>CAMXCT020000768.1:402279-662279 GCA_947184155.2 Cladocopium goreaui
TGTATTTTCCATAATATATGGGATAATCCTTCCCATTGACTTTCATATTTTTCAAGATGGTTAAAACCACCAACCAGTTGTGAATGGCTATTTCTATAGGGTTATAATTCCATAAATGGGATGATTTCACTGACTTATAACTGGTATACAAAGGGCCATAACTGTATGCTTGTAAGGGTAGATGCTGAAGCTGCGAAGGAGGCAGAAAATTTGAGAAGGAATTTATTGTTGGCCCCAGCATCAGTTGCGATGCTACCTTTGGATGATGTAATGTTCCTTGGAAAAAATGTCTTTACAATTTCACATGAGTGAACATCAACCCTTTTGACTATTTCCAGTCCTTCACATGTTGTTTCTTTGGCTGCTCTCAGGACAGAGATCATGGAGGACTATAACATTCAAAGATCCATTCGTCATCGGGTGGGCAAAGGCAATCTGCGTATGGTGATGCTGCTACAGAAGCAGCCTTAGAGGCTGCGAGCCGGGTGGCTACAGAGGAAAGCACTCTGGCAGAAACGGCTGTGGAGGTGGAAAAAAAGAAAAGCATGGAGGAAGAGCAATTTGTCTCAGAGGCAAAGAAGGCTAAAAAAGAAAGGCATGATTTGTTCTTGGAGGCCGAGAAGGCTCTGATGGAACATCGTCTGAAAACGAATGCAGCAAAGGCTGCTGAAGCTGCCCGAGATGATGCAGCACGAAGGGCCACACCCCATGGAAGTAGCATTCCAGCAAGGCCTTCAGCCTTCGGTCCAAACGGTTTCATGGCTGTGGGTGAGGCCCATGAAAAATCGTGAAGTTTACAACCATCTCTTGGGGTACACTAATTATGGCAACTATATGAGAGAGATATATATATATAATTATATAGCATGATTAATATTTGATATACACTTGGTGGCGAACTACCCACGGCTCGTGGTTGTGGGTTAGTTCACCCCAGTGATTTGTACGTTGGATTTTTGGAACCGTGGGTACTTGGCCACCTCACCTTAGTTCTACTTGTACCTTCACATATGTTCTCACCAAGATGCTCCGGGCATCCAAAGAGAAATGCCAGATTGGTGGCGCAGACAATGTGGGCTCCCCCAGTGATGTTTGTTGGTTTAGAAACCCAATTATCTATGGTTATAAGTATCGAAAACCCATAGTTTTTAGAGTTATAAAGTCAACTTAGCTATGCCCCGCTTTGTTTCCTGCAAGTTTTGATGTCTGGGACCATAAATCACCATAAATCACCATAAATCATCATGAATCACCATAAAGCACCATAAATCACCATAAATCACCATAAAGCACCATAAATCACCGTTTTTCCTTTGGTTTTCCTCTGGGACCTAAATTGTGCCGCTGAGGCCCGGGCAAGTGGTGCGCTTGCGCGCACTGGCGCTGAATGCCGCCGACCTGCGTCCGCTCGCAAGAAACCTGAGCTTCGAGGCCATCAAAAATGGCACTTGCAAAGTGGGGCATAACTGGTATTCGAACTATGTTGTTAGAACCACCTTTTTTTTACCATCCATTTGTTTAATGGTAATCAAGGAAATAAATGGCCATGTTCAATAGCTATGTTAGTTTACCAGAGAGTAAACGGTTCATGGTTGCCTGGTGGCTCATCCCACGGCTCGTGGTTGTGGGTTAGTTCACCCCACTAATTTACATGGGATCACTAGGGGTAATGCACTTGGAACTGGGGTGAACTAACCCACAACCGCGAGCCGCGGGTAGTTCGCCACCAAGTAAATAACTATCATATTTTTAATGGCAATGGAAAATCAACCATGTATATTGTAACGTTTAACCATTGTTAAGTAACTTCAATAGCTAAGTTGGTTGATTAATAACACCAATAGCTAGTTGATTGTACTTATAACGAACTCTATAGGTACTGGTGATTTTTTGACTCAACGTTCACATCAATGGGTGCAGTCATATTGTTTCTCAATGCGAGACCCCCCAAAGGTGATGTGAACGTTGTCTTATATAAACCCCATCAACTATGGTTATTTTCGCATCATCTTACT
Source organism: Cladocopium goreaui (assembly GCA_947184155.2). NCBI lineage: Eukaryota > Dinophyceae > Suessiales > Symbiodiniaceae > Cladocopium > Cladocopium goreaui. The sequence continues at coordinate 404,295 of CAMXCT020000768.1, forward strand.
GGTGCTAAACGTAGGGAATGCATGGGTTGCTGGGGGCTGCTGGGATTATTATTATTCATAGTTATTGTGGATCATTCCCTCATTCCTTACGTTTAGCACCTGTAAGTCATAAACCATAATTCCTAGAGTCAAAAATCAACTTAGCTATCGTTTGGAAGGTCCCAGTTTGGTGGAAAACTCGTGGAAAGTCCTATTTCTGGGAACTCAAGATTTTGTGTATGGGAATCTTTGAAAACATAGCCATGGTATAGATGGCCCTAATCGAAATAGATGGTTTACCTATTGGAAATTGTGATTTACCATAGCTATGTTAGTCATAACCAGATGGTATAGGTTTTTGTTGTGAGTTATAGGCTATACTTGGTGGCTCATCCCACTTGGTAAGTGGGTTAGTTCACCCCAGTTATAAGTGGATTAACCCTACTTATCCCATGTAAATCACTGGGGTTATAACCCACTTACGATTCGTGGGATGAGCCACCAAGTAGGGATTGATAGGGATTGGTTATAGTTTTTTCCGGGATTTTTTTAATGGTGAAATCGTGGGGGAATGATCTAGCTGTGGATGATGATGATTTCTAGAAATAATCATGGATATCATGGATTATAATCGTTTATAGAAATTATAGGCATGGTAACAATGTAACTAATGCAACCATATTATGTCATCAACCTTTCAAATTCCAATCAGTTTATAGGAATGTAAACACCCAAATTTATCATGGAGGTATCGAATCTTTTGGGTGTTTTCCTTTCAACAATTTTCACGGAACGACATGTTGCGCAACGGCTATGGCCGGAAGCAGAAAAGGATGGACAAATATGCCTGAATCAAATTTCAATTTGTGAATGGGGAAGTGATATTTTATTGTTTGGAACTTCCGGCACTCAATGGTCTCGGCAGGACTGCCTGTGCCACATCAGTGGGCTGTGCATTGGTCCCCTTTTCCATGGTCTGCTGTGAATTTGAACCCAACTCTAGTTCTGAATGGCAAACTCCAATTCTCAATAGCCTTACTTTTAAGGATAACAAAACCAACATCAACCAACTATTTTTTGGTGATATATAATTTAAAACAATGTAAAGGAAAATTAGTGTGTTACAATATCTTACAATGGGATATACTCTCCGGTTTCACAAACATGGCAAGCATTTCACGGAGAAATCATCGAACTAAAATTCGTGTTTTTCCCGTGCTATGTTTGATTCGAAATTGGAAACCAACTCGTAAAGGGTACAGTTATGGCCATTTATTAGTTATAACTGGTTATAAATGGGATTATACATTCTATAAATGGTGTTATAAGTACTTATAACTGGTAAAGGGCCTTAACTGTAGTGGATGGAAGTGTATTGCGGGCGGGAATGGATGGACAACCCCTGAGGTTCATCCATGTTCATCCATTACAGATCTATAGGTCCACTACTAAAGTTTATGGGGGCACCAAGCGATTGTTTTTTCATTGTACCAGGGGCAAATTGAAGTTATTGTTCCAATTCAAACAATCCTTGGTGCGGTATGTTAGTTGCTGGACTTTTGCCATGTTTTATCTATAAATTGAAACCTAATGACGTCGTTCTAAAATTGTTGAAGATTAGCGACATTTGCTTACATTCCAGAAAATAATGATGTTGAGACATTCTTGCAACGTTAGTCACAACGTGTGCGTCATAAATCTGTTTTTAACAACCAACCTCTGGGTGGCGTTTCACTGTGTCACCCAGGGTCTCCTGGGTGAAATGTACTTCAGATGTCAAGGTTTGTCCTCCATGTTCGAACCATGGCGATGTAGTTCATGTTTATGTTACGGGTACACAACTGGTTGGTGGTTTGGAAGATTTTATATGTTTCCATATATTGGGAACAATAATCCCATTTGACTAATATTTTTTCAGAGGGGTGGCTCAACCACCAGCCAGACAACTTTGTATGACATCCTGCTGATCTACCCTCTGGTTATTTAACATAGCCATGGAAAATGGTCCATTTATAGATGGTTTACCTATTACAAATGGTGATTTTCCATGGCTATGTTAGTCATAACCAGATGGTAACATGTTTCTTTGCAGCTTATCCAACGGTTATCCACGATTTGGCCACGATTTGCATTGGCGCCGCCAAGTCGACAACGCCGATCAGTCGCCAGGTGATGAGTCCAGAAGGTTTTAAGCTCATCAAGACCATGAAAGCAACAGTGCCTGGACGATGATTTTTAGTTTGTTTCGCGCCCCCAAAATGTCGATAAAAATTGCATTGATCTGACAATACCATTATGTGATAATTGGTTAAATCATTGTGTTCCCTTCTGACACTAACAATTTTCAGGGGAGATATCACATTTTCAGACACACACATATTATAATAAATAAATAAATATATATATATATATATGCATATATAAATATATATGTGTATATACATATATATACATATTTCTGTGTGTTTCCAAGGGACATGTGTTCCTATACAACGCAAATTTCCGCATGTGTTCTCCAGCCCAAATTCTGGAACAACGCGGATACCTACAAGCCGAAGCTCCCACTGTGACCTCATTGAAATCATGGGAATTGGATTCGGGGAATCGAACCTGTTTATGGCCGGGCCATTTCTGGTTAGTGAATTAATACTTGGTGGTTCATCCCACGAATCGTAAGTGGGTTATAACCCCAGTTATAAATGGGATAAGTAGGGTTAATCCACTTAAAATTGGGGTTATAACCCACTTACTAAATGGGATGAACCACCAGGTAGTATTGTTATTGTTTGCCCAGAATGATGAGAATAAGAATCAAATAATGAGATAGGGAAGGGTCAGCACCACAAATTGCAACCCCTATCACAAGTAAAAAGCAGAATACGAGTACCAATTAAACCATGAAGGACAGAGAACATATTTACTTCTGGTGGGGGGGTCGCACCAGAAGCTACTTTGACACTATGCGTAAAGAGTTTTGAGGCCAAAAAAAACGCAGATTCTGTTCATGTTTGGTATCAAAAAATTTAATTTTAGGGCTACAATGTGAGGCCCCCAAGATAGCTAAGTTGGTTTATAACTCCAATAACTATGGTTTATCGTACTTATAACTATAGTTACTGGGGATTATAAACCAACAAACTTCACTGGGGGGCCTCACATTGTACCTATGGTTACCTACTTTTGAACCATACCTATACTGGTTGCACCTGATCCAAGCTCTGCCCCTAAGGATGAATATGGAGTCGCCGAGTTTACCTTTCCAATTGCGCAGGAACACCCCCTTGTCTGGGTAGAGCCTGTTGCGTTGGGCCTTTAACCCGGTGGATATGGGGCTTTCCATAGTCATGGTGGTACCCCAAGCGAGCATTGGATGGTGACTATTTCATGGAAAATCCTACTAACATAGAGGATTTGGGGCTACCCCTATGACTTAGGAAACCTCAAAATGGGTTCATTGACTGTTCGAAGCAGAAAATATGGTTAGCTCATGGGTTTAGAATTGGTTAACCACCGAAGATGGGGATATCAGTCACCAAAATCGAGAAACGTGGAGATCACTTGCGACAAAGAAATTTAAGCTCAGTGATTTTGTGGTGTCATAGTTGCAAATATATAGTTGTTTCACGTAAACAAGATATATAAAAACTAGATCAATCTTACATGGATACCATTGGATACCTATTAATCCTAACTAGTCTTCTGGTATGAAAATGGGAATATCTACGTTCACCAGCAAAGAAATTGTCATTTTTTGCAGGGTATCTGGCTGATTGGCCATGAAAACAAGACAATGGAGGCCAATTGACTTTCATCAATTTGGATGTGGAGCAACATCAAACGACCAAATCCGCATTTGGAGGATGTTGAAGAGTGGAGAAAGAAAAGGGTGCTGGTAATCAGAGGTGGCAATGGAACATGCACCATTTAAGGATGATTTTCTAGTACCCGGCCTGGTAAACATACAAAAAACTATGGAAAATCACATTTTTTGAATGGGAAAACTCACTATTTCTATGGCCATGTTCAATAGCTATGTTAAATTACCAGAGGGTAGCACTTCCATTTATATCCCATATGCGAACCATGGTGCTGGTATATAAAAACCTACATTTGCCTTAAACATCACCCAGTTGTGTAGGTTTTTATATACCAACACCATGGGTTGCATATGGGTGGGATTCATCGGGGATTTCCACGGATCCCAGTTTCCTTTTTGACCTTGGTGAAGTTCTCAAATCAAACCAGGAAATTTCACCAAACACTGTCTGGTTGGTGGTTTGGAAGATTTTTTTTATATCAATGAAAATTTCAGGATCCAATAAATGGAGGTACTGTACCATATAAGGCCATATTTTGGGGGTATATCCCCTGAAATTTAGGCCTGAAAAATAGGCCTTATATATGGAATCGGTACCTCCAATAAATTGGTTCCTGAAATGGCTACTGATTAAATGTTTGCATTCAGTTGGGAATTTCATAAGGGTGATTCATGGTGATTCATAGGGAATTCACCAACCAAAATGGGGGTATTAATAGGAAATACCCTCTGGTAATTTTCCATTCAGTTGGGAATTTCATCATCCCAACTGACGTACTCAATCATTTTTCAGAGGGGTGGGTATACCACCAACCAGCTGTAGTAAATCAGTCCAACACTACAACCACAACAGCAACAGGAAGAAGACCAGGTGATGCAGTGAAGCCTCTGGTCGATGAGTTTTTGACACTCCCCCTGCTCACATGGTGACGGACAAGATGTGCGTTTTTCTGTGCTGTTCATTTGGAGATGCACTGGTGTTCTCTGCCAGGACAATAGAAACAAATTAATATGTCTTGTCAACGCCTTGTACCTATACTCTTGTACCCATAACCTATATAGATAATTAATGTTGAGCCGTTTTTGAAAAAGGCCATACATGTTCAAACATTGTTCAACCATATTTTTTTGGATGGTCCTTCTTTGACTTGCGTTATGTCGTTTTTTTTTGTTTTTTTTAATGTCAACAAGTGCAGGAGCCGTTGCTTGGGCGACACTTGGCACAAGTGGCCGTTCCCGGGGCTGGTGCAGGCCCGTGATGCGGAGATGGAGATGAAATGAAACATCCAAAAAAGATAGGACAGTGAAATCATGTGAAATCCTATCCATGAACTGTAAACACAAATCAATATAAGATATATACATATATATATATATATATTTGTTCTGATTTTTTGGGGGGTGTATAATGCTTACATGTTGTCAACAAACGTAGAGCTCTACAAGACAGGCAAGAAGATGGCCGAAGAGCCTGTCTTTGAGACGCTTCGCAAAGGTGTTACCAGTCATCAAGCCGATGCTCCAGTTGGACATGCAGATGATAATATGACAGGGTTGTGGACTAACCAGCTGGGGTTCTGAACTAACCAATTATGGGGTTGTGGACTAACCAACTGGGGTTAGTATACCCCAATATCCAGTTGAACATAATATTGGGGTTATGAACTAACCAATTACGCCTTGAGGATATAATAATATACCGTATACCTGGGCTATTGGGGTATAGGTTCTACCTGGTTATTGGATGTTTTTGGGGATTATGAACTATCCCATATGAATATGATGAATGGGAAGCTGTTTTCAACCAACAACGGTATTCCATGTTTCATGGGATAGGGGATGATATAGGGTTATTTTTGATGGCATCCGTCATGTAAATCACATAGTTTACCATCCAACCTTCGCCAACAATTAGAGGGTCACGTATTACAATATGTTTCATCATCCAACGACGTAACGAGATGTACACTCTGGTAAACAGCCACATAACTATGGAAAATCACCATTTTTAATGGGAAAAAACACTATAAATGGCCATTTTCAATAGCTATGTTAAATTACCAGAGGGTATATCCAATCAACCGAACTTGACCAGAATGAATCAATGAATCAATGGGATTACCCGATTAGGTAATGACTAACACTTTGCTATTTTTCAAACGGCTCAGGAAAAGTTCGTGGATTTACCGAACTTAAAGATGATGATCTTCCAGTTCGCTATGTTCGTTTACCAGAGGGTATATACGTGTATACCTTCATGTACAATGTGAGGCCCCCAAGATAGCTAAGTTGGTGAACATAAGTCCATTTTCACTATGGTTTATGGCATTTATAGCTATAGTTGCTGGGGCTTATCTAAACCAACAAACATCACTGGGGGGCCTCCCACGGTGACCACGGTGGCCCTGTCAGGCGCATCGGCTCAGGCGCGAAACTTTTTTCTGCGGCGATGTGGGTCGTGATTTCTGCGTCTGAAGTGAATCGGCAATTTCAGTATGTTTGGGACAAATTTGATGATCAACGGATTTTGGGGGTCATAAAGGATCATAATTTGTACTGAATATGGCTAAACATGACACTGGATTTAACATGATTTAGATGCTGTTTGGGACAAGTTATAAAACATTGAGGCTTGTCACATGTTTTGTTACGAAGCCCATGTCTACTTGGATAATCTTGGATGGACATGGGTCAGAGCTTGAAGACTGGCCACAGATATGTTGTGCGTCTACAAAGTGATGCCCCGTAGATAGCTAAGCTGGGGGCCACATAACTCCAATTTCACTATGGAAATAAACCCCCATAGTGAAATAATAACATAACTCCATAGTGAAATATCTATCTTATAAGTTTCCAAAAGATAGCTTGTACTTATAATTATAATATCTTATAATTGATAACTATAACTGAGCTTTATATACCAACGTTCACATCACGTGGCTGGGGGCCCCACTAATTGTATGTCTACTCCGATGTCCTCGAAACGGTGATTGCAATGCAGAGGAAACTGGCCCAGGGAGTTCGATAGAACATTGTTGGTGTATCCATGTTTATCAACAAAAAATACTTGGTGGCTCATCCCACGGCTCGTAAGTGGCTTATAACCCCAGTGATTTACATGGGATAAGGAGCGGGTTAATCCACTTATAACTGGGGTGAACCACCAATAGTTAATCCACTCCATCATTCTTCACAGGGGTGGGGCTCAACCACCAACCAATATATATATATATATACTGTAGTATATATTCCCAGAATATAGTAATATACATATAAATATATATATATATAATATATATATATATATAGTATATATAATTAGTATACAACATGGGTCTAGTTTCAACCAATCCGATTATCCTAGGTTAGAGGCACCCTCCCAGGCACCATTCAGCGTGGAGGAGTACGTCTTGCCGCGATTCCAAGTGTGTCTCGTATGCCGAATGGGTAAACCAAGTGGAGAAGGGTAGCTTCATGCAGTTTTTTGGCCGGAAATACGTACTTATTTCTATGATGATACATAGCTATTTCTATAGAGTTATAATTCCATAAATGGGGTGATGTCATTGACTTATAACTGGTAAAGGGCTATAACTGTCGGTGATAAAGTTTTGTTCGCGTTTTTGCGGAGATTCTACGATTAGACATGGGATAGCTATCCCATCTTTCGTGCCAGTTGGGCAATCACCCACTGCATAAAAGGTGACCCCCCAAGTTATTTGTGATTTCTAAACCACATTAACTCGTTTGTTGTCTGACCAAGAAACCCTAGTTAGTTAAAAAATATATAACCAAGTTATTTGCACCAACATTCAATGGATTGGTTTAAGGGAACGATTACAGGAAAAACCCATATATATATATATATTTATTTATTTAATGAGAAAATCTATGGTTTCCTGTAGATTTTCCCGTAAACCAATCCATTCTTAAACATCTCGCATTCTCGAAAACTTACCGGTCCCGAACAGCCAGCCAACGGATAGGGACGGATAGGGACGATCCTGGGCTTTTCGAAAACCCCATTTTTTCAAACCGTTTACCAGTTATTTCTATGATTATCTGGTTGGTGGTTTGGAACATTTTTTATTTTCCCATATATTGGGAATGTCATCATCCCAACTGACTTTCATATGTTTCAGAGGGGTAGGGCTCAACCACCAACCAGTTATAAATGGCTAATTATAAATAGTAAATGGGGTTATTTCTCTGACTTATAACGGGTACATAAAGGGCCATAACCCCAATGTTCTGTGGCGAATGTTTGGGATTTAATCCATGTCATTCCCGACTGGGGCGGCAGGCGAGTAGTTTATATAACCCTTCAGTTTTTTTTGCTATGGAACATATCCATCAAAACTGGCAAAGGATTCAAAGGACTTTCTTTTTACCAAAGATTGACCAGGATCTGAGTTTTGGATCTATAGAATACCCAAAAGTAGGTACCCTGGTATGTGTTTTCCGTCGCCAAGTATACTGACACAGGGAATGCAAGGAAAAGGCAAGGGCAGCATCGATCTATGTTTGAGATGTTTGTCCCAATGAAAAATCCGTACCACCCACTCAAAAGAAAAAAACGCGATGGTTTCCCAATCAAAAAAAGTAAATGAAACAGAACACTTGCTACTTTTTAGATACAATGTGGGCCCCCCAGACATAAGTTGGTTTAATCCCTATTAACTAGAGTTATAAGTATCATGAACCAGTTCGTGAAATTGGAGTTATGTGACCCCCAACCAATCGCGATTTCGTAACCGGGGGCCCCACTTCTTACTGGTGCTAAACGCAGGGAATTTTCGGGAATGATCCCAGTCATCATGCCCAGTCATCACTATTAAGAATCATCCCAGCAACCCCCAGCAACCCATCCATTCCCTACGTTTCGCACCATTACGACTTTGTCTATAATGTCAACCCCGGATTAATAAACCATGGTTTATTAATTAGGGGGTATTCCCCCAATAGTCATGATTTGATACTTAAATGGTACTTTCCCAATTAAATGGCCGTTTGGGGTTTATTAATCCAGGGTTGACATTATTTACAAAGCATTTTCCGGTATTTTCCCATGGCTTTTTGTTTAGGTCTCTGACGCTGGACCAATCGCACCTCATGGTGGGCTCCTCCACACCTGCGACGCAACGGGTCACTGGCAAGGTGTGAGCTGTTACCGGTCAGGTCTGGAGGTTGGATGCATTTATCGAAGAAATTCATGGAAGAATTGGAAGTTTGAAGATTGGAAGATTGAAAATAGTAGGGGTAACTATCCCCAAATGACCTTATTTCTGGTTAGTGAATTGTTATAATTTACCGAGATATTTGTCTCATCCGATCTTTGTTTGATAACTGGTTGGTGGTTTGGAACATGACTTTTATTTTCCCCAATAGCTGGGATGATGATCTCCAATCTGACTTTCATATTTTTCAGAGGGGTTGAAACCACCAACTAGAGAATTTCATGATTGGAAGGTTGAAGATTAAAAGATATTGACAGCAACGGCCAGTCGATTTGAATATCCTTCCTCTTGTTTCCCCAGAGTTTGAAATTCGATGATGATCCCAATTCTGAATGAAGTACTGTACTATGTCACTATGTTATCATGTTGAAGCAACGCGAAAACCATGGAAGGTGTCAAAACTCATCAAACATGACAGTTTTGTTGATCTATGTTCTTCTGTATGCGTTTCTTCTGTTTTCCCACGCTTGGAACATAGCATTGTTGTTGGTTGCCCATCAATGGAGAGTTTGGATGTCCACCTGTGCCAAAAGACTACCCTCTGGTAATTTAACATAACGAACTGGAAAATCACCATTTAGTTCGTGGATTGTCCCAAGAAAAATATTGAAAAATGGTAATGTTCCATAGTTTTTTGTATGTTTACCAGGCCGGGTAAACGATGAGCCAAGGCTCGAATTAGCCACACAACTGGATGGTTTTAGTTGACACTCTACACCCATACCATTGAACCAGCTATTACTACGTCACTTCTAACCATCAATCACCAGGGTCTTCTACAAGGTGCTGTTAGTTCTAAGTTATGTCTAAAGCCAATGATACAACCATAGACTATAGATTATAGTTTGTTTATAGACTAGTTTGCCTATATATATATATATATACATATATATATACATACATACATACATATATATATTCCCCCATATAAACTCCCAACCATTCCACCAACTTACCCAAGTGGCGCCAGGTCTTTGCCAATTTCACCTTCGGTGAGCCGGTCCGCGGCGGTAAGTGCAGCGTGGTCCTGTGGTCACCGCTGATGCCATGGGAAGCCACAACATCTAGAGAGGCAGGCAGATGGCGGGGCAGTGATGGGCCCTGGCGGAAAACCATGGGAAAACCATAGGAAAATGGGAAAACCATAGGAAAACCATGGGAAAATGGAGGTTTACCCTCTGGTAAACATACAAAAAACGATGGAAAATCAGCATGCTATTAATGGGTAAATTGGGGAAATCAACGAACTAAATGGCCATTTTCACTAGGACTGATGGTAAATTTATCTATCATATCTAATGTCAACCCTGGATTAATAAACCCCAGACGGCTGTTTGGTAGGGTACCATTTAAGTATTGGATGAAATGACTATTGGAGGAGTACCCCCTCATTGAAAATAACCATGGTTTATTAATCCGGGGTTGACATTAAGTAACAAAAATATGGATTTAGTAGGATCTATATGGTGATTTACCGGTGATTTCTATGGTTCTGTTTATGCTTATTCTTATTTATATGGGGTGACTCATTACTGACTTATGGCATTTCGGGCCATTTTTGGGATGAAGACCTCCAACGAGATACGGTGAAGATGAAGGTGGATGGGCCAGCGAAATCCGAATCACCAGTTGGTAGATGGTTGATCCGATCATCATCCCATTCTTTACAGAGTTTTGTTGGTACCTACTAGGTCCCAACTGGTGCAGGATTTCGCTGGCCCATCCACAGTATTTCTCGATCAACCTTGCATTCGGTCGTTTTTTTTCAGCCAGCCAGTGCTTGGATATGACTAGGCCCCAGGCTTATTGCCCAAGTCCTCATTTTTTTGGATCCCTGTGGATGATTCTGCGGTAATTGAAGCGTTACCCGGCCTGGTAATGACTAACAGTTCGCGAACTTGAAGCCATGGCCCAGTCGAAATAGTCGATTTGTTCATTGAAAATGGGTTTTCCAGTTCGTTATGTGGCAGTTTACCAGAGGGTAAGTGGAAAAATCCACCATCGATTTCGTCGGTCAATCATTGATTGATTGGGCATTGCTTCCATGGCGCTGCAACGGCAGGATGCATCCAGTGGCACTCAACACAAAGCTTTGACCAGCTTGACGGGTCTTGAGCTCCTGGACGCAAAGCGGAAGCCTAGTGCTGCTGTTGAAGATCTTGGGGCAAACGAAAGTGGATGAAGTGGATTTCTTCACACCATTCTGAATATGTGTTTTTAGAAGTCCGAGAGTTCATCCTATTTGGGCAAAGATTTGTCCAAATTGATCTTTCTGATCATTTTAAGTGGATAAGCCTTGTTTCGACTTCTGGTGCTTTAACCGAGCTCAAACCATGTAATTTTGGGTGAACCAACAACATGTTTCAAAAAGAGTCTAAGAGGGCCCACGGGCCCAAGTTTTCTGAACCGAAGCAAATTACCCAATCCAGACATAAGCCTAAGTGTTCTATCTTGGGGTATTCATACTTTTACATAGAACCACACTTTTAGCCCCATGAATCCCCACGGATATAGAGGTATATGCATACACATGAATCATACATGTACACATATTCACATGTCAACTCATATGCATATTTATATGTTGTACATGGAAGGTACGTTGAAAACTCTGGTGTACTACTTTTGTAAAGGAGAGTTCTCTTGTGTCTGGAAGGTGTGCCAAACACTGTGTAGCGATAGGGCCCCCCCAAAAGTGATACCTATAATTGTGTATAATGTCCACATCTGAAGTTGTTTTGCACAAAGTTGCGTACGTGCAAGAGGCGAAATTATAGCGATACCTTAGCGATACCCATTTGTTCAAAAAGTAGCCCCAGACCACATATAGACCCTTTCCTTTTCCTTTCCTTTTTCCTTTACTTTTTTCTTTCCCTTTTCTTTTCCTTTCCGTTCCTTTTACCATCCTCTTTTCACAAAACCATGGATAGCAATAGGGCCCCCCCAAAAGCGATACGCGTTTTTTGGAACTTAGCGATGACAACGATTTTTGACGACGGCTCATGTGATTTCACCTCTTCTTTCCCCACCTGCCAGGTGAGGGTTGTTAGATTTTATCGCAGTTGTTCTTCTCCTCCTCCTCCTTCTCCTTCTTCTCCTCGTCCTCCTCCTTCTCCTCCACCACCTTTGCCTCCACTTCCATGGCCACTTCCGCCTTGCAAACTCTTCGCCAATCTCTTCGCCAACTTCTGCGCGCAGTGGGCACTGCTGGACCTCAACTGCCGGCTTCCGATCTGAGTGGGCACGGCTGGACCTCAACCGCCAGGTTCTGAGCGCAGTGGGCACCGCTGGACCTCAACGGCCAGATAGAATGGCAGATAGATATGCCAGATAGAACGCCAGATAGAATGTCAGACAGAATGCCAGAAGATATGCCAGATAAAATGCCTGAAGATGTGCCAGATAGAATGCCAGAAGATTTGCCAGATAGAATGCCAGAAGGTATGCCAGATAAAGTGCCAGGATGTTTGCCAGATAGAATGCCAAAAGATTTGCCAGATAGAATGCCAGATAGGATGTCAGAAGATATGCCAGAAGATATGCCAGATAGAATGCCAGAAGATATGCCAGATAGAATGCCAGAAGGTATGTCAGATAGAATGTCAGATAGAATGCCAGAAGATATGCCAGAAGATATGCCAGAACATATGCCAGAAGATATGCCAGGTAGAATGCCAGAAGGTATGCCAGATAGAATGCCAGATCGAATGCCAGAAGATATGTCAGATAGAATGTCAGAAGATTTGCCAGTAACAAAACGTATACATGTCATGGTGGGGATCGCTCGAAGTACAGTAATTATTAAACCATTCAATCTCAAAATGTGTATATATCATTCTAAAGATGCGCGTCAACACTTGGTTGGAAAATAATCAACCAACGAGCCTTTCTGAATCCACCTGCAAGAAGTGACTCTAGGACCTCAAGCTTCCGCAAGCAAAAATGGAGACCCTTGACAAAAACTTCACCAAGGCGACGCAATGGTGGCAAAACCAACCCAATCATGCCAGCAAGCAGATCCAGAGAGTCAGTGTAGCGATGGGCTTGCAACCGCATAAGTCGAATCGAAGAATTCCGCTACCGACGAGTTGGTTATTCGTGGTGGCCGTGGCTCTTCCGCGGCATCCTGGTCGCGAACCCCGCCCCGCTTGGTTTGCCACTGGAAAGAGACCGGAGAGTGCAAAAGTCAGCTTTCCTTCCAGTCGAAGGATCCTTCTTACGCTGGGTCAACGGGAGATGCGTGAGGCGAAACAGGCTGGAGGAACAACTCAATTCGTGGTGACTAGCAACACTTCTGCGACACATTTTGAACACTGTCGAGATTGCACACTCGTGCATACTGTGGCAATTTTGACCCGGCGTTGGCAAAGCCACAAGGCTGAGCCCATCCTGGAGAACGATGGAGGATTATCCCATCGATAACTTAACACTACACCGTCATAAACCACCAGAGACTACCATTGAAAACATGATCATAAACCACGAATCCCGCGGGATGATCATCGGATGTTTGGCCTGCACCCAAAAAAGGATCTTTACAGTAAGTACATTCATCTCATATTCATCCACATTTAAATATACACAGTATATCCCAGAAATATCCCAAAAAAAACTGTATATATCCATTATTTTTCTATATATAAATATCATTAATATATTTTTGAGCGTGCGTACTCCCATTCTATCCCAATCACCATGTTGGGGGACCTCACAGTATAGGCTAGAAATGCCATAGCTCCGAGGCTGGATGACACTGGCACTACCACCTTTACCGCGGAAGTCTCCAGTGACATGATGCAGCTCGGCAGATGGTGAAATGTTGGTCGTATATGACATAGAACCATGGATGGTTCCTAGAATCAGGGCCAAACGTGATGTTGGTTGGTTTATAAACCCCAGTAAATAAATAAATATATATATATATACATATGTATATTATAGTTATAAGTATCATAAACCAGGCTTATTGGAGTTATTAAGCAACTTAGGTATGTAGGGGTTCCCATTGTGTAGGGATTATTAGTTTACCCGCTGGTTAGTCAACATAGCTATAGAAAATGGACAATTATTTATAGATGATACCCTCTGGTAAACTAACATAGCTATGGAAAATTACCCATTTATAGATGGATTACCTATTAAAAATGCTGATTTTCTATAGCTATGTTAAATTACCAGATGATAAACATGATGATTTGCTGTGTTTTTCTTTATCTGGATTTCTTGATAGGGGACTGTGACAAAAAAAAGGTAGCTGGTTTGATGGAGACTACTGTAACATATCATACTTGGTGGCTCAGCCCACGAATCGTAAGTGGGTTATAACCACAGTTATAAATGGGATAAGTAGGGTTAATCCACTTATAACTGGGGTTATAACCCACTTACTAAGTGGCCACCAAGTACAGCACACACCATTACTATCCATTTTTATAGATAATTAGTCACCATTTTGGTTGACTGAAGTCCTAGTTCCGTAGGTTCAAGTCCCATTCTGTAGACGAAAATTTCTGACGAAAATTTCTGATTTCCTTGCAAACCCTCGACTCAGTGGCCATTTCAGGAACCGATTTATTGGAGGTACCTACCATATATAAGGCTTATGTGAGGGAATATCCCCACAAAGTATGGCCAAAAATATGGTACTAACGTACCTCCATGTATTGGATCCTGAAGATCTCCCATTGATCTACAGTTGTAATGTGTATTTGCATCGTGGGGATTCAATCATCCTCTCCCAAAGGTGACACCTGTGAAGGCCTTTGGGTGATTCATGTTGGACGGTTTTGGGTGAACACCAAAGGTGTCACTTGCTGCTGAATTGAACCCTGGGTGGATTGCCTGAGAAGGGCAGTATTCTGCGCTGGAAAGCACTCCTTTCACAGAGTGTGGGCGTGGTTCACACGTGCAGACGCCAATGCGCTGAGCCACTTATCACCAGCGCCACAGGCGATGCGCCAGCGTGGGGAGTTGCAGCCAACTGTCTCTTTGGGATGAGGCATTGTTATGTTGTGATGTGGCCTTGTATCGTTTATGATGTGGCCTTCGAATTTGCCTGTATCTGCTTTTTCGCTTTTTATGTTTTCACATAGCGGAGATCGGACTTGCATGGTCTGTGAATATCACAGGGTGGAATCATCAATTGTGTGTGCAGTTCCGCTAAGTGGGTCAAATTTCACCATAATTGTCAAATTGCATTAGTTGTATGGGCCCTATATCCCAACTTATGGAGGTTACTACCAGAGTTATACCCATGAATAATCAACTGGACCCGCAAGTATGGTTTGTTACATATCCCATTTGATACCCGGAAAACAAAGAAAACATCCCTGTGAATCCCATCATATCCCCATGAAAAATCACCATATTTGTTGCGCAAAAATCATCATTATAAACATTACTAGGTCAATCTTACATGGATACCTGCTAATCCTAACTAGTCTTTTGGTATTAATGGGAATATCTACGTTCACCAGCAAAGAATTTGTCATTTTTTGCAGGGTATCTAGGATTGGCAATATAAACATTACCCTCTGGTTATTTAACATAGCCATGGAACATGACCCATTTATAGATGATTTTCCCATTAAACCCTCCATTTATGAGGGATTTTCCATGGCTATGTTAAATAACCAGAGGGTAAGTGCATTATCATGTTTTATCATGATTTACCTATCAGAAATGCTGATTTTCCATAGCTACGTTATTATGATTATATATAGTCCATAATGCCTTTGGTTGTCACATGGCTATAGCTGTATCACCATTTAAAAATAATAAATTGGACTGTGATGGATGTATCAACATTGGATTATAAGAAATATATTACCTATTACACTGTGGATGGAAGAAATTCTGCACCAGTTGCAAACTGTTAGCTAACTATTCAATGGCTATTTCAGGAACCTAAATTGGAGGTACCTATATATAACGCCTATTTTTCAGGCCTAAATTTCAGGGAATATCCTAACAAAATATGGTCAAAAATATGGTACTAACGTACCTCCACTTTAGGATCCTGAATTTCCCATTGACCATTTGGAAGGTGGTTAGCAAGCCTGGTGAGTAAGTCCCCCCTCAGAGGTTTTTCCATGTTGAAATTCCCATTGAACTATGAAACACTGCATCCGTGATGAGGGGATTTTGCCCATCTACCAACCGATCAGGATTTCTTCCACAGTATCTTCGCAACCTACCGGGCATTTGGGCCCCCGTGGCCACGAGATCGCTAAGTTGGGGGCCACAGAACTCCAATAATAACTATAGTTTATAGATGTTTATGGTACTTATAACTATAAACCTCAGTTTGTAGCTATACTTTATAGTATAGTTATAAACTATACTATACTATAGTACCTGGTATAAACGCCAGTTATAAAGTATAGTAGCTATACTTACTGGGCTATTGATGCACCAACAAACGCCTCCCGAAACGGACCTCCGCGACCGCTTCCAGGACTACGGGAGGCGCCATCCAGGTGGAGGCAACGGCCTCTTGGCAAACCTGGGCCCCCCCGTGGGGTTGCGCCGATCGGTTGCCTTAGAAAAGTGGCTGAATTATGGGGTATGGTAGATATAACGAAGTAGTTAATGGAGGTTATAATTCCATAAATGGGGTTATAACTCCAATAACTATGGTTTATGGTAGATATCACAATTTTCTGGTTTAACCAGAGTTAACTAATGTTGATTCAGCCACTTGTTATGGGTATCCAACCCAATTAATGTTGGTTTATGGTAGATATAACGATAGTTAGTTAGTGAGGTGAATCTAAACCAGTTATAAGTTGGCTTATAAACCCTAGTAACTATGCTCTGATGGTAGATATAACGATAGTTACTTAATGAGGTTTATAAACCAACATTTTTTGAATGGTACAATGTGGGGCCCCCCAGTGATGTTTGTTGGTTTACAAACCCTAGTAACTGTAGTTATAAGTACTATAAACCATAGTGAAATTGCTGATAAAAGCCAACTTAGCTATCTAGGGCCTCTAGGGGGCCCGACTTTGTATGGTTTATGGATGTTTATGGTAGATTTAACGAACTAGCTAGTGGATAAACCAACATTCACATCACTGGGGAGCACCATTCTGTAAGACAACTGTAGGTTTATTGGGATTTGGATATAAAGTTGATTTGTGATAGCGAGATATTGACGCAAAGAACTGGGTTAACGAACTGGTCTGTTGTGTATATGAAGTCAGCACGGGTCAGCTGAAGCAAATCAGTGGCGCAAGTGTTGTTGATGCGATTCGGACATGTTGCCATTGATGGTGGTATATAGCAGGAATATTGTTGATGCACATCGTTTTTTTTAGTTATTGATGTTATTGTTTCTTACATCAGACGGCACAAACATCGTTTTTTTTTTGAGGTTTTTGAGGGTGTAATTCCAGCGGCCGTACTCATGGGACCCTTCCATGAAGTCTCCATTGCCACAAGAAACACCAATGGTACCCTACAGTTAAGGCCCTTTACCAGTTATAAGTACTAAGAAAACCCCATTTTTAGAATGTATAATCCCATTGGCCATAACTGTAATGAATTAGTGTTTTTCAAAGATTGTTCAAGTGATATTTCCTTGTTAGATCATCAGAGGCTGTGTGAGTTGGTCCTGAGTCCCAAAAAACACAGGGATGATTTCGGAGCTTTTCCAGAACGACCATAAACCATAGTTATTGGAGTTATAAACCAACTTAGCTATCTAGGGGGCCTCACATTGTATGGATCCCTATGGTGATCTTTCACACGTTGCAATTGAAAATTCCCCATGTTTGTTGATTTTTAGCAATTGTAAAATTGCGATTTTTCTAATAGCTCTGTTAAATTGCCAGAGGATAATTGGGTTGCATGCTGGAAGTACATCGGCTTGGGATGTACCCAGGTATAAGTCAGTTTGCATGAACTGGGACACACATTCAAAATATCTGGTTGGTGGTTTGGAACATTTTTTATTTTCCATTTCATATATGGGATAATCATCCCCATCGACTTTCATATTTTTCAAGATGGTTAAAACCACCAACCAGATATGAATTTGTATGAAAATATAACGGACTCCACGGTCATGGTTGATGATAACTGACCCTATCAAACTTGCCGTTATCTCTGTTGGTTTATAAGCTCCATGAACTAGTTCGATACACTATAAACCCAGTAGTTAGATTTTTTGCTTATACATCAACTTAAGTAACTACTTAGGGGTGCAGTTCCAGGTAAAAGTCAATAACCGTAGTTGTAGGCGTCAACTATCCCAACTCTTGGAGGGTTTTTGCCATAGTTATAACGTAATACCCGTAAAAAGTCACCCCAAGTGCACCTTCAAGTACAAGGTCTGGTTTATAAACCATTCAAAATCCCATGAACTATAGGTACATTCTGATTATATCCCCTATAATACATAGTTAATCAACTACAGCCCCATGTTGTTTTGGGGAACACCACCAAACGTGCCTTTTCCGCATTACCAGCTGCGGGCTGAGGTGGTGTACGGGCCCACTGGCGAAAGGCAGAGCGGCACTCAGCAGCTTCCAGCCACCTGGCACTTCATTCAGTGCCCATCTGTGCGCTGTGGGTTGATATGTCCGTTGGAATACTTGTACAATGTGGTGCCCCCATAATCACAGGAAAACCGCAGGAAATGGGGATTTCATGGGATTTATAGCTGATTTATGATAGCTAAGTTGGGGCTCACATAACTCTAATTTCACTAGGACTTATGGTAGATATATCATGATCTATCTATAGTGAATGGGATTACAAACCAACGTTCACATCACTGGGGGGGCACCGCCTTTTATGATCGACATGTTCTGTGCGGGCTCTGATGATCCATGTTTGGAAATGAAGCTTTCCGAAGATGGGGCTTCCCCGAAATTTCTAGCCTTTTTTATAGGAATTGCCCTCTGGTGGACTAACATAGCTATGGAAAATGGCCATAGAAATAGTGAATTTACCCATGAAACATTGTGATTTTTCAGTTCGCTATGTTAGTTTTTTATAGGGAATACCGTCATAAACCAACTCTCTTGGGGATCTCACATTGAAACCACCAACATAAAGACATGTCTCAATGAGCGAAACAGCGACTGCGAAGAGGCGATAAGGATGGGCTCCGGTAGTCACCGTTGAAGCTTTGCCGATCGAACATGGCTAGCTGGGAAATCCCCGAACTACATGTAGGTTTTCATAGGAATATCATCTAAAATGTGGGGAACCCAAACGATAGCTCAGTTGGTTTATAATTCCAATAACTATGGTTTTTATGGTACTTATAACAAACTAGTTACTCGGGCTTCTAAACCAACTTATAACTGGGTGGCCCCACAAAATGTATGGTGGGCGTGTTCCAGCATGTTTGACTACCAGAAAACCCTTGATGTAAGGAGTTCAAGCCAGAACCATTGAAAATCTGTGAGGTAGTTAGTAATGTAGGTCTGAAATAGTTCATCCCTGACCTTTTTTTTTAAGCTTGAAGCATTTCAAACATTTGTAGATCAATACAGTTAAGGCCCGAGTTGTACCAGTTATAAGTACTAAGAAAACTCCATTTATAGAATGTATAACCCCAAAGAACTAACCAGTTATATCTAATAAATGGCCATTTTTCTGTAGATTAATAATGAACTAGCGTTTTGTTTTTAAAGATTCTTCAAGTGATGTTTCCTTGTTAGATCATCAGAGGCTGTGTGAGTTGGGACTCTCAAGGACTCTCAAGGATGATTTAACGGAGTTTTTCCACAGAACGACCATCCAACGGCGAAAAATGGCCACGGCGTTTTTAGTGAACGAACTGGTTATTTCTATGGGATTATACTGTATTATACTGATTATACATTCTATCAATGGGGTTTTCTTTGTACTTACAACTGGTATAACTCGGGCCGTATTTCTGTAAGACATTCTTATGGTGACAAAAACCGTGTTTTTTAGGGTTTTTTTAGGCTGAAATCACCCTTGGCGGCTCATCCCACTAATCGTAAGTGGGTTAGTTCACCAGTTTTTTGAGTGGATTAACCCGCTCCAAAAATCCCATGTAAATCACTGGGGTGAACTAACCCACTTACGATTCGTGGGATGAGCCACAAAGCAGATTTTTCACACCTTGAAACCCCGGCGAAAACTTCATTTGCGAGCGTCCGCTGTATTTTCGGACCCCCTCTGGGATGTGCCCTTGACATCTCTTGATGTTGGTAAATGGTCAAAACATGTTGAAGATGATGACCAAGCATATAATGATTATCATGTGGGAAACCCTGGCTGCCAGAAACCTACCATGACTGGGGATGGTTTTGACCACCCATGTACGGTGATTTTGTGGATGGTTGAAATCCCCTCAGGATTTCAGGGTACTTGGGGTATCATCGTACAGCTCGTGGGCAGCCAGCCAGCCTGGTGATTACCAAGTCGTATCAGCTTCTAAAGTCAGATCGGGAGGCCGTGCGCCTGGAATTCTAGTTCAAGTTTGGCATCACCAGAATTTTCAGTATTTGAACGATTTCATTGTTTTCTGATTATTTCATTATTATCCTATTTATAAATTAACTGAGATAACCCAACTGATAGAAGATAACCCATTTATAACCCATTTATTAAGTTAACTAGGGTATAATTAATCTAATATCCCATTGAACTCACTTTTTTCATGGGTTATAAATGGGTGCTAATCCCCGTGACCTTCACCAGTTCCAATTGTCTGATCCTCAAAATACGGAACCAGGATTTCCAACAGCCCCCCAGGTGCAATACCAGGGATCCGATCTGCAAGTGGACATGGAGCTGGGCGACGGACTGGAGGCCAAACCGAGGTTTGGCGAACTCCCACGAATCGTGGGCTCGTGGGTTAGTTCACCCCAGTTATTTGAGTGGAGTAAGCCGCTCCAAAAATCCCATGTAAATCACTGGGGTGAACTAACCCACTTACTAAGTGAGATGAGCCACCAAGCATATTGTGTTAAAAGTGTTGTGTGTTTGAATTTAGCTTAAAATTTCAATGGGATCGTTGCAATTATTCAGATATATTCAGATAGCCTAAGTTTTGGGATTAAGATTGAATATGGGTATGTCTGAGAATTGGTTATACTTTCCAGAGACCCATTTTGAATGGAAGAATGTCAATGGCCATTTTAGGAACCGATTTATTGGAGGTACCTACCATATATAAGGCCTATGTTTCAGGCCTATGTAAGGGAATATCCCAACAAAATATGATCTTATATGGTACAGTACCTCCATTCTAGGATCCTGAAATTCCCATTGAGAATGATAAACCATGGGAACTCAGGTGTACCCGATTTTCAGACAAACCAATATTGGCATTTGCTTTGGGCTTAATGTGTAAACTTGCTACCCTCTGGTAATTTAACATCGCAAACTGGAAAATCACCATTTATATATTATAGAGGTGTCCCGTGAAGAATGGTGATGTTCCATAGTTTTTTGTATGTTTACCAGAGGGTATCTCTTTTTTGGGGATTTTATCAGCGAGCTTTCGCGGGAGGGTGGAATCATCCCTACTATCATCCCCACGAACCTATTCCGAGATGAAGCCACGAATTGTTACAGCAAATGACCTTCTGTTGGTGGTTTGGAACATGGCTTTTATGACTTTCCATTCAGTTGGGAAGAGTAACCCCAACTGACGAACTCATATTTTTCAGAGGGGTGGCTCAACCACCAACCAGATCAATGTTACATTTTTTTACCAGACATGGTTTGTAGAAACCATCTCCCGATGATGACCTGCTGGAGGATCACCAAAAACGGCTCCCGATTCATGGCCTATCCCATTTATAAATATAGTTATTGCCATGAAAACAGTTATAAATGGACATGTATATATATATAGCTCATAACTAGTTAGTGATACATCATGAAATAATCTCATTGAAATAACCGTTCGTTGGGCCACAACTGTAGGTTATAATCCCAGTTAACCATCTACAATTCGTGGGGTGATACTCCAGCCTCGGAACTTTGCAGATTGATCATATCAATGGGAGATCTTCAGGATCCTAAAATGGAGGTACCCTCCGGTAAACTAACATAACTATGGAAAATCACCATTTTCAATGGGAAAATCCACTATAAATAGTCATTTTCAATAGCTACGTTAAATTACCAGAGGGTACTTACCATATATTTTTGGCCTATTTTTCAGGCCTAAATTTCAGGGAATATCCCCACAAAATAATCCTGAAGATCTCCCGTTGATCGAAGTTTTCACACCCAGATGTCTGGAAGTTACTGACCCATAAAGGTGGTCAAAGATACCGGCAGCCGATGCGCAAGAAACATGCAAGAAACCATGGGTTCCCAACAACATGTTGATTAATTCAACCCAGCAACTCCTTATCTATGTCTATACAATGTGTATTATATTATAAATCTGTGAAATATAGCCTGTTCAAACTCTCGATTTCTTCAAGCAATTCACGTTTAGCATGTGCAACGCCCATGGTTTTCATTGAGCCG
The DNA here is from genome assembly GCA_947184155.2 of Cladocopium goreaui. Taxonomy (NCBI): domain Eukaryota; class Dinophyceae; order Suessiales; family Symbiodiniaceae; genus Cladocopium; species Cladocopium goreaui. The sequence continues at coordinate 426,804 of CAMXCT020000768.1, forward strand.
GAAAATTTCATCAGGGGAAGCACATCCCCTGCTGTACCAAGGCTCAGCTCTTCCTGTTATGGCTCAAATCTTAACTTCTAGAGCTATGATACCTGCAACCACCCAAATTCCACATTCAACTACCCAAATATACCAATTTTATTGAAGAATAGAATGTTCCAGCTAGAATCCCTTCCAAAATCATTGTTTCTCAAGTTTTTCGAGCAACAAAAAAGTGTTTCTCTTCTCAACTGGAATCAGTTTTCCGAAAAGAACGATTTTTCCACTAAAATCCCCTACAGTTATGGCCCGAAAATACCAGCGAGAAATGTCAGTGAAATAACTCCATTTATGGATTGAAAACCCTGTAGAAATAGCCATTTAGAACTAACCATTTAGAACTGGTATTTCCGGCCAAAAAACTGTAGTTGTTCTCCCATTTTCTCCCAAAGATCTTAGGACCTGGAACTCCATCTGCATCTCGAGCAGAGACTGTCAGGTCTTCCGTCCGGGTTTGCCGGTCCATGTGCGCCTACGTTTGACCAAGCCGGATGGACAAGTGCCCAGCCAGGAGGAGCCTCCTGTTATCCCTCACTGGAATCATGGTTTTTATAGGGAAATCATCCCAATATTAGCCTTAATTCAAATCTAGGTTAGTGAAATTGTTTTTGATTCACCCACATTAATGTTGTTTTGGGTATTTTTAGATAAATTAAGCCTAGAAATGGCAATTTACTGGTAATTTAATGGTGATTCAATTGGATATTTTGTGGGAATAGAATGGGATATATCACCCACTTTGTTTTTTTTTTGCCAGGAAGTTTAACTTCATCCTATTTTTCTTGGGTTTCTCAAGTGATGTCCCAAAAAAACATCCAAGTCATGGATGACCATGACTTAGTAGTGAAAGCCATGATGACTTGGGATCTCCCATGGCTTAAGAAGCCACTCATTTAGTAACCGGTGAATGCTGGGAGTAGTTTACCCATTTATTCACGGATAAGTCTGCTTAGGGAGTTTATCAACCAGGGTACTAACCAGATTGCTATATCAGGAAGAACCAGATACCTGGATTTGCTGCAGTGGATTTGTGATATGCCAATGGAAAATCCACTTCATCAAATCCAAGAATAGCGGATTATGCCATCAATTCAGTAACTAGTCGTTATATTTTAGTTCATCTCCATAATTCAGTAATAGTTGAGTAAGCCAGCACATTATTGTGATACTTTAGTCAACCACCAACCACTGGATTATATGGATAAAGATTCTGGATCAAGATATGAACCAGGATAATAGACAGTGTTGTCTGAGTATTATGAAACAAAAATATGATTTTGCTGTCAGGTGATATTGGTTGTATTAAAGAACTATGAGCCAGCAAAAGAAATGGGATGTAATCCAGAAACAATAGTAACAAAAGGGGGGCAAAAAATTGGCTTCTACAGGTATATCACCTGAAAAAAGGGAATGAGTCTGAAATGTGCTACCAATGATGATCGTTGTTCAGTATTACCCTCGGGTATACATACAAAAAGCTATTGAAAATGGCCATAGAAATAGTTGATTTTCCCATTCAAACTTGCGATTTTCCATAGTTATGTGGCTGTTTACCACAGGGTAAACCATATTAAACCATACATGTTCAGGGATCAGTGTTGCTGACCTATACCAATATCAAACCCCATCACTGCGTCTTTGGTGGTTTTTGCGGGCCTGAAAGGCGCACTTTTTTGTGTTTTTTTCAAAGGATGCGTAGCCTCAGAAGGAAAATAATGTGATATGTTCTGAGTTTTTTTGGAGAAGTAGGGATGCATAATATATGTTTTAAGCCCAGGAACTGCAGAAAATATCCCAGTTTTAGTAGAATCCACTCTAGTAGACTAACAAAGATTTTTCGAAAATCCATCATGTCTAGATCATTTCCCAATGGAAAACCCATGCATAACCATCCATTTTGTATGTTTACTGGGGGGTACCCGGCCTGGTAAACATACAAAAAGCTATTGAAAATGACCATAGAAATAGTGGATTTTCCCATGAATAGCATGGTGATTTTCCATAGCTATGTTAGTTTACTGGGGGGTACACCACGGAATGATGTTCCCGAATTCAGCAAGTCAAGCTGCGCGTTTTGCGCAGGAGTTGACAGGGGAATTAGTGCTAGTCGCGAACCTCAATGCAGTGAGCTATGGACAGAGGCTGGCTGGGAACATGGCAGGTGGCTTTCCCCCAGCTGTGTCTGGAAATGGGAGATTGACACCGACATGGTCATTCTTTTTAAGGGGAAGCTCAGGACTAACCAGTGGATTTTCATGTTTTCCCTGGATGAATGGTTGTTTGTCAGCTCGGTTGATGGGTTGACATATGTTGACATGGTTGACACAATTCGAGGAACAATGGATGGATGCAGTGTTTCTAAGGTTGCCACGTGAAAGTAAGATGTGACTCTGGACAAAACAGAGATTTTGGAGATGATTTTGACTCATGGGCATTATTGATGATATTCTGGTTGGTGGTTTCAAACATTTGTTATTTTCCATAGTATATGCTTACCAACTGATTAATATTTTTCAGAGGGGTTGAAACCACCAACCAGTATTTAATTTGCGGGGACACAAAACACATAACACATGCTTTGATTCCAGTTTTTCGTTACTCCGATACTGTATATCTCAAATCTTGCATGCGTTTCTGTGTTTTTTTCAGGAATGGTATCCCGTTACCAAAAAATTGAAATGGCTGCTACCACTTAAAGCCATTCAGAATGCCCCTTCACAAATCTCATTTCTTTGGATCTTTGATAAGTGGTGTGAAATAATTGGGCTTTCCAGTCTTGGCGATGCGTATCCCAACTGACTCAAAACAAATTCGACGGACCTAACATGATGTGGTGAACTTGAGTTATACTCAAATTCACCAGACATTTCTTCAACTCATGTGACATTTGTTCACCAGACTTAACATGATGTGGTGAACTTGTTTAATGAAGAATCCCAACTTGGAGCTTTATGGCGCTTTGCACCTACCAGTGATGGGATCGCGAAAAAAGGTGTCTCATGAGCTGCTTGAGGCCAGATGCGATCCGCGTTCCTCTGACTGCGTCTTCATTTGACAGCAACGGAGTGCAGGTGCAGCCAGGTTTCTATGGTTTCATGGTGAAAAATACAGGGATAAACCAAGCATTTTATCGTGATACAGTGGGAATGTAATATATATATATATAATCATATATATATATATATATAATCATATATATATGTAATCATATATATATATATAATCATATATATATATATACACACACCTAGACCCTCCAAATAACCCCCAGAAAAAATGTCAAAGTAATCTCATTATACCAAGATTATTTTAGGTAAAACTTGAATTTATAACCGATCTGATTACCCTCTGATAATCAAGTGCCTTGCTGGTTCCCATCTGGTCGCTGATGTACCCATGGAACTGGCCATTTCGTTCCCGGAGTTCTCAGCTATCCATGTTTGTTGACGGAGAGGGTGACTGGTTGGTGGTTTCAAACATGTTTGTTTTCATAATATACAAGGTGGTGCCCCATAGTTAGCTAAGTTGGTTTATAACTCCCATAACTTTGGTTTATGGCAGATATAACTATAGGTAATGGGGGTTATAAACCAACTTATAACAGGGGGGCACCACCATGTAATATATGGGATAATCCTTCCCATTGACTAATATTTTTCAGAGGGGTTGAAGCCACCAACCAGATGATCATATGTGTTGATGAAGTAGGATGGTACCCCACCCTCACTGGTAAACCGTGGGTTTATCAACTCTGGGTAACAAATTTCCTGGATTTCAGCGTGCTATGAATGTGTACTGATTGATCCTGCGATTGATCCTGCTCCCAGCTAGAGTAGGTTCACGTGAAATTATATCCCCATTTGGGTGGTCAAAATTTGGGTATGGCTCAACACCCCCCAAACGAAACCATGGTTTAGTAGAGAATTTCCACATTCCATTGGGACCATAGAAATATATAGAAATGGGGTGTTTTCCATATGAACGGGTGATGGTTTTCATACTAAAAATCGACGAAGCCATTTGTGGTCCCCCAAGGCCTTGGGCCAGGACACTGCCAGGTACGTCACTTTGCGATGGGAAAATGTACTGTAGTTAAAACAATGCCATGTTGACCACCCCCATGAGATTGATGGTAAACATACCACTAAAAATGGTGATGACTGGGGGATGGTTTATTATTGATTTAATCACATTAATCAGCTAAAAACATGTTCCATGATAACAGGAGCTTGCCATGTTCTTATTGGCACATCGAAGCTTTTTGTGTCTCGCGACCATGCATTCGACAATGCCGAGCCTTGGAAGAACTACATCAAAAGGCTCATAGCGCTGAATGATTTCGAGAAGAGGCTGAAGTCTGTCGAGGGCTATGATGAGATGTCAAGCAGCAAGTTCTACTTCATAGTGTCCCCGTCTGGTAGTGGCCAGACAACTTTTACCAAGATCTCGAACATTGTTGGGGCCTGTGCAATGTTGATCTTTCGCAGATACTCCGAAAGGACCAAGATGTAGATGTAGAGAAGATCGCGACCACACCTCAGCTCAGTGATACAGGACATGCCGGTCACAGAGTATGACGCCGGACCGCTTCCCATCCAGTTGGGCTCATGTTCCAGGGACCGCTAGTCATTTGAGGTTGACCCGATGACCGGAAGGAACAAACTTCGGGTGCGAAGCCAAGACCTTGTTATGGCCCTAGTCATAGCAGTTATGAGTAGGTCATCCCCATTTATGGAATTATAACTCCATAGAAATAACCACTTATAAGTGGTATTTCTGGCCTTAACTGTGCACTATTCTATGAACTGTATGACCAACTACGCACAACATTAGTGGCAACCGCAGGTTCAAAGAGCTTCAAGAAGGGGACCCGCAGATACTCCAACAGAATCTGGGAAAATTACAATGTAACATCCTCACAACGACCGGACCGTGATACCCCACAATGGCTCATGGCTGGTTGGGATTAGAATGTGTCCAGAATGATTCTCAGTATGTTAGGTGTGTTGAACGCATTGAAGAATGGTGCAGGATGAACATTGATGAACTATGATTACCTAATTACGATATCTAGACTGTATACTGTTTACAGTGGCGAATGGTTAAGAGTGGTTATTGTCTTGCCCATCAGAGGATCCTTTGAGGCTTCCCACAGTTAGGGCCCAACAACATACCAGTTATAAGTCAGTAAAATCACACAATTTAGTGATAACCGCATTTTATACCTATGTAACCCTATGTATAACCATGTTTTTGACCATTTACAAGTGGTATTATCACTAAATTGGCTTAAGAATAACAATTAAATCCTACAATGTGGTGCCCCCCCCAGTTATAAGTTGGTTTATAATCCCCAGTAACTAGTTCGTTATAAGTACCATAAACCATAGTTATTGGAGTTACAAACCAACTTAGCTACCTTGGGGGCCTCACATTGTAGGTATTATCACCTAACTGCAGGATTGTTTCATCTCCGCAGAAATGGTGAGGTCGTCGAGATTCCCATGGTGAAAGAAGACACGAGCTGCTGTGATGCTTGGACGAAGGGCATGGATCTGCGGCCTCGAAGTATATTAGCTTTGCGGGATAGATGAGGAAGCATTTGAATAGGGATAGAACAGATGAGGGTAAAACTTGACCATACAGTTTTTTGGCCGCAAATTCCAGTTTTAGATGATTATAAATGGCTATAAATAGGTTTATAACTCCATATAAATGAAAGTGACCCTACTGACTTATAACTGGTATTTCGGGCCATCACTGTACTAAATGGGGCCCCCGTGGCCACGAAATCGCAAAGTTGGGGGCGAACTGTATAACTGTAGCTACTGGGCTTTATAGACCCACGTTCACATCACTGGGGGGGGGCCACCTTGTAAGTATGGGTACCGCAGCAAGCAACAATTACTTTACTTCGTGTGATCCCCACCATGACATTTATACATTTTGTTACTGGCAAATCTTCTGGCATTCTATCTGACATTTTATCTGGCATTCTATCTGGCATACCTTCTGGCATTCTATTTGGCAAATCTTCTGGCATTCTATCTGGCAAACATTCTGGCACTTTATCTGGCATACCTTCTGGCATTCTATCTGGCATATCTTCTGGCATTCTACCTGGCATATCTTCTGCCATATCTGGCATTCTACCTGGCATATCTTCTGGCATATTACCTGGCAAATCTTCTGGCATTCTATCTGGCAAACATTTTGGCACTTTATCTGGCATATCTTCTGGCATTCTATCTGGCCGTTGAGGTCCAGCCGTGCACACTGAGCTGGGCAGGTCCCAGGTTGAGGTCCAGCGGTGCACACTGAGCTGGGAAGGTCCCAGGTTGAGGTCGAGCGGTGCACACTGAGCTCGGACGTTGGCGAGGAGCTTGGCGAAGAGTTGGCAAGGCAACAGTGGACGTGGAAGTGGAAGAGGAGGGGGAGGAGGCGGACGAGGAGGCGGAGGAGAAGAGGAAGAGGAGAGCTAGTCGAGGAGGAAGAGATCAACTCTGATAAAATCTAACAACCCTCACCTGGCAGGTGGGGAAAAATCCAATTAGTTGTCTATTTTTGTACTGAAACATCCAGTTTTGAGGGTACAGGCTGGGTACGTGGTGGGTGAATGGTTTGTAAACGTATGTTATTTTGCTCTGACCCAACTCAAATAATGTGTGTCATGGTCAATAGATGGATTATACAACCATATTGGGACGTAGTAGTTAATCAACATTATTAGAGAATCAGATGCCCATCATAAGAATTTTGATTTTGGGTTGGATCACCATACCGAACCATGCTTCGAAAATCAAAGCAACTATACGTAGCTACGCCTTTGGGCATTTTTGGTACTTAATCATCCACTGCAAATGTACATGATGTTTTTGTGGTGTAACCCAAAGGAACATAGAACAGTAAATTGTCATCATTCTAGCAGGAATTGATATTTCTATCTTTTGGGGTGCTTTGTTTGATAGGATACACAGTCACAGCGTGAGTTTGGAATCACTTGGCAACAAACCTGTAGCCATGCTTGTCTCGAGTTGTGGTGGTAGGACAGATGGATGCCTCTCTGGCATTGTTGGATGTATTTTATGCTATATCTATATATGAGATCGAGAAGCCCTACAACCTGGACATTGAGGTGCTCTATGAGGTGTGTGGTGATGTGAACTGGTTTTTCGACTGCGACTCTAGTTCAGTTTGGCAATATCGAGCAAGCTCTATTTTGATATGAATTTTCGAGTTTACGATCAAAGGATATCAAAGGAACAAATCATAGGTTGTGCATTGGGCTGTGCTTGTCAGCTTTGCATCTCGCCGTGATCGCATCCTAGCGACCTGATCGCTCACACAGCTTAAAAAAAGGGATGCTTCGTAAGGGCAATCATCCCCAAGTGGCCTTAATTCACATTTTCAGGTTAGTGAATTGCTGTGGTTCAGTCAGACACGTGTATACACCAGCATTCGTCTTTGCATCACTCTCACTTTAAACAAATTATATAGTTACAGGCTGCCATTTTTGCCATGTTCAATCCCTTCTGTGTGGGTGGGGTTGTTTGGTTCGCTGCCATCAGTTAGCGAGGCAACTCCAAACCCTGAAATGTTCGGATGTGGCTAGTTTTTGAGTACCCAATTGCCAGTAGCAATCAAAAAATCCAGTATTGATGTAATACCCACTTGGCTACCTCGCCGTTGGAAATGACGCCTTTAGCCATATGACTGGGGATGTTTTTCAGATCCAGCGAAAACTCCAGTTGTAGCGGCGCTACGGGATTCCCGTTTAACCGGAAGCTTCTGTACTTACCACATCTGGTTGGTGGTTTCAAACATGGCTTTTATTTTCCATAATATCCATTTCATATATGGGATGTCATCCTTCCCATTGATTCATATTTTTCAAGATAGCTAAAACCACCAACCAGTTATAAATGGTTATTTCTATAGGAATATACATGGGGAATTTCATCATCCCAACTGACGAAACCATATTTTTCAGAGGGGTAGGACTCAACCACCAACCAGACATGGTGTTTCCTACCGGGATGGTAAAAACCACACTTGGAATGGGAGTATCAGTCGAAACTGGCTTCACCTTGGTGAGGTTTCCAGGTTTCTAATATTTCCATCTCTTGCCTCGAATGGTGAATATATCAAAGATCCAAATAGATTATTACCATGGAATCTGTGGATATATATATATATCTATACCTCAAAGACAAAGTCATTCTGCATAAATCTATGGGAATATATCTTCATGATCTTATATGGAAACGTCCTTATTTCCATCCCAATGATGCCAGTGATATATGAGTCATATACAGTTGGCACGTCGTTATATACATGTATGATTTATTGTTACATAATATAGTTATAGTTTTCATGTGTTTACATTATATATCAGACATGTATATCATATATGTAACTATAACTGACATATATCAAAATACAGTACACATATGTGTGTGTTATAGCTATATCCGCACAGCAGTTGCTTCGCCACCAAGCAGTTCTTCTCGCTCCCGCCTCAGGATCCTACTGCATCGCGTCGCACGTGGGAAGAACATCAGGAGGTGGGGGCGCTTAGCTTCAGGTGCTTTCACCAAGCATTTTTAATGGGGATATCATGGGAATTACATGGTGAATTAAGTGAAATATGGGACCCACCAACCAACATTTTTTGATTGTATGGGATATAATGATGGTTTTATGGTATTTTTTTTGTGATTTTTTGGCAACTGGAACGGTGACATCAGGGGAATTTAATGGTGATATTATGATACAATGTGAGGCCCCCAAGATAGCTAAGCTGGGGGCCACATAACTCCAATAACTATGGCTTATGGTACAAAAAAAATTATACTGGGGCGAATCTAAACCAACTTATAACTGGGGGGCCTCACATTGTATCTATTACTGGAATCTAATGGGAATGTTATGGTGGCTGAACTAACCATAACTAACCAAAATGGTGTGCCATCATGGGAAGAATATACGGTGAACGCTAAAGAAACAGAGGATGTAACACGACTTAATAGATGTTCCTGGAGTTGTAACTTATAGTAACTTAATGAACATATATATTGGTTCAGAAGTTGTAAATAACTTAATGAGTTGGAACTGGAGTTGTAACTGGTGAATACTACTTCTAAATAGTTCCAACTCACCACCAGTTGTACTTAGGACTACTTAGCTTTGCTGTTGCAAATAAGTCTTTCATATCTCCACAATTCGGAAGATGATGTCCGGAATTTAGAAAATTGCGACTCAATCCTGCACAAACTAAACCAGCAGGGTACTATGTTAACGGGCCTATGCTTTGGTATAGCTTGCATATTACATATATATATATATTATTATTATTTATGTAGACTATACATATAATATATATTGTATATACAATATATATATATATACACCGTCTATCATAATAGTATATATGCGGGACTATATAGTTGTGTATAGGTCACAATCACTACATCACTACATTTGATCACCCTTCAGAATGACCAATCGTACGTGTGAAATTGTACCCTACCGTTGATCCATACCCATTTGATAACCAGATAAACAAAGATGGCATTGTTTCTACAACGTGGGCCCCCCAGTGATGTTAGTTGGTTTATAAACCCTAGTAAGCATAGTTATTTTTGTACCATAAATCATAGTTATTGGAGTTATGTGGCACCCAACTTGGCGATTTCGTTTAAGGGGGGCCCACTTTGTAGGCTTAGCCACAGTGGGTTTCCATTGGATCCCACAATTTTTGTTCATATTTCGCTGGGGCGTGCAGGCATGTGGTTGTTGCGTGACTTACGTGACCTTCAACGTTGGGCCACCCGGGCTGCTGGGTGCTGATGTTGACCATTTTTTTGATCTGGTTTTCAGTCAGCCCTAACTGCAGTTTTGAAATTCTCTGGTTTTAAGAGGAAATCCATGTTGTTTTTCAGAGTAAATAGCAAGTCCTCCTAGTTTTGGATAGTTCTGCGGTATCTATGGTCATCCTCGAAAAGATTCAGACATGTCAAATTCATAACATAGATGACTAATTTTTATTTAATCTACGGTTAATTATTATCTATTATCTATGGTTATTAATAATTATTATTTATGGTTTTTATTTGTTTATCAGTATTTTCAGTGACTTTTGACGTTTCCATCGGCTACAGTTACTAGGGTTATGGCCATGAAAACAGTTATCAATTCATGGACAGAAAGGACCCCTAGAACTAGTTGGTACATCATTTTTTCAACCCCAAAAATAGCTGTTCTCTAACAAAACTAAGTTATACAGTTCATACATCATGATAAACCCATAAAAATACTGTATGTCTGGTTGGTGGTTTGGAAAATGAATTTTATTTTTCCATTCAGTTGGGAAGAGTAACCCCAACTGACTATTTTTCAGAGGGTTGGCTCAACCATCAACCAGTGGTGAATCTGTGTTTTCCTAAAATGGGATACCCCCAGTTATCATCCATTTATAGATGGTATTTTCCATGAAATAAACCAGCCAGCTATGGGGATATCCCCAATAAATCAATGGATTGGTTTAAGAGAGAATCTACAAGAAACCATGGTTTTTACCATCAAATATAGGTCTTTCCTGTAAATTTTCCCATCATCTGCCATTATCCAAGTCTATGAATAAAAATATTAGTGTTCATGCCCATAACTGTACCATTTATTGGGATCCAATCCCATCTCCGGAGCATCGCATAAACAGCAAGCGCGAGGTTGAACGCAAGTTGCCGGGGGAGACGTCACTTGGACAGCGGAGCCACGAAGAAAATACCTCTGTTGATAGGTTAATATAAAGGGTGAGGATTATATGGGTTATATATGGGGTTAATATAGGTTTTTTTGGGGGGATTGTTATACTCACTGTTTTTTTGGGGGGGGATTATGAACTAACCCAGCATAGGAATATGCACAAACCAACCAGTACAATGGGATGGGGGATATGGATGGATAGGGGTATTGTTCATGGCTCAACGGAAGAGTCTCAGTGGAAATGGGCAGGTAAAACTCCGGAGATCTTCTAACGACCTGCGACGTCAACTACACATGATGATTAATGGAGGTATAGCTATGTCCAACAAGCCTTTTTATGTTTTAAGAGTTTTGTGTTGTTTTTTCAGACAAATCTATCATGTGAAAAGAGGATAATCACCAACATGCAGATATAACACCCGACCATTTTATGGAGACATTTATGGGTATATAGTGGGGTATCGTGGAATAAATGATATACTGGGACGCACAACAAGCAACATAATGTTGTTTGTCCAGCAGTTGGGTGTACAGCAATTCTCAAGGGGAAGTCTGAGGATCATCAAAGGATCATTTCTTTGGCATTATTTTCAGATACCCTCTGGTAAACTAACATAACTATGGAAAATCACCATTTGGAAGAGGTAAGTCAACTCTTAATTTTCACCCTTTTAAGTTCGCAAACTGTTAGTCATTACCAGAGGGTAAACCCAAATGAGCAAGTATCTTTTCCTTTTTTCGGTGGCTGCCATGGATCCCAAGATTCAGGAATTGAAAACCCTTGGCAGTTGCCTTGTGTTTGCATGGCATACCATGGCACACATGCAGATCTGTGCGCGTGTATTTCTGGTTGGTGGTTTGGAACATGAATTTCATGTTCCATATATTTGGAATAATCATCCCAACTGACTAAGATTTTTCAGGGGTGTTGAAACCACCAATTAGGTATGTATTTGTGCATATAATTATCTGTAGTCGTACGCATCACGGCTTCAATTTGGAGGATGACCTTCAAATTCTTGCCGCAGCAGCAGCAGCAACAATAATAACAATAACGACAGCAACAACACACACAGTAACAAGACCCAAAAATACGCTAGAAGCCAGGATCAACAACAAACACAACAGCAACAACAGTGACAACAGCAACAGCGATCTGCCACCATGTTATTCTCTTCCATCAATGATTCTTTTGCATGCTTCTGGGCTCTGCTAAGGACCGTGATGCATTGTGACTCCATGGCTAGATCAGCTGGGGTGCCAATGCTGCCATGCAACGTTGACCACGAGTTCAATAGTTGGAATCTGGCTACGAAGGCCCTTTCAGGAATTGTGGATTTATTGATCCTCCAATCCAGTTCTACTGTGAGTTGCTGGCCAAGTCCTCAAAACGTCATGGGTCTCACCAGACGCACTTCCGCTGCAACTGGGAACAGCCCGCGAGGAAAAGAAGCAAAGGACGATTGAGGTTCGCACGTGAACCCTTATGGAGATGCCACGGTGCTTTAAGGTGGTGAACACTTTTATGTTCATGTCGACGTTGGTGACGCGGACGTGCCAAAGGACTCGTCGATGCTATGGTGGCGGTCAACGCATATATTCCAGAAAGACATGATATACAAATAGCGTGCGATTTCATTATACTTGGCGTTGTTTAACCGTTGCTTGGTTGCTCTTTTCACCTTTTTTCTGGGGGATAAGCAGTTGAATATGAACATCTTCAAAGGCAAAAGAAGCATGACTGCATTAACGCGAATAGGTGGTTATGACGCATGTTGTTTTATTAAATGAACCGTATAATTATCAAATAGGATCGGAAGTGGGAACATGGAAATATATAACTACCTGCGTAACCCTTTTTGTCCATATTTACCAAGCATTTCCAAGCCGTGGGCTCAACACCTACCAGCGGGTGCGGCCGTGCTGGCAAAGCGTTGAGCGTGTCGCTTCCACGGGTGCCATGGATCCAGTCATGGATATCGGTTCGACAGATACTGGTGGCTGTGTCTCAGTGGTGTTGGACGTGGAGGTGTTGGACCCAAAGCATGAAAGACACCTGGTCCGTTTGCTTCATACAGGTGCAACCGCTCAAGTCCGTGGCCTTTTGGAGGGTTCCTCATGCCGACTTACGCTGATCGATGCCGTAGTTGTCAAGCAATTCCCTATCCCTGAGTTGGAGATTGGCCCTGAAACCAAAGTGCTTTATCATTCGAGACACACATGGAGTAACTTCTACAAGCTGATAGATGCCTGTTGTGGGATTGGAGGCGTGTCACATGGAGTCTTGGCTTTGGGTGTGCAGACAACGGTGTCGGTGGATTGTAATGTGAGGATGACCAACCTCCACAAGGTCCATTCCAGTGGTGAAACAGTGACAGGAGATGTGAATGTGGGCCACCCTCAGATCATCTTTGAGCTCTGGCGTAAGAGTGACCATGCCCCGTTGATGAGCGCAGGACATGCATGTCAGCCTTTTTTCCAGTTAGGTGACCGAAGGGGTGGCAATGACCCCCGTGCCCAATCCCTTCCGAAAGTTCTCCGAGCAGCCTTCCTGCTTCAGATTCGAGTCTTGGTGCTCGAGTGTGTAGTAGTACCAGCACGCAGTGATCAGTTTGTATCCCAGCAGTTGGAAAGGTTTGCAAAGATCAATGACTTCCAGATTGAGGTGGCGAACTTGGATTTGCAATCAGTCTGGCCTTGTCGCAGACACAGGACGTGGTGGGTTGTGTATGATCCCTGCTTAGGTAACATCGGTTTGACTGAGTGGTTACCAATCAAGGGTTTGCCGAAGATCCAATGTTTGATTCCCTACATTTGCAAATGGGACCCCAGGGATGAACTTGCACTGTGTCTTGATCAACGTGAATGTCAAGCCTTTGGGGTCACAGATGGCACTTACCCCAAGCACATGATGACTGCTCAAGGAATTGCCCCGACAGCACTCCATGCTTGGGGCTCGCAGTTAAGAGCTTGTCCGTGTGGGTGCAGGGACTTCGGGTTGTCGTCGCAGAGGTTGCATGAAAAGGGATTGTATGGCCTGTTGGTTCCTGATAAACTGGTAACGGAGTGGCAGTCAAAACTGGTCGAAATGGAGATTCGAAAGTAAAGCGAAAATGAAGTGATCAGTGGAAAGAGATGACACTGGAAACTCACAGCGCCGCGTTCCACCGATTTTCCATCCACAGAGCAACCGTAAAGTCACACGCTACCAAGCTAGCAGGAGCTTGAAGCCAAGTGTCTGGCACATGGCATATGAGAGTCAAGCGATCATTAGGTCAGCACATGTGAAGTCAAGTGACATCTGCTCGATTTTCATCCGTCACTTTTCTATATTGACTTCACATCCGTCGAGAGCTTTGGACTCAGAATCAGAACGTTCACAACTCTTACGGTACAACTGTCGCTTCTTCTTGGCCGAAATGAAAAGGGGATCAAAATGAATACTAAGAACACCAAGGCGAAAAATAGACTGAAGATGATCATAATGAAAGGGTTTGCTTAAACCATCAGCCAATTCTTGGTCGGAGTCGACCCATCTGACTATGATTCCAGTATCTTTCGTTCTTTCGCGAATAGAAAGCACTTCAATCGCAGTTCTCTTCTCTTCGAGTTGAAGACCACTGGTTTCGATCCGAGACATGGCATCAAAAATGTTTTTACTATCTAAGATCAAAACAGACGGGAACAACCTCATGACCTCATCAGCACCATGTAAAAGAACACTTTCCTTATTAAACCATTCAATCAACAACTGTTTCATAAACTCATGCGTATCAGTAGCTGAACTTGCCATTTGGACTTCGGCCGAAGTCGACGATCGAGCGACGCGCGGTAACTTTCGACTTTGCCAAGATAAAGGAGAAAAAGAACTACGAGAACCATCCAAAACAGACGCATCAGCCAAAACCGTAAACTGACCACCCTGCGAACTACCATCACGACGACAACTCCAACTCGCATCAGAATAGGTATAATAAGAATGGGTTTCGTAATATTAGCACTAAAACAAACAACTTCTTCACACGCAATGCGTTGAGCGCGGACCAACTTGCTGGCTTGCAAAAGATCGTTCACTGTTGCTTGAGTCTGAGATCCTTGCAAAATTGACACAGATGCACAAATCCACGGACAGGTCTGCGTGGCACGCCATGACAGTGCTCCCAAGGTAGCCCTTAGCTGTTTCGTTTCAAACGGCGTAGCCGGTTGATCCACCTGAGTTTTGCGATGTGTGGACATCTGAATCTCATTGATGCCTAGAGCATCGCTTTCTTGGGAAACATGAATGTCACCTGATGCCTTTTGGGAAATCTCACATCCACAAAAAGTGATTTGTTCAGATTTCGCATGTTGCCATGAACCAAACGGAAAAGAACTTCTCAACAAACGAACCTTTTCTTCATACAAAGAACCACTACCGCAACACAACATATCATCAACATGAGCACCCAATAAACCAACAAGAACATCATTAGAATCATACAACCTCCACACGCAAGGCTCTAAACGTGATTGGTACCAGCCATGGCTTTTCAAAACATTACCTAGTTTTTCAAGCCAAGCCCTTGGGGCGTGCAACATGCCGTAAATCACTTTCTGAATACGAAGGACTTGCGTTTGATCCATTCCCAAAAATTCCCGGACTTCATCAGGGGGTCCCCATACAACTGATCCTTTTCGGGCATCTTGTCACCATTCAGAAAAGCGGTTTTCACATCCCCGGCAAACAGGTCCCAACCGTTCATTGCACACATGGACAGCAACATGTTGCGTGAATGCACACTCAAAGTTGGTGAGTCCCTCCTTAAAGAGAGAAGCATGGGATCTTCGTACCCGCGAATGATTTTCCGAGCTTTTGGTTTTTGGCCACAAATTTCACCCTTTTCATTTTGGACCATTTTATAAGTAAGAACCCATCTCATCCCCAAAAGTTTTCGTGGATCTATACCTTCTCGGGAAGCAATCTCAATGGCTTCTTTTTCCAAGAAGCTGTCAAGTTCGCCTTTCATGGCATGTTTGAAGTTTTCACGTTCCGCAGGGTCAAGTTTACGAAGCTTAACTTCCGCGTTCTTCTTAGGTTTTTGATTTAAGACCCATTCAGACACACCGTTTCTACGTTTCATGTGTATGTCTCTGGGAGCAACAGTCATGCAAATTTCCACAACCTCGTCGGAAACCTGACTGTATCCGGCAAAGGAACTTGGTTCTTCGAGATTCTTACCTTGGTTCAAAGAAAACTGAGATTGTTTCATCCAATCGAAGCAGCCGTACTTGACCTTAGCTTTCAGACGTCTACCCCCGACTGTTCTACATCCCTTAGGAAAACAACCCGTTTCAAAAAGATCCAATCTATCCTCAGCCGATGGAGATTGTGGATCCTCCAGTTCTTCGACTGGATTCTCCGGAAGGTTTCCAGGATCTTCCGAATTATTCAAAAAGACCGCACCTTCGGCATCTTTGTGCCGGCTTCGGGATCCCAACCTTGACGATGGGGAGTGAATCCCTCGCTCAGATGTTCGATGCATGACACTTCGGCTTCTAGACGAGTCATTCGGGATTTCATCTCGGCTTCCAGATGAGCCACGCGGGATTCCACCGTCATCAAAGCCTCCTGGATCTGCATGTTGTGAGTCTGCAGGTTCTGCAGGACTTGGCTGAGCATTTGCATCTCTGTCATTGTGTTCTGCTGCAGATCGTAAAGGGCCTTCTCGATGAGGGAGATCCGGTCTGGGTTGTTCGTGCCGGAGTCGGACGTGGTCACGCTCTCTCCAGCTGTGTTGCTGGAAGGCGTCACGGTCGGCCTTGGGGATCTGATCGGAGCTTCGGAATGGCTGGCTTGGCCGCGATCTTCTTTGGTGGACTCGGTGTTCTTCTGGTCTTTCAGGACTTGGCGCTCGGCATAGATCATCAAGGGGAAAAACTTCTTGTTGGCCGACTGATGCTGGATGCACCAAGTCGCGTAGGAGGGATTCTTCTTGAACACTTCCTCCACGGTCTGATCCTTGTACTGACCTGCGATCATCTTTTGGGATCCCAGTTCGGACGCCTCGAGTGCCATCAATTCGGCCCGGAGGTCCTTCGGATCCTTCTCCTCGGGCTTGCCCGTCTTCTGGTTGAGGAGATCGATGACTCGCTGACGGTCCATCGTGGTAGTACCGAGCAGGACGTTTACCCCACACTCTCCAAGGAGCACTTGACCCAGAGTCGGCTGTTGCCGGCACAGGAGGTGGGACTTGATCTAACAGTGAAGGATTCTCTTCAGGATCCTGTTCAAAGACCTCATCACCTTCAGGCATACCTTCAATGTCAGGAATCAAATCTTGGTAATGCTGGCCACGACGAGCATCTTTCAAAATCTCAGAAGGACTATTGTGTCTACCAAACAAACCACTAACATTTTCAACTTCACGTGTGACAACTCTCAGTTGTTCAGGCGAACATCGATACAAAGTCGTCCCATGAGCGACCCACACAATGCTACCGGACAGTTGATTTCGTTCATGACTACCACACTTTTCAATACAAACAACTTTACCAGGACCATACCATTGACAAACATGACCAGAACTGTATCCACGTGCTCGACGGAAAAAGAAAACCAGTTGACCTATTTCAAATTCTTGACTCTTCCTCTGTTTGCGAAGTAAAGCTCTCTGAATCCTACGTTTGGAGTCTTGTTCAAGAAACTTCTGACGAGCAGCATTTCTTCTTTGGATCTGCTCTTCGAAAGTCGAGTCAGCGCGTGCATTCTGTACAGTAGGTACTTCTCCATTCTGGAGAAAAGACTCTACTCTCCCTCGGCCTTGCCCAAATGCCCATTGATTGGGTGAGAAACCTCGCAGTCCATGGAGATCGTTCTTAGCACTAACCGCAAGATCACAAATCTCCGAACAACTCACTTGACTACATTAATTCCATGGAAATGGCCGTCATGGTATCCTTGATCATGGAAAGATGTTTGGAATGCTTACCCATTTGCCATGGTGCCTCCCCCGCAATTGGCAACAGACGAATGTCTTGAGCTTCGAGCCAGGACAGTAGGCCTAAGTTTCGGAAGAAGCCTTCGGCGTCATAGCGGATCGTGACTGGCTTGGGCAGGAGTCTCAACCAGTTTTCAGTGAAGGCCTTTCTAAACTCAGTGCCAGAAATCGGATTTTGGTGGGCATCCCCTTGGCGGATAACAACACAAACATGAAAATCACTAGCCTCATCAAACAAACTCAAACCAACACAGGATTGACTTGGTTTTCCTTTTTGAGTAGCATGAGGCGAATTCCACCAAAAAGTATCCACACTGACGGTATCCCAAATTTCAGTAACCGCAGGAACGGCCGAAGGACGAATCAAATGTCGTCGCCCTCTGATTTGACAAATGGGACATTGGTATTCCTTGGCCACCTGGAGGATTTCATGAGAAGCACCGGCATCCCTCAAAATTCGCAACAACACTTCAAGATTAGGGTGTCCCAAATTGGAATGAAGAACCCGGATTTTTCGAAGAATCTCACGCTCCTCATCACTGCGTGACAATGGCTCACCATCCGGATGTTCACCGTTGCCATTTGCCACAGCTGGTTGAGGAGGCTCCCTATCTTCACCAACAAAAACATGACTAACCGAACGAGAAACACTTTGAGAAGACCAACAAGTGTTCAAAAGAAACTGAATTTGATCACTGGGATGCATCAACGCTTCAGCAAACCGGTCGCACAAATCTTTGGGATAAACAGCACTAGGAGCAGTAAGTCGACCTTCAATGGGGAGATGACTACCAGGTTTATGGTTGCATTTTCTCTCCAGGACTTGACGGATTCGCGAATTAGTGGTCATCCACCCAAAAGATTTCAACAAGGGATATCCAGTTTGGGGTTCCTTCAAACCATGTTGACAACCATCAACCCGGAACCGATCACCGCACAGTCGACGAACCTGTCTCACCTCAGGGAGTTTCCAAGAGCGGGCACGGAGAGGCTGTTCCAGACCACCATCATGCTCGAGTTCCTCATTCTGACTGAGGCCCCCAGCACCGTTCAGTTCCTGAATCTGAATTTCCAAAAGACGACTCACATTCTTGAGTATCCTACGACCTATCGTTTGTTTTCGTTGGAGTTCTTGAATTTGTTCAGGATTTCTCATGTTTGCGTTTTGCATGACGCTAAAGGGGAAACAAGGTGGTGAAGCATGGAGATAGCGAGGTTTTACTCGTCTCACAACAGCCGCAGCCCTCAAGAAACCGTCTCTAGTCGAAAGGTCAAAATTATTATGCAGTCCCAGACGCATAACCTTACCTCCCTGACGTTCGACAGCCGATCCTAAAGGAGAGTCCCAAGGAGCACACACTTCCAACAAATCCACGCGATCAGGAGTCAGAGAATGAAAACAACGGATGACTTCTTGATGATGATTGAATTCATGATGATCAAGCATGGCATGCACATCGGCAGACAAAAAGCTAGGCTGCACCCTGTCGAGTTGTGACTCGTCAACGGAACAATCACACACATCACCACTCTCGACTTGACCCTTGGGTTCTTTAAATGCATCCTGGGCAAACTGTACACGACGTTTCCTATTTACATCGTTGCAGCCTACACTCGCTTCACTCGACCCACTCAGTTCTCCGGCCGACACGGACCATGGTGGAGCTGTCCCTAATGGGCAGCGTGTTGGGAACTGGCTTCACGGTCAGGCACTGTGGACTCCGCTGCTAGCGCATTCACCAGGGAATCTTCATCTTCGGGCTCCACCAAAAGACTCTGGAGCAGTTCTTCGTTGCCCTGGAATGCTGTCAAAGGCAACAAGAGATGAAAGGACGGAGATCTTTCCAACTGCACTTGTTTTTCTGAAAGGTGAGGAAAGCATGCCTTGCCTGTCTTGAAGTTGATCACTGCTTCTTTTTCATAAAGCCATCGGCGTGACAGCAAAAATGGAGTACCACCTTGGACTACATGGACGTCCAGCGTCTTCTCTTGTCCGCAGATTCCGGCAGTGACTTGGGCAAGACCAATGGCCGTGCTCGTCTCTGAATTTCCAAAGAGGAAGTTTCGACGCACAGCACGATCGATCTTCACCTCAGCGTCACCATCGAATCCAAGATGGCAGAGTTCGTCTTGGAAATCCTGGAGCATGAAGTCGCCTACAATGGACTCCGTGGCGCCACAGTCAATGACAGCTTTGTTTCTTGTTTGATCTTGAATGGCGGATCCGATGAACTGAGGTTCACATTCGTACACTTCGGGAACATTCATGGTCACAAGCACTGATGAACTTGGAAGAGCATCTTCTTGGAGTGGCCAACTACCACCCACAAAGCCAACTCGACCATTGTTCTCCTTGGGTGGACTGGGACGGTCTCGAGCAGCTTGACGGCAGGACTGGGCTTTGTGACCCATCTTGCCGCACCTGATGCACTTGACTTGAGACAGATCTTGACGTCCACCTTTGCCCCGGCCCTTGGGAAAGAACCCACGGCTCGTACGAGCTCGATCCAAGGCTCGGCGGGCTTCTGTGTACTTCAACTTCTTGGTTTCCTGAAAGTTGGCCAGCACCTCAGGATTGGTCGGATCAGCCAAGAGAGCTTCCGCAGCTTCTTCATACAAGGCATGTACTTCATCATGATCATTGGGCTCATATTCATCTTCCTCATCATCTTCAGCAGCCAAGATCGGAAACTCCTCGGTGTCATCGTCCACCATAGGGTGATTTGATCTTCTTTCTCTCAGCATCTTTCAGCGGTAAGGCATCGCCGCCCCACAATTTTCGCATGCTACCATAGACGTCTTCCAACTTATATGATGCAGATACCGACTTCACCGTCGCAATGTCAGACGGCTCCATCTTCAGAAATTGGTGTAGCATGAACCAGCCGAAAATCTCGGAGGGAACCGGATTAGATGATCCAATGGCTTTCAGAGCTTTGCTGATTTCTCGAATGTGATGATCATGACGGACCTCATAGTCAGACCAGGACTCGCCTTCACGGCGCATGATCTCGGACTTCTGGAAGTAAGAAGACAGGGCATCACCTAAGAGATCCACAGTGAGACGGCCACGTTTCTTCTGCAAATGCTCAAGCATGTACTCGATACCACCTTCTTTCTTCAGTTTGTCGCGGTCAATGTCACTCACGGCTTCCCAGGCCTTGGAGGTCAGATTACGGACCAGCTTAGGGCCAAGACGACAGATGTCGTCAGATGCCGTGCTGTCCACTTCAAGCTCTACTTGGAACTTGTAGTCATTCCATGTGGTCCAATTTCCATCCCAGGACGGAAGTTTGGGATTCACATGAGCATCACCATCAGGCTTTGCAGTAGCCATGTCACGGATCACCTACTGGATCGGAACCAGGCAGCTCCGCTACCAGTGATAAACTGGTAACGGAGTGGCAGTCAAAACTGGTCGAAATGGAGATTCGAAAGTAAAGCGAAAATGAAGTGATCAGTGGAAAGAGATGACACTGGAAACTCACAGCGCCGCGTTCCACCGATTTTCCATCCACAGAGCAACCGTAAAGTCACACGCTACCAAGCTAGCAGGAGCTTGAAGCCAAGTGTCTGGCACATGGCACATGAGAGTCAAGCGATCATTAGGTCAGCACATGTGAAGTCAAGTGACATCTGCTCGATTTTCAGTTCCCAGCAGTTCTGAAGCTGTGGCTGACCAGCCCATTCGTCATGTTCATCCGAGTGAAGCGCTGGCTCTTAATGGAATGGACTGCACACTTGACTTTGGCCTTGATGTGCGCCTCACATTATCAGGCATTGGTCAGATTGCTAGCCCCTTACAAGCTGCATGGATCTTTGGCATCGTCTTGTCCAGAGTCGAAGTCTTGTCTACAGACTCAGTTGCTTTCAGTCCCATGTCTCAGCTGTTAGCTTTCAGGTCTTGGTTTGTCATGAAATGTCAGCAGGTATGGCCTTGTACCTCATGCGTGATTGAAGACCAGCAACTCCAAGACATGATTGCCTTCTGGAAGCCAGTGCGAGGTCCTTCCCTCGAGCAATTGGCGCATCCTCCCCTATGGGATGAGCAGCAAGCTGATCATGTGTCAAGTGCAGCGGTGCTTGATATGTTGATTCGTCAGTCTCAGAAATCCGTCCCGACTGATGCTCCTGATGACAATGAAACACCTTGGTTTGAGTATCCAGAGCCAGAGTCCAAGTGTGATGCCTCGTTCTCTGTTGGGTCGTCCGAAGTTACCTTTGTCGATGCTCAGGGCAGTTGCTTGCGATTTCGATCTCAGGCAGGGTCTACGGCTGCTGATGTCCTTGCAGCGCATGCCAAACTCACAGGACCGATGCAAATTGCTTATATTTGTGACCACTTTGGCCAAGGGTTTAAGATTGACCAACCCATTCAAGCACATCAGAATGTCCAAATTTTCTTTGCCTCTGATGGAACTGGAATCTCATTTGCAGCTGATGAAGCCCATGCCATGGGCTGCTTGTGTCTTAGTGATGTGCCTGATGATAGAGGTGAGACCGCCGCAGATGTCTCTATGGAGGATCCGCCTGTTGGTTCTGGTGACGCCTTAGGTCGTGATACGCATGATGTTGAAAGCAAGTCCGGAGGGGGTCACAGTTTGCAGGTGTCTCCCACTTTGCTTTGGAGTGCACAGGACGTTCTGGATGCTGATGTTTCCACAGGTGTTTCGCAAGTTGCGGTCAAATACCCTTCATGCACTGGCCAAGTCCAAGCCCTTTTGCATTTGTCTGAGCATCAGTTTGTTCGACTCGCAATTCCTAGGCTTGATGACCTCGACAAGTTTCGAGCCCTCCGTCAACAGTTTGTTTTGTCTCATGAACGACTGTCATTGCTCAAGGTGTAGGGTTCGGTATGGGCTGATGATGAAATTGCTTATCACCTGGGTTCGCTCACCTCACAAGCCTCATCGGTCGCACCAGTGACTCCTGAAGTGGTCACCATTGATCCCTTGCTATGTTCTGCCTGGTGTGAAGGCTATACATTTGCCATTGACTTCTGGGCACGTGACCACCCTGAAGTGTTAGCCTCTGGTGTTCAAGTCATTGGGGCTTGTCGAGTTGACAACCATTGGGTCCCGTTTCATGTCGTCCCTTGTAAAGGTCATGCCAATGTTTACACATGGGATGCGCCATCAAATGATCACTGTCGCTTCAATGCCTTTCTGGAATCGCTTGTCAGGCAGCTGGGTTTTGGTACTTTCCTTGTCTCCAGACAGCAACGACTTGTACCGGTGTCTGAGAAATGTGGTGCGTTGGCAATTCATTTTCTCCGTAGTGCACTTCACGGAACCCAACTTCCACATACCTCGGATGAAACTGGCCGTGTTCATGCTAAGTTGAGACAGGGATTTGTTGACTTGCTCAACAAATCAGAGTATGTCATCAGGCCCTGGATTTGGGGTTCTGGAGATGCTGAAGAGACTGATCAAAATGCTCAAAGTGATGATGATCCTGAACCAGATGCCCTCCCTGACACTGGCGGAGGTCCCTTGCTCCACAGTTCGCAAGTTGGAAGAATCTTTGACGAGTTCTCACCGCAATCGGATCCAGACCTTGACTTCGTAGCTTCTGATGTGAGTTCTGTTGAAGCCGCTGAAGACAATCCCGAGGTTTTGCTGGATCGTCCCAAATCCAGGTCACCCAGACGTTTTGCCTCTGAAGCAGATATTGCGTGTCCTGCTAGCTCAGTTACCGTGCCTGCTCCCGATGCAGACGGTCTTCGTGCAAGGGAATCCGGGCCACTCCCTATAATGCCCGAAGAAGGTCGTCCTCATTGGCAACACGGCGACTTGGTCTTCCAGGTTGGAGCTGATCTTACAACTGTGCAGTTTGCTGGCCATTCGGAGGTCGTGCCTGGCAGAAGTGTGAAGGACCTGTTTGATGTTGGAGCTTACAGTCGGGAGCTCTGGAACCGAGTTGAATGGAGTGCGGCTGAGCTGGTAGCGTTGAGTCCTGCCCAAATGTTGCAAGTTGCACCGCCCACCATTGACAACCCAACCAAGCTTTGGTCCATTCGCAACCAGGTGATGTCATCCCGTGATCGTTTGGCTGTTCTCAGAAATCAACTTGGTGTGGTTGCTGATGAAATTCACGTTGGAGGAAGAATGTCGACTTGGTGCTGACTTTCCACCGAAGCAGGTAGTGATATGCTTGACCCTATCGTTGCTGCAGCATGGCTTGACCCTCTGTCCTTTGATTGCACTGACTGGGCTGTTACTCACCCGGAGATCCGTATGGCCTTCAGCTTGCTGGAGCCTTTTGCCTTGATTCGCATTGGATTCCTGTCCTCCTCACCCCATGGGGAGAAAATGTTCGAATTGCCTCGTTTGATGCATCGGGGGAATTGCATGCTGTCCTTGCTGGCATTCTGACTAGAGTAGTGCATGCTCTTGGATTCACTGAGATCCACTTTGATCACATTCCCCGTACATGTGCCGTGAAGAGTGTATGTGGTGCTGTTGCAATCAATTTCCTGCGTAGTCAGGTCGCTGTGTTCCCTCGTTTAGGCACCAACTTTTCGGCATGGGAAGAACATCACTGCCTACAAAGAAGGTTCATCCAGCATGTCAACCGTGCCACAGAAGTGCCGAGGCCATGGTTTTGGGGGTCGGGTCCCGATGAAGGTGAAGCTATTATAGTGCCAGCAGTGGGCTTGCTGTACTTACTTTTCCGGCCGTACAAGGTGGTGATGCCAGTGAAGCAAGATTGCCTTCACAACCTCATTTGAGGAATGTGCACCAGGTTGAAATTTGCCAATCAGCCGTGCAAGATCTTCTTGGTCTCTCGGTTTTCCAGTTGAAGGAGCGTGGATGTCCCTCATTTTTACGTTTCAAGACTTTGTGCTCCACCGAAGCTCTTTGATCTCCGCTGTGGATCGCCAACGTCTGTTGCGAGTTCAGTTTGGTGTTTCGAAAGATGAGCTTCGGTTTCACCTGCTATGATTCAGGGTGGTCGAGTTGTCAGTTGTGTTCGGGTCCTTGATCCACTTCTTGTCTCGTCGTGGGTGCACCAGGGATCACTTTCGTGTGAGGACATTGTGCAACTTTTCAAGCACTGCGTTTGTGATCAAATGATTGTCACCACTGTGGTATGTCATCACTTTCACTGGCTGCACATTTTGTTGGTGCCTGCTGGATTGCGTGTGCACATTATCTCCAGCGACCATTCTGATGGTATTCCCGCTTGGTTGGTGAACAGGCTGACTGGATTTGTCTTCGCGTTGGGCTTCCATCGTGTGAGCTGTGATCATGAGGTGCGTGACTTTCCTTGCAGGTCGGTCTGTGGTGCGGTGTCTTTCAATTTCATTGGTTTTCGCCTTGGACTTTGCCCACGTGTCACCAAGTATTCTGCTGTGTGGCATTTGCATGGGTACCTGCGTGACAGATTTGAAGCTGCTCTCATGTCTGCTGGTCCTGTCAGTCGACCTTGGGTTTGGGGTTCTGGTGATGAAGAAAGCTCTGAGCGTTCATGGCCGTCGCAAGATCCTCCCCTCCCTGAGGGAGTTGATGTCAGTGGACCTACTGCCTCAAGTGGAGCTTTTGAAGTGCCTACGCCTGATGGAGTTGAGACTCACGTTTGTATCACTCCGGATCAGAGAATTGACCTCTTTGCTGCTCATGGCCGATCAATGGGTGATGATGAGGTGCGGTTTCATCTGAACACTCTGGTCCAGAAACGTGGTGAGAATGCATCTTCATCTGATTGTGCTCGTCTGGTCTTTTTGGTGTTTGAAAGTCTGAATTTCCTCAACTGGGACCATGTTGGACACATCTTGACGGAGAAGTGGTGCCTCAATCATCCACAAGTGAAATCGCATGGTCATCAGATTGTTGCTTTACTGTTGGAAGGTGACCACTGGCTCCCCATTTGGGCTGTCCCAGCTGGAAGAGTGTTGGTCTTTCACACTTTCGATGACATTGTTGATGATGATATCTTTGATGGCAAACTGCGATGGATGGGTCTTCACGTAGGTTTTGAGGAGACTGTGGTGCACCGAGTTCCCCATGGGCTTCCGTCCCACAATTTCTGTGGTGCACATGCGTTGGCCTTTCTTGCTCACATCCTGCTTGACGCTGATCTTCCTGATTTTGTTCGTATGCTCGACTTCATGGCTACCAATATGAGAGCATCCTTTGTTCAGGCCATGTATGAACGACGGATTTGCATTTGTCCCATAGTGTGGGGCGCAGGTGGCACTGGAGCGCTGGTCAAGTCCTTGGCTGAGGAGTTAGGTCTTCATGGAGTTCCTTGCGCAGCATGCAGAGCAGAGGGCCTCACAAGCCATTAAAGCCATTGGGAGTGATCAACTGAGTCAGGCAATGCAACAGAAGCAACCCTGGCGCCAGCTGAAAGCTCTTGAACTTGAGGCTGTGGTGGCCCTCAACAAGGGCAAGCAGGTTGGCAAAAAGCAGACTCGTGAGAAGATTGCACCTGGTGTGCCTCCTCCACTTGCGTTGGATCCTTCCAAGTTGTGTGTCCTTGAGGGTACATTTCGCAATGGACAGAAGCCCCTGCCTCAGCTGGTCTCTCAGCAAATTGGCCCGGTTAGCAGTGGATTTGTCCTGATAACTGCACAGGAAGCTCATCAAAGCTTGCAATCGATGCTGGCCCAATCCAGGGTGATGGTTCCATGCCGCTGCACTGTTGACAATGAACCGGTATTGGCAGAAGCTACTCTGGTCCAAATCGGTACTGGCCTTGTGGAGAAGTTTGCAGGATCCAATTTGGTCTCTCTGGACTCTCCGGATGTCTGTTCTCTTAGATTCAATGTGTTTCGGGACGAGGTTGATGATTGGGATGCATTTGTCAAGGCACATGTGCGGCAACTTGTCCAGATCTTTCCTGAACTGAAAAGATGCTGTACTCAGGGGCGCTCATGCCCGTCATGGCACAATGAAGAGGAGCTTCCCATCAAGGAGCCCATTCTTGACCTATGGAAGCGGCAGTTTGTGAAGACTGGGTTCAAACCTGTTGAGGCTACCAAGGCGGACTTGTTTTGTGTGTCCATCAGGGTTCCTGCATGTCTCCTGCAGAGGATTCTGAACAAGAGTGGAACTGGTGGGGCTTATGTCGAGCCGAGGTCTGCTGATGGTCAAAGGGTTTTGCAAGACTTCATGGTCATTTGGGCGTCCAAGATGACACATCGTGACTTGATGCACTTGAAGGAGACGAATCCTGCAGTGGTTGGTCTGGCAGGGATAGGTGACCGTCGGGGTCTCCGGGTTCCGGCTGATCAAGCTCATGAAGTTCATCAGGCAGTAAGGCCAGATACCTTGTTTCTGCCTCAAGGTGATCGGGTCCAGTATATTGTGGGACCATTTCCATTTGGACTTGATCGGTTAGGGATCAGCAAAGCCATGAAGCTCTTCAATTGGCAGTGTCGGCCATTGCAGCCTGCTGCCCCTCAGCCTGGTCGAGGTGCTATGTGGATTGTTCAAGGCGTGGAGGAGGTGGCTAATGCAATTGTGCACACTAGCCATGGTGAAATCCTTATCTCTAGGCACCGTCCAGGAGAGTCCCAGGACAAGGCGCCATCTGTGAAAACAATTGCATCGCCAGCCACATTGGCTTTGTGTGGAGGTGGAAGTGGCAAAGATGAGGATCCATGGACTGTTCATGACCCGTGGCAAAAGTTTCAGCCTTCTACAGGTGGTGTCGTTGGTAGTCAAGTTCCGACAGACAGCATGCACCAAATGGAGTCCAGGATTCAAGCTGCCGTCCTTTCGAAGCTGCCGCAGGTGGTGTCTCATGCTGCTCCTATGGAGCAAGATGATGTTCCTGATCGGCTAAGTACTCTTGAGGGCCAAGTTCACCAGTTGATGCATAAGCAGTCACAGATCGAGAGTCAATTTCAGGACTTCAGTCATCATCAAGCTCAACAGGTGACGAACCTTCAGACTCAAATTCAGGCCCAGTCTCAACAGTTGCATGGACAGATTGAGACGCAAAATCAGAGCATTCAAGCAATGTTTGAAAAAACCAGCTGTCGCACATCCGTGGCCTCCTGTCAAAGCGACCGCGGGAGGACGGTGAGTGATGGTGTGGGCAGGGGTCCCGTGTCCCCAATTGCACGTGTGTCGTGCGTGGCCCTGCCAGCTTGCTGGTAGGGACCCTGGTGCCCTTTTACTTGTTTTGTCTTATGGGGTATGCAGCCACAGTGAAGCAGGTTCGTGCTTTCTGCCAAAAGCAAATGCCGATGATGGTGCTGTTGCTTGTCTTCAGTGCGTTGAGGGTTGGTGAGGCCTCTCATCCTGGCCCTGCTGCTGATGATTCCAATTTTGTTGTGGGGGTTGCCAACCCAACCGGGTTGCGTAGCAAAGCTACATATGTGGCGGAGTACATGGCTTATGGGGATCTTTGGGCCATTAGTGAGACACATTTGAGCAGTAGCGATGTTTCGTCATTCAACACTGGCTTGCGGTTTCAACAGTCACCTTCCAGCCGTTCTTGGGTGAGTATCCAGTGCCGTCATCTGAGCATTCAGGCAGTTGGAAAGGGGTTGGTGTCTTGTCCAAAACGCCTGTACGTCACATTCCTAAGTCCTGGCCGCAAGAGATTTTGCAATCGTCCAGAGCCATGGCTGTGACGACTCTGATTGATGATGTCTGGTTGACTGGAGGTGTGGTGTATGGTGAGCCTGACAGTCAGCACTATCCTTCCCGCCTCCAGCACAATGAAGCCTTACTACAACCAGTAGTGTCGTCCGTTGGGTTTTTGTCCGCTGGCCCCAGGTTTGTTGCAGGTGATTGGAACGTCTCTATGGACGAACTCCCTGTTTTTGGCACACTGGCTAGTCTTGGGCTCAAAGATTTGCAGGATGTTGCTTATGAGCGATGGGGTATACAGCCACGTCCAACTTGCAAAGCACGTACCAGAAAAGACTTTTGCTTTCTCTCTCCTGAACTCCAGCAGTTGCTTGTCCAGGTAGATGTCATAGATGATGCCTGGCCAGATCATGCAATTATTCAGGGGCATTTTCACCGGTTGAGGACCTGTGTGTCTAGAGATGTTTGGAGGATGCCTACTGAATTTCCATGGCCCCAAACTTGGCAAGTTGATTCGGCTCTTTGGCGAACCAGTCCATTGGAGCCTGCTGCCAGATATAAGGAGTTGTGGAACGCAATTGAAAAGTCAGCAGTCCGTGTCCTTCCGTTCCCGGTTGCTAAGCATGCCATGGGTCGGGCACAGACAGTAACCACCACGCAAGCCAAGACAGGGAAGTTTGCGCCCATCCGGGTGGGTAGACGTGGTGATTTCCAGCCGCACTTTCATGGTAGTTCGTTTCGTCATGCTCAGTGGGTGAGGCAGGTTCATCGTCTCCAAGCATAATACCAGCGCAGCTGTCAGCATGATCTGCATGCCAACTCGTATGGAGTGCAAGTGTGGGCGGCCATTGTGCGAGCACCTGCTTTGTTGGAGGGTTTGCCCATTGGTGGGAGTCTTGTACTAATAAGGTTCCTCCCTCCTGACCTGTTTGTTTTTACACGCATTTTTGAGACAGTTGTCATTCAGGTTCGTTCCTTGGAGGCTCAATTGATGTCAAGTTCACGTCAATATGCACGCATGCGCAGAGCACGAAATCCCAATGTCATCTTTGGTGACTTGAAGGCAGCGCCAAGCAATGAAGTTGACTACTTGTTGAGGCCTTTGAGTGCCACTGTAGTTGAGATTCGAAGTGAGGATCATGCTGTTGTTCTGTCTCATCCGCAACCGTGGGATGACACCAAACCCATCGTCTGCCATGGGTTGGCTTTGCCTGTTATTCATGCTGAGGAAGACTGCCTGTGGTTGCAAGACATTGACGCAGTGTCACGAGCGGATGTTGTTACCCAACTTCACTGCACCGGAACAAAGGAGGACCTTGAAGCTGCATTTGCCCAGGCTTGGAAAGCACGGTGGGATCGACACCGGGATGTGCCTTTTGAGCGGTGGAACGTCATCCTGGATTTCGCACGTAGGTTCTTGCCCCGGCGCCAGCTTCGTTGGCCGAGCATCACTCCTGAAGAGTTAGGTCAACTTGTTGTCTCCAAGCAGGATTCATCAGCATGTGGTCTTGATGGGGTCTCCATTAGAGATCTGAAAAGTATGCCTAGCACTGTCCTGTCGAACTTTTGTGATATGTTCTCTATGGCTGAGGAAACCGGTCAATGGCCCTCTCAACTGTTGATGGGAAAAGTTGTCTGTCTTGCCAAAGTTGAACAGCCACGGGACGTCATGAACTACCGTCCCATCACCATCTTAGGCTTGTTGTATCGGCTTTGGTGTTCATACCACGCTAGACGCGCAATTCGGATGTTAGACCCATTTCTCCCCAGACACTTTGTACGGCAGTAGGGCTGCGAGATATGCCGGGCAGGTGTGGAGCCAGCTTCTCTGGGCTGTGGAAGCAGCGACTGCACAGGGTTTTTCCTTGTCGGGTCTTATGGCTGACCTACAGAAAGCATTCAATCATTTGCCTAGATTGGTTGTATTTGAGGCAGCTGCGTTGTTGGGGATACCTATGCCAGTACTTGTGGCTTGGGCCGGAGCATTAACTGTGCTTGGAAGGCGATTTCAGCTTGGAGCCCATATGACCAAACCTGTTTACAGTGTCACAGGGTTGCCTGAGGGTGATGGATTATCCTGCCTGGGCATGTTGGTGGTTGACATCCTGTTTCATTGCTGGCACAGCGATTTCTTTCCGCTATGTGACCTATTTCGTATGTTGATGACTGGACGATCATTACAACCGATCCAACCCGCATGCGTGACATCTTTCACTGTCTTACTCAGTTCATTGAAGCGTTGGACCTTCTTTTGGATCAGAAGAAAACTTTTGTGTGGTCCACTAGCAGCCAGGGCCGCCAGTGCCTTCGGGACCAGGGTTTTACAGTGGTTGACAGTTGCCGCATGTTAGGAGCACATGTCCAGACAACTCGCAAGCATACCAATGCTACTCAGATGGTTCGTATCCATGCACTGCAGTCCATGTGGCCTAAACTGAAGTTGTCCGCGTCGCCGTATGAACTGAAGATCCGTGCAATCCGTGTTGCTGCCTGGCCTAAGGGCTTGCATGCCATTGCTTCCACTACGGTCTCGCTGCAAACATTCTCCAATTTGCGGTCTGGTGCCATGAAAGGTTTAGCTGCTGATGGGTCGGGATGCAATGCAATGGTGCATCTTGGTATGGTAGAACGGCCAGCCACAGATCTGCACTTTTGGACAGTTTTGCATACCCTACGAATGGTCAGGGACTGTGGTGTACCAGAAGTTGTCCATCCTGCGTTGTGGGAGTTGGCTCGTGGGAATCAAGAGTATGCCACCAATGGGATCTCAGCTACACTGCTGACCCGTCTCCAGTTGCTGGGGTGGCACATCCTGTCACCTACGTTGGTAGTGGATGATTTTGGCAGCTTTTCCCTGTTGGCCATTTGTCTTGCGGAGCTGCAGTGGAGGATGGAATGGGCTTGGGTTAAGGTTGTGGCCGCCCATGTGTCCCACAGACCTGGTTTTGCTGCTTTGGAGTGTGTTGATCCAGTCCGCACCAGGCAATGGCTGGCCAAGTTGCCACTTGATGACCGTGCGGCATACCGGAAGTTGTTGAATGGTGCTCACATTACCCAAGACGGTAAACACTACTGCCAGGAGTCTGATTCTGACTTGTGTCCGTTCTGTGAATGCTCTGACTCTCGATTCCATCGGTTTTGGGTGTGTGATGGATTTGATGACTGCAGAGTTGGGGTTCCTGCACATGTCATGGCCCTTGTTCCACGTCTCCCAGAATGCGTAACATGTTATGGTTGGTCACTCAGACCCACCACTTACCATGAGTGGTATACTCACATCTTGATGCACTGCCCTCCAAAGATGTTCCTGTCATGCCTTGGCCTGAGTTGGGGTGTGTCCATGTCTTCACTGATGGCACATGTAGCAATCCTGGCTATGCTGACCTGAGATATGCAGCGTATTCGGTTGTACTTGCAGATGCATCAATGTGCCGTCCTGCGGTTTTGTTGGACAGTGGGCCCTTGCCTGGTGTTCGTCAGACTTCTGTGAGAGCTGAATTGTATGCCATCATGCGGGCGGTTACAGTCGATTCGCAAGTTGTCGGGGTGTTGCTTTAATGATTTGGTCTGACTGCCAAGCTGTTGTGCGCCGCCTCCGCAGGATCTTACTAGGTGCTGATGTGAAGATCAATTCCCCCAATGCTGACCTGTGGACCTTGATTGCAGAGGACGTGATTGCCGGGACCCAAATCCAAATCACGAAAGTGTTAGCACATCGTGATGTCTCTGCCGCGAACTCGCCTTTGGAAGAGTGGTGTTTTCTCCACAACCAGTATGCGGATAGAGCTGCTGCAAGGGCTAATGAGTGCCGTGATGCATCTTTCTGGCCGCTGTTGGCTCGACATGCGAGTGCGTGCAGGAGTGTTGATGAGTGGAACACCACTATTCAACAGGTTCTTTTGTTGGTTAGCCGGAAAGTCCTGTATCAGGCCAGACCGTTGGATCCCGTTGAACCAGTTCCATCAGAGTCCCTTCCTCTGCCAAGGTGGAAACCGTTGCCTCCTTTACCAAGCCCTCCGGGGGGAGCCATCAGATGG
Source organism: Cladocopium goreaui (assembly GCA_947184155.2). NCBI lineage: Eukaryota > Dinophyceae > Suessiales > Symbiodiniaceae > Cladocopium > Cladocopium goreaui. The sequence continues at coordinate 459,168 of CAMXCT020000768.1, forward strand.
TATGGATGTGCCATTGTGACCAAGTTGATGAGGTGGTTTTGGGACGCAGTTGAGTGTGAACTGGGACAGATGGCATGGGTATCTAATGCGCAGCTTTACATGGTCTTTGCTCTGACAACTGGAGAAGCGGGCCCTGTTCACATTCATGGCTGGAGGGATAGTGCAGACATGCCGCTTCATGCACTGAGGAGCATTGGGTTCAAGGAGCGAGTCAGGTGGTTTGGCAAGGTCCTGCGTGAGACTCTACGACACGCTGGTGTTTATGTGACTTCCAGATACTGCCGACCTGCCAGTCACATGATTTGCATGCACGCAAGCTGTTTCGGGGCTCCGTGGGATCCTGGGCTACTTGATGCCGTAGACAGATGGATGATGAGATTTGAGCAGTAGCGATGTTTCGTCATTCAACACTGGCTTGCGGTTTCAACAGTCACCTTCCAGCCGTTCTTGGGTGGGTATCCAGTGCCGTCATCTGAGCATTCAGGCAGTTGGAAAGAGGTTGGTGTCTTGTCCAAAACGCCTGTACGTCACATTCCTAAGTCCTGGCCGCAAGAGATTTTGCAATCGTCCAGAGCCATGGCTGTGACGACTCTGATTGATGATGTCTGGTTGACTGGAGGTGTGGTGTATGGTGAGCCTGACAGTCAGCACTATCCTTCCCGCCTCCAGCACAATGAAGCCTTACTACAACCAGTAGTGTCGTCCGTTGGGTTTTTGTCCGCTGGCCCCAGGTTTGTTGCAGGTGATTGGAACGTCTCTATGGACGAACTCCCTGTTTTTGGCACACTGGCTAGTCTTGGGCTCAAAGATTTGCAGGATGTTGCTTATGAGCGATGGGGTATACAGCCACGTCCAACTTGCAAAGCACGTACCAGAAAAGACTTTTGCTTTCTCTCTCCTGAACTCCAGCAGTTGCTTGTCCAGGTAGATGTCATAGATGATGCCTGGCCAGATCATGCAATTATTCAGGGGCATTTTCACCGGTTGAGGACCTGTGTGTCTAGAGATGTTTGGAGGATGCCTACTGAATTTCCATGGCCCCAAACTTGGCAAGTTGATTCGGCTCTTTGGCGAACCAGTCCATTGGAGCCTGCTGCCAGATATAAGGAGTTGTGGAACGCAATTGAAAAGTCAGCAGTCCGTGTCCTTCCGTTCCCGGTTGCTAAGCATGCCATGGGTCGGGCACAGACAGTAACCACCACGCAAGCCAAGACAGGGAAGTTTGCGCCCATCCGGGTGGGTAGACGTGGTGATTTCCAGCCGCACTTTCATGGTAGTTCGTTTCGTCATGCTCAGTGGGTGAGGCAGGTTCATCGTCTCCAAGCATAATACCAGCGCAGCTGTCAGCATGATCTGCATGCCAACTCGTATGGAGTGCAAGTGTGGGCGGCCATTGTGCGAGCACCTGCTTTGTTGGAGGGTTTGCCCATTGGTGGGAGTCTTGTACTAATAAGGTTCCTCCCTCCTGACCTGTTTGTTTTTACACGCATTTTTGAGACAGTTGTCATTCAGGTTCGTTCCTTGGAGGCTCAATTGATGTCAAGTTCACGTCAATATGCACGCATGCGCAGAGCACGAAATCCCAATGTCATCTTTGGTGACTTGAAGGCAGCGCCAAGCAATGAAGTTGACTACTTGTTGAGGCCTTTGAGTGCCACTGTAGTTGAGATTCGAAGTGAGGATCATGCTGTTGTTCTGTCTCATCCGCAACCGTGGGATGACACCAAACCCATCGTCTGCCATGGGTTGGCTTTGCCTGTTATTCATGCTGAGGAAGACTGCCTGTGGTTGCAAGACATTGACGCAGTGTCACGAGCGGATGTTGTTACCCAACTTCACTGCACCGGAACAAAGGAGGACCTTGAAGCTGCATTTGCCCAGGCTTGGAAAGCACGGTGGGATCGACACCGGGATGTGCCTTTTGAGCGGTGGAACGTCATCCTGGATTTCGCACGTAGGTTCTTGCCCCGGCGCCAGCTTCGTTGGCCGAGCATCACTCCTGAAGAGTTAGGTCAACTTGTTGTCTCCAAGCAGGATTCATCAGCATGTGGTCTTGATGGGGTCTCCATTAGAGATCTGAAAAGTATGCCTAGCACTGTCCTGTCGAACTTTTGTGATATGTTCTCTATGGCTGAGGAAACCGGTCAATGGCCCTCTCAACTGTTGATGGGAAAAGTTGTCTGTCTTGCCAAAGTTGAACAGCCACGGGACGTCATGAACTACCGTCCCATCACCATCTTAGGCTTGTTGTATCGGCTTTGGTGTTCATACCACGCTAGACGCGCAATTCGGATGTTAGACCCATTTCTCCCCAGACACTTTGTACGGCAGTAGGGCTGCGAGATATGCCGGGCAGGTGTGGAGCCAGCTTCTCTGGGCTGTGGAAGCAGCGACTGCACAGGGTTTTTCCTTGTCGGGTCTTATGGCTGACCTACAGAAAGCATTCAATCATTTGCCTAGATTGGTTGTATTTGAGGCAGCTGCGTTGTTGGGGATACCTATGCCAGTACTTGTGGCTTGGGCCGGAGCATTAACTGTGCTTGGAAGGCGATTTCAGCTTGGAGCCCATATGACCAAACCTGTTTACAGTGTCACAGGGTTGCCTGAGGGTGATGGATTATCCTGCCTGGGCATGTTGGTGGTTGACATCCTGTTTCATTGCTGGCACAGCGATTTCTTTCCGCTATGTGACCTATTTCGTATGTTGATGACTGGACGATCATTACAACCGATCCAACCCGCATGCGTGACATCTTTCACTGTCTTACTCAGTTCATTGAAGCGTTGGACCTTCTTTTGGATCAGAAGAAAACTTTTGTGTGGTCCACTAGCAGCCAGGGCCGCCAGTGCCTTCGGGACCAGGGTTTTACAGTGGTTGACAGTTGCCGCATGTTAGGAGCACATGTCCAGACAACTCGCAAGCATACCAATGCTACTCAGATGGTTCGTATCCATGCACTGCAGTCCATGTGGCCTAAACTGAAGTTGTCCGCGTCGCCGTATGAACTGAAGATCCGTGCAATCCGTGTTGCTGCCTGGCCTAAGGGCTTGCATGCCATTGCTTCCACTACGGTCTCGCTGCAAACATTCTCCAATTTGCGGTCTGGTGCCATGAAAGGTTTAGCTGCTGATGGGTCGGGATGCAATGCAATGGTGCATCTTGGTATGGTAGAACGGCCAGCCACAGATCTGCACTTTTGGACAGTTTTGCATACCCTACGAATGGTCAGGGACTGTGGTGTACCAGAAGTTGTCCATCCTGCGTTGTGGGAGTTGGCTCGTGGGAATCAAGAGTATGCCACCAATGGGATCTCAGCTACACTGCTGACCCGTCTCCAGTTGCTGGGGTGGCACATCCTGTCACCTACGTTGGTAGTGGATGATTTTGGCAGCTTTTCCCTGTTGGCCATTTGTCTTGCGGAGCTGCAGTGGAGGATGGAATGGGCTTGGGTTAAGGTTGTGGCCGCCCATGTGTCCCACAGACCTGGTTTTGCTGCTTTGGAGTGTGTTGATCCAGTCCGCACCAGGCAATGGCTGGCCAAGTTGCCACTTGATGACCGTGCGGCATACCGGAAGTTGTTGAATGGTGCTCACATTACCCAAGACGGTAAACACTACTGCCAGGAGTCTGATTCTGACTTGTGTCCGTTCTGTGAATGCTCTGACTCTCGATTCCATCGGTTTTGGGTGTGTGATGGATTTGATGACTGCAGAGTTGGGGTTCCTGCACATGTCATGGCCCTTGTTCCACGTCTCCCAGAATGCGTAACATGTTATGGTTGGTCACTCAGACCCACCACTTACCATGAGTGGTATACTCACATCTTGATGCACTGCCCTCCAAAGATGTTCCTGTCATGCCTTGGCCTGAGTTGGGGTGTGTCCATGTCTTCACTGATGGCACATGTAGCAATCCTGGCTATGCTGACCTGAGATATGCAGCGTATTCGGTTGTACTTGCAGATGCATCAATGTGCCGTCCTGCGGTTTTGTTGGACAGTGGGCCCTTGCCTGGTGTTCGTCAGACTTCTGTGAGAGCTGAATTGTATGCCATCATGCGGGCGGTTACAGTCGATTCGCAAGTTGTCGGGGTGTTGCTTTAATGATTTGGTCTGACTGCCAAGCTGTTGTGCGCCGCCTCCGCAGGATCTTACTAGGTGCTGATGTGAAGATCAATTCCCCCAATGCTGACCTGTGGACCTTGATTGCAGAGGACGTGATTGCCGGGACCCAAATCCAAATCACGAAAGTGTTAGCACATCGTGATGTCTCTGCCGCGAACTCGCCTTTGGAAGAGTGGTGTTTTCTCCACAACCAGTATGCGGATAGAGCTGCTGCAAGGGCTAATGAGTGCCGTGATGCATCTTTCTGGCCGCTGTTGGCTCGACATGCGAGTGCGTGCAGGAGTGTTGATGAGTGGAACACCACTATTCAACAGGTTCTTTTGTTGGTTAGCCGGAAAGTCCTGTATCAGGCCAGACCGTTGGATCCCGTTGAACCAGTTCCATCAGAGTCCCTTCCTCTGCCAAGGTGGAAACCGTTGCCTCCTTTACCAAGCCCTCCGGGGGGAGCCATCAGATGGTATGGATGTGCCATTGTGACCAAGTTGATGAGGTGGTTTTGGGACGCAGTTGAGTGTGAACTGGGACAGATGGCATGGGTATCTAATGCGCAGCTTTACATGGTCTTTGCTCTGACAACTGGAGAAGCGGGCCCTGTTCACATTCATGGCTGGAGGGATAGTGCAGACATGCCGCTTCATGCACTGAGGAGCATTGGGTTCAAGGAGCGAGTCAGGTGGTTTGGCAAGGTCCTGCGTGAGACTCTACGACACGCTGGTGTTTATGTGACTTCCAGATACTGCCGACCTGCCAGTCACATGATTTGCATGCACGCAAGCTGTTTCGGGGCTCCGTGGGATCCTGGGCTACTTGATGCCGTAGACAGATGGATGATGAGATTTTCGCGAGCTCCCTTTCGACGCCAGTCAAGGGAGCTCGACAGGCTGCCCGTGCCGGCGCCTTCGCCACAATAGTGTAGGTAACTACAGCCAAGGCGCTGATTTCGAGGCCTAAATCAGCGTGAAGTGCAAAGAGGTACAAAGTGGTGGTTTGGAACATTATTTTTTCCCATTCAGTGTGGAATAATAATAGTCCCAACTGACTAATCATCATCCCAACTGACGAACTCATATTATTCAGAGGGGTGGCTCAACCACCAAGCAGAAAATGATTGGCTAAGGGGCGAATGAACAGCAAATTGTTGCATTCTTGAACCGCTGTAATCCGCATTTATATTTATATTTATACTTATATTTATATATATATATATATCTACAGGATGGTGCCCCCCAGTTATAAGTTGGTTTATAAACCCCATTACAGTAACTATAGTTATATCTGCCATAAACCATAGTTATCGGAGTTATAAACCAACTTAGTTAACTATGGGGCACCACCTTGTATATATTGTATATAGATTCTCCAGGCCTTCATCAATAGCATTTTACAGGCATATGAAATTGGATTTTTGGGGTCCCAGCAATAAACGAGGAAGGGTGTATCTATCCAAAGATGATATACTCCTATATGTATGTGTTTTTGCAATACACACACATATATATAATTAATCAATTATATGTTTGTTTTAAGTATTTATATATATATATATACAATAAGTATTGCAGAGTTCTGACATGACTCAAAAGACAAAGCCTATTTGACTCGAGGTACTTCCAAGGCCTCTACTCTGCGCCAGAGGGCAAGGTGGGTTGATCCACGTCTGAATCGATTCGTCGAAGACGGACTTGTGATCGAAGATTGTATCATTCATATATCAATCAATCCACCATTAATACTTCTAATATGATCTAATATGTATATATGTATATATATATATACATATGTAATATATATATATACATATGCATTGGATTTTTTGATATATGTTGATTTGTTTAATTATGCACATATATATATATTTGTATACAGATGGAATGACACCCTATTGTCCTGTCACTGTAGGTTCATAACTAGTCGACGAGCTTCAGAAAAGCTGGCTGGCCGTGAGATTCAGCATCTAATGAAACGTTTAAACATAGGTGATGAACCAGTTGGGGGTGTAGTTGAGGTTACACAATTGTATAGCCATGTGAGGGTTTCCTAAAATAGAGGTACCCGCAGTTATCATCCATTTTTAATAGGTTTGTCCATTGTAAACCATCCAGCGAGCTTGGAGTAACCACATGACTATGGAAACCCGCGTAAGTGTGTAGACCCCAATAAGTTGGGATAAACTCTTTAACGCTGACTATATAATTTTATATATATATATACACGTGCAAGTGGAACTGCACTTCCAAGCATTGATGAACCTCATCTTTGAAACTAGCTGATGGAGAGTCGATTAGTTTCCGAATTCACTTTCACATGTTGCAACTTGTTCCGGCCATGATGGTGGGCATTATGTCCCGAGGTAATTGAATGTAAACTTCCTGGAAGTCTATCTATTTCGGGATTCCTCTACATATCTGGATGACATGTAGCAATAAATTCCTAGTGTTCAGGAACAATATCGGTAATAGTCTGTATGTATGTGTATTTAGATAGATAGATAGATATATATATATATATTGTACATATATATATGTACATATATATATATATATATATTATGTATATATATATATGTTATGTACATATATACATATATATTATGTACATATATATATATATATATATTATGTACGTGTATATATATATATATTTGGCCACGCAGTACAAATATAGCAACATCGATATTACATTAAACAAAAAATATCCAATACAGCACCAAGATACCCATTATTTTTTTGTCAATGGCGGATCCGCGCCAGTCTTCCTCTGCATGTGCTGGCCGCGCTTATTCACCCAGCGGAGAGCCACTTGGTGGTAGCAAACCCCCAGGGAGATCGATGAAATCGGGGGATTTTACCAACAAAAAGGGTTGGAACATGGGGATATAATATATTGTGGGGGATATATTGTGGGGATATCATGGGGATATTATGGGGATAATGTCTATTTCTAATAGTAAAAATTGCAAATATAATCAATGGCCATGCAACAGGAACCTATTTATTGCAGGTACCTACCATATATAAGGCCTATTTTTCAGACCTATGTAAGGGAATATCCCAGCAAAATATGGCCTTATATGGTACAGTACCTCCATTTAGGAGCCTGAAAATCCCATTGCTATAATGGGGATATATCTGAATATCATGGGTGTGGAATGACATAGGTTAGACATGAGACCCGTGAGTCTAGTAGGTTTGCTGTGTTTTGGTTTGTATGCGGAACGGCCCAAATGTTGCAAACCTGTAAAAGCCCTCCTGCATGACCAAGTAGCCCTGAGTTTCAGAGACCCTCAGTTGAACTAAATACAATACGTGATAAACTGAACCCCACTAAGCTAGGTCAATCGCAATGCGCAAAGAAATTTGAATTTTAGGATTCATAGGCGCACCATTTACCATTCATAGTCCGTACATGTTGTTCTACGGGGGGCCGGACAGTACTGTAGGGGCCCACAATTACCAAGACAATTGCTAGATATGGATGTGTCTGAAACTGGGGGATACCCCACAACTTCCATTTCATGGGAAAATGATGATAAACTGATAAACCATCAAATTTGGGGATAATCAATGGCCATTTCAGGAACCGATTTATTGGAGGTGCCTACCATATATAAGGCCTATTTTTTAGGCCTATGTACTGTAAGGGGATATACCCCCAAAATATGGCCTTATATGGTACAGTACCTCTATTTTAGGATCCTGGAATTCCCATTGAGATAACCCTGCTCTCAGACAAAGCCGTATGGAACTGGATGTTGCTACATTGCCATTGCATCTTAGACGCTTCTGCAAGCTTCTCTGGTTGGTGGTTTCAAACATTTTTTATTTGTCATAATGTATGGGATAATCCTTCCCATTGACGAACTCATATTTTTCAAGATGGTTAAAACCACCAACCAGTTCTGGTTTTCTGGGTGAAAAATTGCAACTTCCCATCTCGCTGACATCGATTTGTTTATTATAAACTACACTGTTGGTGGCAGGAACCTATTGGTTGGTCCAAATGTTCCCCTGTTCCTTGGTATCTATATTTAGCCGGTCTAGCATTTCTTTATCCCGTAATATGATGTAATATTTAGATATATTTAGTTGGAAACGTTTGAACACCTTTTTCTGCGGAAGTATTGCTTGGATATGCCTATAATTTCCTAGCACGGGCTTATTTGGGTCTACCTCCATCAATCACGTTTCTTCTTGTGATCAACATGTTTTGTTTCCTTCGACAGCATGCTGTTCATACTCTATACTTGCTGGTTGCATCCCCATCATTGCTGCGTAGAAAGATATACCAGTGCTGATGATTGTTGTTTGTCCCAAACCAACATATGGGGGGTTCCAATAGTGGTCTTATCCCCAAATCATACACTTTATCTAATAGGATTTTCCCTTATAAACAATCCATAGTGGGGTACCCCCATAAAACCGGAAACCCTCATATTGGGTTATCCCTGCGTGCGTGTTGCCAGAATCACTAATTGTTGATGTTGTCCCACACTTATGAGATCTTATTACTTGGTGGCTCATCCCACGAATCGTAAGTGGGTTATAACCCCAGTTATCGAAGGAAGTTTAGAAGTCAAACTTCCGAAAATATGGACAGATGAAAAGCAGAGCAGGGCAGAGGGAGAGAGAAGAGAAAGATTAGAAGAGAGAAGATCAGAGAAGAGAAAGAGTCAGAAGAAAGAAGATGCAGATGCGCGAAAAGGTAGGAAAGTCGCGAAACACTGTGTTTTTCCAATGATTTGTGGCTCCGGAGGCTCGAAAAGTAGGCTCGCTAAAGCGGCGGGTGCGGAGCCAGCTGGCCAGATGAGAGATGAAAAATTGCACGCCGTTGTGGCGCGAAGCACATTTCCAAGTCAAAATGTCCAAAACACACCAGGTTCGGACCACTTTTGGCAGTTGAGATGTCGAAAAAGTGCACGCCGTTGTGGCGCGAAGCACATTTCCAAGTCAAAATGTCCAAAACACCTCAGCTTCGGACCACTTTTGGAAGTTGAGATGTCGAAAAAGTGCACGCCGTTGTGGCGCGAAGCACATTTCCAAGTCAAAATGTCCAAAACACCTCAGCTTCGGACCACTTTTGGAAGTTGAGATGTCGAAAAAGTGCACGCCGTTGTGGCGCGAAGCACATTTCCAAGTCAAAAGTTCAAAAAAACTGGCGGTCTCGGACCACTTTTGGAAGTTGAGATGTCGAAAAAGTGCACGCCGTTGTGGCGCGAAGCACATTTCCAAGTCAAAATGTCCAAAACACCTCAGCTTCGGACCACTTTTGGAAGTCAAGATGTCGAAAAAGTGCACGCCGTTGTGGCGCGAAGCACATTCTGAAGTCAAAAGTGTTAAAAACTGGCGGTCTCCGACCACGCTTGGAAGCTAGACAGAGAGACAGATGAAAGAGAGAGAGAGAGAGAGATAGATCGATAGATAGATAGATAGATACATAGATAGACAGATAGACAGGTAGACAGCTAGACAGAGAGACAGATGAAAGAGAGAGAGAGATAGATCGATCGATAGATAGATAGATAGATACATAGATAGATAGATAGATAGATTGGTAGGTAGGTAGCTAGGTGCACCATAGATAGATAGGTAGACAGACAGACAGACAAACAGATAGATAGATAGATAGACAGGTAGACAGCTAGACAGATAGACCGATGAAAGAGAAAGAGAGATAGATAGATAAATAGATAGACAGGTAGACAGCTAGACAGATAGACAGATGAAAGAGAGAGAGAGATAGATAGATAGATAGATAGATAGAGTAATCAAATGAAAGAGAGAGAGGGAGAGATAGATAGCTAGATAGAGAGATAGATAGATAGATAGATACATAGCTAGATAGATAGGTAGGTAGGTAGACAGTCAGAGAAAGAGTGAGAGAGATCAATCGTCTTTCGATCCATCAGTGGCTTCGCTCTGCTATCCCTGATTCACAACAACCAATCTCTCCTATAGGTTTCCTATTTTTGAAACTTCCGCAACCGCCTTGTGCGGTACTACTGGTAAATGGGATAAGTAGGGTTAATCCACTTTTAACTGGGGTTATAACCCACTTACGATTCGTGGGATGAACCACCAAGTAGCGAGTTTAACATCCCATGTCCTTCTCTTTGTCCCTTTGCTTCCACCAGTTGGATATATCTTATATGCCTCTACAATGACGAGAATTACAATTCCAGTCATAAACAAAATAAGAGTAATAAACAAAACACTACTGATTATGATAGGTAATTGTAATGAAAACAAATAATGATAGCAATGATCTTTGATAATGTAGTAACATAGGATTCACATGTATTCACATATATATATATATATGTTAATATATTAAATATAATATAGATGATTTTTCCATTAAACCCGCTATATAGATGTATATGATATATAGCGGTTTTTCCAGATAATAAGTGTTTAATGTCTATAAATATCCATATATCTTGTCAGAACAATAGGTATATCATATGGATATATACCTATTACCCTCTGGTAAATTAACATAGACCCTGAAAATGACCAATTTATAGTGGAAACTAGTCTTCCAACCCCGATGAATGCCAGGGTCTATGTTAATTTACTGGAGGGTAAATGCCATATCCATATATTTTTCTGACAATGTGTTTACCTATTAATGCCCTTGGTTTTGTCAGAACATTCCAGGTTCCTGGCGATGGACTCCCCTCAGCAGGCTGGGATCGGATGGAATCGGCTGGGCTGGGGAAGGCTCATCAAAGACAAAAGCCTGGGGCCCCCCAAACGTTATGTTAACGTTGGTTTAGATTCGCCCCAGCAACTATAGGTACTATAGGCATAAGTACCATAATCCATAGTTATTGAGTAAGTTGGTTCATAAGTTGGTTTAGATTCGCCGCAGTAATTAGTTCGTTATTTGCGTACCATAAATCATAGTTATTGAAGTTATAATCCAGTTTTTTCAACCTACTTACCTTATGTTTGTTGGTTTATAAGCCCCAGAAACTATAGGTATCCGATGGTATAGGTACCATAATCCATAGTGAAATTGGAGTTATAGAACCACCAACTAGATGGGTGATGATTGCATTTTTTTGTAGGCGTCTTTTGTACTATGATTAGAAGCTGCAAGAGGCAAGGAATACACCTTATAGGCCTGTGAAAGTGAAAGACAATTTGTTTCCTTGAAATTGCCATTTGGTGGAAGATTTGAAGAAAACCACTGAATCTTTTGTGTCTGAAAATGAGTATATCTTCCAAATAAGAATTTTGATGGGGAAAACCATGAGAATTTGTTTGAATTGGGTTGTTCGACAGACGCATGCAGTCGGACCTCGATCTACACCTGCATCTCCTGGGGTACACCGAGGACTACCACGATGCAGGGCTCATAAACTATGACTGGTTGGTGGTTTAGAACATTTTTTATTTTTCCATATATTGGGAGTAATAGCCCCAACTGACTTTCATATTTTTCAGAGGGGCAGGTATACCACCAACCAGATGACAATGAATTTCTGACGACATCTGTGTCAGCATCAAACCACGACGTCGCCGAAGAAAAGCTTCGTGGAGGCGCAACAATGGCCTACCTGAGGGGGACGCCAAGCCGCCGCGTCCGCGGTGCCCGGCCATTTAGATAGGTATGACTCTACCAGGGGGTACGCTCTGGTAATTTAACACTTTGCAATTGAAAATGGCCATTGAAATAATTGATTTATCCATTAAAAATTGTTTTCCATAGTTACTTGGTGGCTCATCCCAGGAATCGTAAGTGGGTTATAACCCCAATTATAAATGGGATAAGTAGGGTTAATCCACTTATAACTGGGGTTATAACCCACTTGCGATTCGTGGGATGGGCCACCAAGTATGTTAGCTTACCAGAGGGTAAGCAGATGTAAATAGCTGGTTGTTGTTCGTAACAGCCAGTCCAGTTTGGTCGGGCAATGGTGCTCGAACCCACACCCTGAATATTGGTGTGATAATGTTGTCCATATGAAGCGTATTGTTGTTTAGATAGGTTGTAACCAAGAATGATAGTGAGTGCAGGAAATATATTTACAGGATTTTGTAGAAAGATGACAAGCCGTGGTAGTAATATAGACACATTCTTTACCGTTCACTTACCAATTGTCACAAACTATAGTGTTAGTTTGCATTAAGTGTTGGTTGTTGGTGTTGGTTGCATCAAAACCTACAAGGTGGTGCTCCCGAGATACAACGTTGGTTTACAACCACCATTAAGTATAGAAATGGGGGGTTCCACAAATGGGGACCTAAGATGGATGGTTTATCATGGAAAAGCATATTAAATTGGATGATTTGGGGGTACCCCAATTCTAGGAAACCTCCATATATGTACAAAAATCCAAAGTTATTTAGCTCACTATAGGGCACCACCTTGTATTTTCTTTCATGGTTCTGAAATATTCCCATTTATCTTCCAATACCCGCCCCACATGGGAGCCTCAGGGGTTCTGGATGTGTAGCAACCCCATAGACACGAAAGTAACATCCCACTGCAAAGCAGTATCTGGTTGGTGATTGGAACATTTTTTATTTTCCATATATTGGGAATAATAATCCCAACTGACTAATTAATATTTTTTCAGAGGGGTTGAAACCACCGACCAGGTATGTGTGGGTTACAACAAACAGTTAGAATCCCCTTTTCAAATATTGTAACCCTCCTCAAATAGACAACAGGAATGGTTTCTTCCATTGGATTTTACGAAATGGTCCCTCATGTCGCTTCTATTTATAATAGTTGGAGGTTATTGGACATTCATTCCCTAAATTGGGACATTCAGGTTAAAATTACATTAATAGACATTTGAAAAGTTCAAAAAAAAAGGTATAGTCCATGTCTAGCAGCGAAAAATACAATGATTCCTTGTGTCTCTAATAATCTTGTTTCAGGGACAAGGAATGAATGCCCCACGGGGTCGCAGGCCGAGGGTCGCTGGAGCGCCAAACTCCGCAGCACGCGGAAACCACCAGAGCCAAGCGTGATCCAGTACCCAGCAGTTCTTGGAAGGGAAGTCCTGGTGAGTTTCTTCCAGGAAATCTATCGTAACCCCAAATGATAGAACACTAAAGGATCACTGTTTTAGTACGGTTTGACTTTTCTATAGCTTTCTGGGGGTTACTATTTTTGCACAGGGTGCAAAACCATGAAATTGACCGGCTTAGCATGGTTTGCTCATGGAGATCCAAGAACATGTTGCTGCCCGGCAGATCGCTGTGTCAAAGTTCACTGCGGGTGTGATGTGCCAATGGGGCATCATGGGGCATCATTTTGAGCGCTGAGAGCGGAGCCCAGCAAGGGATCATTGAACAATGGGAAACTCTCAGATTTTGCTGGAGCCAAAAAAAATAGAAATACTGCACCATATATTGCCATATAAATTGGGGGAAAACTTCCTAGGCCCATAGCCCTTGACATGGGCCTTGTATGGCATATATACGTACCTCCATTGAGATGGATAGCAAACAATCGAAGACAGGTTGACTGAGGGAATCCTTTTTTTGCGGAGACTTAAATGATTAGATTCCCTGGAAAGTTGACAATGACAAAAACCATGATATACCCATTGTTCAGATTGCAAAAACTTTCCCTTTAGACTCTCGTTGGCAGTTTCAAACATAGTCTCATCCCCATGCCACTGTGGACATCAAGCCATCGTTGTTATCCTGCTTATTGTCATAACAACTTTGAAGTATCGGTATCTCCCCATGATTGGTTGAAGGGAAAAATGAAACCGGAACCCCCCATGATCTTCATTGATTTTTGTAGAAAAATCGATAATTTCCCGGCCCAGGTACATGGTCACCCAAGCAGCTTCCATGAAAGCTGCCGGGGAGGCCACCCTGAGCTTCAGCGCAGCAGGGAACTTCTGGGAGGTCGGGGGATGTCGCGGATGGTTTTGTGGCAACCCACATGGAATTTTCCGGTAATATATTAGGTCGGTATGTAGAGATGTTGTATTCGGCCGCCGTCACTTCTAAAAATGTGCGATTTCCTGTGGGGAGCGATAGAGAACCTTGAAGAGCGATACCCCCTCAAGTAATGGAAATATGTTGTCATGGCAAGAGGCGTGCAATTTCCAGAGGTTTTGGAGCAAAACTCCCGACACCTGCTGTATCTCAACCAGCAAGACACACCCACACGCTCTCTCCAAGACATTTTCTCTCTCTCTCTCTCTCTCCTCTCTCTCTCTCTCTCTCTCTCTCTCTCTGTCTCTCTCTCTCTCTCTGTCTCTCTCTCTGTCTCTCTCTCTCTCTCTCCCTCTCTCTCTTTCTATCTCTCTTTTTCCCTCCCTCCCTCCCTTCCCTCCCTCTCTCCCGTTCTCCTTCTCTTTCTCCCTATCTCTCTCTCTCTCCTTCCTTCTCTCCTTCTCTCCGTCTCTCCTTCTCTCCTTCTCTCCTTCTCCCCTTCTCTCCTTCTCTCCTTCTCTCCTTCTCTCCTTCTCTCCTTCTCTCCTTCTCTCCTTCTCTCCTTCTCTCCTTCTCTCCTTCTCTCCTTCTCTCCTTCTCCCCTTCTCTCCTTCTCTCCTTCTCTCCTTCTCTCCTTCTCTCCTTCTCTCCTTCTCTCCTTCTCTCCTTCTCTCCTTCTCTCACGCGCACACACACACACACGCACGCACGCACGCACACACCTGCACACATGGGCACACGCGTGCAAATGACTTGAAGGTGTTCAAGAAATAATCGTACATGCTTTCTTCTCCCCATGTCTGTCTTCAGTGCGCAGACAAGCATCACTCCTCCACGATTCTCTGTCAAATTCTGTCAGTGAGCTTGGTCACTTCCCCCCTCAAAGTGCCCAACCATTTTCAAAACCCCCTGACAACAAAAATTCCTCACTCAAGCTTCGCCACTGCTGGTGGAGAAGCTGGAACTAAAAATTGATGTCGGTGAGGCCCGCCACTTGGCTTGAAGGACGCACTTGCGAGCACAAGCCGCTGCCCTGCTTTTTCCGCAACCATTTTGGATGCTTTCTGCCATGCTCTGCAAAGTCCGAAAGCAGCCGCCGTCTTCTCTCCAAGTCTGGGGGTCTGTCTACTTCTGCTGATTTGGGGTATCGCTTCAGGCATCGTTCCCATTCTTTTTTGCCGGAAACATTCTGGTCTTTACTCATCCCCGGTTCGAGTGATCACAAACAACGACGCATCTCTGCACAGGAGGCTGTGAGCATTTTCTCGTAGCCCCAAACGATTTCGAGTGTATATACATACATACATATATATATAATATATATAATATATATATAAATATATATAGCTCAGTTTTTGCAGCAGATCTTTCGGATATTTTTCTGTGTTGCCATGCTTACCGATCGAGGCAAGACATGAGGCGGGATTTGCCTCAGCTGCTGGATGTGAGATCCCGGAAGCGGAAGTTCGATGATGCGGACCACTCTGATCCGCTCACATGTGGCCTATGCTTGAAGACCAGCGAAGCTGAGGAATGCAGCCAATATCGACATTCCAAGACAGCAGAAACGCGCCGCCCAAAGGGCAAACGCTGCAAGAGTTGTGAGAACATGGTTCCTCCTTTGATGTATGGGGCTGAGCAACATCATTGATTGTCTTTTTGTGTAATTTTTTACTTTTTCAATGATGGCTTTCGAATGTCAAATGCTGGGGTAGAAAGACCCGTGAGTGATCACGAATGTCCCGCCTGAACATTAACATGCATGCCATTCTTCATCATATTTAGCAAAAATGAGCTCCCACTGTGTGAAGTGAAAGACCGAGCATGGAAACAATACCATGTTTAGACCGTCGCTGATATGGAAATACTTGGAAATATATGGAACCAATAGTTGGATGATGTGCAGAAAAATATCAACTGTTTTGCCATATATATATATAAATATATACACACATATATATATATGGAGGTTTCCTCAAATGGCGGGTACCGTACCCCAAAATGGATGGTTGATATTGGAAAATATTACTAAAATTGGATGATTTGGGAGTGCCCCTGATTTAGGAAACCACCATATGGAAATATTGGAACCTCCTGATTTTATGGAAACATCAAAAGTCACATGATATGGCCATATTGGGGTTAAAACAATAACCAGTTGGTTTTTGCAGGTAAGAACTTTAACCATATACCAAGATGGAATATATGAATATTCCGGATCTATGTATGTATATATTAATATCCTACAAGCTGGGGCTCCCAGTTACGATAGCAAAGCTGGGGCCCTCATAACTGCAATTATTTCCAACCATATCTAACGGGGTTTGGCTGCGTGGCCGCACATTGTGTGAAATATTGGAAGCTCCTGGTCATTTGGAAATATCAAGAGCTACATGGTTATATTTGGGTTACTAATCGGTTGTTAACTGGGATGCACATCCGAGTATAGATTGTCTTTGTTGTTTACCATCAGCTCTGATTGCCGGAGGGTAGTCACCTTGTCTTGCCATAGGCCAATCGGTCAACGTTGGTTCGGTGCGTGAAAATTTGTTTGTTTGCCATGTTGGCCTTTGTTTGGCAGCTGCGGATTGTGTTTTGTTTTGTCAGTTTGATGGGAACATAGATTAACCAGCAGAGAATGTTCAAAAAGCATGCCTTTGATCGTTGTTTACAAATGTTTTAGGTTTTATGTTTTTTGATCATAAATTAACCAACTTGGAATGTTGTAGGTCAAAAAACATGTTTCCTTTGATCATTGTTTACCAATGTTCCTTGGCACTTTGAGGGTGAAGGTACACTTTGAGGCGAAAAACGTTTTGATGCGCGCCCGATGAATGCAGCAGCTGGTCAACAACTAACCCATTTGGACATTGGGAATATCCTCATAATCCTAAAGATGATATAACTATAAGAGGTTCTTAAAACTATAAAGGTTTCGCCATATAATCCACATAAAACTATAAGGAGTTCTAAAATGATGGATCCACCCTGGAAACCTCCGGAAATCAAGGCGCCGCAGGTTTTCGAGCGACTCGCAGTGGCTTTTTTTCAGTGGCCTTGCAACAGTCGAGTACCCCCAAAATCCATCACGGTTAAATCATCACAAGGTGGTGCCCCCGGTCGATAGCTAAGTTGGTTTATAACTCCAATAAGTATGGTTTATAGGTGATATATCTATAGTTAATGGGATTATAAACCAACTTATACTTGGGGGGCACCACCTTACATTCACTTGGCAATTTTAGATAATTTTGGGTGGGATCAACCCACCATCTTTGGGTATACCCAGGTGTGGTTTTAAATGTCGTCCCTGCTTTCGAAAACGTCGCCGATCGCCACAGGCGACAATGGAAATGGACTTGCCATCCAGCATGCCACTGGGCTGATTTGTTCTTTCGGTTGGCCTCGAGTACCATAAAATGTCATTGCAATTAGGTTGGTTGGTTTAGTTTCACCCCGTGAGAATTAGAGATATAGCATTTTTTTTCCACCTAATCAACCGTAGTTCATGAATACTTTAGTTCGATCCCCCCAAATGAACCATAGGAAAAAACCAAGTCATAAGTCAATGTTGCTTTGCTAGGGGCCTAGCCTTGAAGGATTGCTACCCCATGTTTATTCACAATCTTGGAGACCTTGCAATAATACGCAAGAATGTGACATGTCCATGTTTAGATGATTGATAAAGGTACCCATTTATAGTTATGGCATGTTATAGCATTTTTTATTGACCTGATAAGGATAATAGATCCGAAGTATTGAAAAAGATGAAAGCTGAAGACAATGGACACGAATCGTAAAATGAAATCGACTACATGTAGTAATCGCTTTATCTTTGTCCATGTTTAGTACATTTTACAACTGCAAAACGTGTAACTGCAAAACAACATTAAAGATATTCGGACAACATTTTCCTTGTTGACTTCGCCCAACTTATTCAGGTTTGAGCCTCCTACTTCATGCCTGAGGGTGTATTGCCCAAGTCTGCATGCCATTGCGAAGGATTGCTTCGATTGTGTTCGTGCTGCCATCGGCAACGGCACAGATTGTCCAAGAGGCACCGTGAACAATCCGAAGTGGAATGCGTTTCTGTGGGAGAAGCATCATACAAGGTGGTGCCCCCCCAAGTATAAGTTGGTTTATCATCCCATTAACTATAGATATATCACCTATAACTATAAACCATACTTATTGGAGTTATAAACCAACTTAGCTATCGACCGGGGCACCGCCTTGTAAAGCAGCCAGGGTAATGCCTTTTTAGCTGCAGCATTGTCAAACGATGGATATCAATGCGAAGGATGTCACCGCAACAAACCCGAAAGGGCCGAGGTCTCCGCCGGCTCGCAGTCTGCAGATGATTCACGCAGTAACTCTTGCTACTGGGTGCGGGTTTCACCGTGTTCCCTTGATTTTGTTGTTGTTTCTATCGTCACTTAGGATGATGATTCCAGTTTGACAAGTGTGTATGTTTGCCAGCAACTGAAGCCATTATGATATACTTTTTGGGGTACACATTTCCATGGGTATATGTTCAAGATACTTCAATCAGGTTGGCGTGTTGAAGGGGCACATGTAAAGTGTTTGGGAGGCCCATATTGATTGCAAGAACACAGCACACAGGTCAAAGCAAAAGTCTACCAGCACTTGCAGGTGCTCATATGATGATGATTGCCCATGCAACCTTTAGTTTTGTCACAGAACATGAGGATACTCTAGCCCCATTCATATCTTGGTGTGATAATATCAGAATGCGATGTATTATGTGTTGTTATGTTTGATTGTTATATTATAATATATTATATTATGGTATATTATTTGTTTTTTTATGTTATATTATATTAAAGCATGTTATATTATATTAAAGCATGTTATATTATATTAAAGCATGTTATATTATATTAAAGCATGTTATATTATATTAAATCATGTTATATTACATTATCCTGGTTGCTCTGTGTCATATCCCCATTTTCTGGAAACATTATACTTGCCGCTTCCATTCCCCAAATCATTGCTGAAGCGGGCGACCCATTTTGATACAGACCCTGTCATTCATCCCGAAGTATCTATTGATTTAACATAATGTTGATGGAAGAAATCATGCACCAGTTGGCAACTAGTGGTAACTACGAAACACTGTAAATAATGGGGTTCGAACGGGATACACCATCTACCACGGGTGCAGGATTTCTTCCATTCACAGTACCACGTGCATATTATCATGGTTGGTATGTTAAATGTCCCCCCATTGATTCATCACTCTTTTGGCATATTATCATAGTTGGACCCTAATGTTCATTTAAGCTCCTTGGGTGATCATCACCATTAAATCCCATTGGATCCCAGTAAAATTACATGTTTTCCCAATATGAGGCCCAATATGTTCCAATGAAATTGGACGAACATTGGGGTTCATAAATCCCATAATTCATCACAGCTATGACCATGAGCAGTTATAATCGGAAATATAACTCCTATAACTAGTTTGTTATACTTAATGTGTTTATCCCATAAAAAAAAGCTGCTAATAGAAACCGCATTTATATCATTATAATACCATATATATCAGTATATTACAACCCCATTTTTCATTATTCCGTATATAATCATAATTTATTATAACTGAAAGATGTTAAGCATAATAATCAGATTGTCATATATATATATATATTCATAAATATATATATATATTCATAATATATATTTTAAATGATAGAATTTCATCATAATAATCATTATACCATATATAATTATTATATATATACTAAGTGACAGATAATAACTATAAGAATCAGTATACAAATATAATTGTGATATAGTTTAACTGATAGACTGTAATCACAATCATCATTAACCTTATATAACCGTAAAATATTATAACTGATGGATTACCCATGACAATCATTGTACATATATGTTCATAGTATTATAGCTGATAGATTATGATTATAATAATCTGTTTGAAAATATAATCATTATATACTAAAACTGATGGATTAGAGTTAAAATCATCAGTGTACACATATAATCATAATACATTATGATATTTTTAATAGTATTTATAACATATGTTAATCCCAAAAATAGATATGGTATCATTAAATAATGATAAAAACAATATTATAAAATATCATTACATATATAATCCAATAAAAATATCATATAGCTGATTGGGCCACAACTGTGTCAAAGGTCAGGAGATTTGCAGATCATCGCCATGCACAGCGCGGCGAACCTTCCGACTCTAGCTGCCTCGGCGAAGTTTTCAAGGCGAAGTAGGTAGGATTTAAGTGGGGTTTAATGAGGTTTGAGTGGGGGTTAAGTGGGGGTTAATGGTGTTTAAGTGGTGTTTAATTGGTTTTAATGAGGTTGAATGAAGTTGAATGGAGTTTGATGTGGGTATGATGGGAGTTTAATGCGATGTACCCTCTGGATTAGCTAACATCGGCTCTGAAAACATGTGAAAACAGCCCCCATCTTCCACCTCTTCTATTTGGCAGGTGCGCGACGCTGTTGACCTACAGATCGCTCATATGGTTTCAGTACTTGAAGGATCATTCCACGCATAGTAAGTCAGGAACTACTTGGTGGCTCATCCCACGAATTGTAAGTGAGTTATAACCCCAATTATAAGTGGATTAACCCTACTTATCCCATTTGTAACTGGGGCTATAACCCACTTACTAAGTGGGATGAGCCACCAAGTAGTCACTTGTTTCAAACATATTCATACAAATATGGGATACCTACTGATCACTCATCACAGGCTTGTTCCATTGAAGGTAAATGACCGCAACAAAGTTATGGGGAACATTGATAATTGTTACCTCTTTCTCATTATTTTATCTACAAGATGAGGCCCCCCAGTTAGAAGATGATTATATATACCAAATAGAACTATCGTTAATGTGTCCCATTGGGCCAACCAGTTATAAGTTGGTTTCTAAACCCCAGTAACTATAGTTATAAGTACCATAAACCATAGTGAAATTGGAGTTATGTTCACCAACTTAGCTATCGTTTAGGGGTCCCACTTTGTATGTCCCATAAACCCATAGACTTCACCAAGTGATTTTTGTCCTCACCTCGTAGGCCTCTGATGCTTCCCTTCAATCTCAGCTGCAGTTTCTCCAAACAAGAGGCGCCGCAGGGTCGACTTGGGGGGACTTCACCTGAAAGCCTTCATTGGGGATGTTACCCTCTGGTAATGACTAACAGTTTGCGAACTTGAACATGGCCCAGTCGAAAAAGTTGATTTACCTATTAAAAATGGTGATTCTCCATGGTTATGTGGCTGTTTACCAAAGGGTACATGGTGCCTCATCCCACTTAGTAAGTGGGTTATAACTTCAATTATGGGTGGATTAACCCTACTTATCCCATTTATAACTGGGGTTATAACCTATTTACTAAGTGGGGTGAGCCACCAAGTATGGTTTTGAAAGGGTAAATAGGTAACATGATTTGCGTGGCCGTTCCGCAATGGTCTGACGCTGCTTTGTAGTGGAGATGGTCTACACAGCGCGGAAACCACTGCCGCAACTGAAAGTTGGTCACCAATCGGCCACAAAGTGTGGTTTTGGTGGTGTATAACTTGGGGAATTCCAGGGTTGTTGGTGGATATCATTCATTTATATATATATATATAGATGAATTCAGATGTGTTCATGGAGTTTTATAAACCAACAAAAACTCGGAGGCCTTGCGCCATGTGTTGGGGTCTGATTTCACCAAGAGTCTGTTGTGGGGAAGCAATGCAACCACCTCGCTGTGACGTCATCAGGCCATTTTTTGGGGTTTAAATTCGGACTAGTTTTTTTTTCAGATGGGTTGCAATATATCCAGATAGTTGTAAAATTCGAATTTTCCAGTATCTAATGTTTTATGTTTCATGAATGAATTTAGATAGATTTACCACCAGAATGGTCATAATACCTGCCAAAGGCAGCAGCAACGAGTGGTGACAGAATCGAATTCCCTGCAGTGGTCCGATCATCGCTCGCGTTGGCAGATGGACATCGATGGATTAATAGTTTGTAAGGATCAATGATGTAACCAATAATGTCCTTTTGGTAAAAATAGAGGGGCTGGCTTGGTATACCATCTATCATCATTTACTAGAGGGGTTTCTTCAAATCCCTCTATTAACCAACCAACCAATGGGAAAAGGACATCTATGGATGTCACCACTACAGGCATTGCCAACAGAGTGACGATATTCAGTGCTCATATAAATGCTATCTGAATCTAACAAGCGAAATTTGCGAGTTCATCATCATGCGACGGCAAGCAGACCATTTGCTGTGTTAAGTTATGTGTTGTTTGATGTTATTTGGCTAAATTGTGCAAAGCTATCATATCTATGACATTGTTTTTAAATATACATAGTATATATACACACACACATATTGGAACAATTGGGCCAAATTATGGCAAACAAAATGTTTAAAATAGGTTTGAGTAAAAATAGGGCACCGCAAAATTTGATGTCTGGTTAACATGTTGACATTTAAAGACTATAAATTGATATTATGGGGTCTACCGACGGTATACCCCTAGTTAGTAAGTGGGTTCTAACTCACAACGTGTATTTGGTCATACAATACTGTAACCACTTTCACTTATATTGTGTCTATATCCCACACAAGTTGTACCGCAGATCCAAACTGGTGGTGTCCGTAGATGGCTAATTGGACGATAACTTGATTAACTAGGGTTTCAGAGGTTTATGGCAGATACGTCTATACTTAGTGGGGATTACCAAGTAACAAACATACAATGTGGGCCTCCCCCAGTGATGTTTGTTGGTTCATAAACCCTAGTAACTAGTTCGTTATAAGTATCATAAACCTAGTTATTGGAGTTATTAACCAACTATGTTTGTTAGTTTATAATCCCATGAGAACGTTCGTTCGATATCTCCACTACCATAGTGAGTTATTGGACTTCTGTGGCCACCAGTCGCGATGACTCGTGGCGTTTCAGGAGGGCCTCGGGGGCACTTCGCAGATCCGCCAGGTTTTGCCCGGAGAGGATCTCACAGTGCAGCTGCAGGAGGGGATGTGGAGCGGTGGATGCGTTCAACAACTGGTGGTTGATGAGTCTCATCAAATTATGAACCAATCAGTTAGTAGTGGTTAGTAGTGGTTAGTAGTGGTTAGTAGTGGTTAGTAGTGGTTAGTAGTGGTTAGTAGTAGTGGTTAGTGAGTTTAACAACTGGTGGTTTAACTGATTGATCCTAACTAGTCTTTTGCTATCAATGGGAATACACCAGCTAAGAATTTGTCATTGTTGGCAGGCTGTCTAAGATTGGCAATGAAATAATCCAGGTTTTAACATGTTTTAAGCATCAAGAATTTGGAGATATAGTATTATAGTATATTATAGTTAATAAATGATGGTTGCTTGATGATTAGTTCGGGGGTTATACTACCATTCATATATTGGGGATTACACTAATCCAAGAACGGGGCGAAGAAACCAGGGTTGGCAAGCACTTATCAACTACGTCAATCTTAGATGTGTAGTTTAATCCTTTAGTCTTTTGGTATCAATTGGATTAACTACGTTCACCAGCTAAGAACTTATTTTCTTGCAGGGTATCTAAGATTGGCCATGGAAGCCCCAAATCACTTAAGTCATGTCATGGACCATGGCTGAAAGCCATGGTTTTACCTGGGGATCCGCCACGAGAATATACTACTTAGGCTGTAATGTAAATATAAAATATATATATATATGTAATACCCACTTTGAACTTTGGGTACTTACTAACCAGGGTTTTTAGATAACTATAGTGATTTAACGGAAGTTGAAAAACCCCCTTCAAAATATGGGAATATAGTGTGATATAGTTGATGAATGATGGCACAGTGTGGGCCCTCCCCAGTTATAAGTTGGTTTATATCCCCATGAGTACTCTAGCTACAAGTAACATAAACCAGAGTTATCGGGGGTTATTAAACGAACTTAGCTACCTTTTAGCTATCTATGGGGCCCACTTTTTACCAAAACCTGTAATATATACGATTATATAAGCTATCTTTGCCATGTCTTGCAATATTAGCGTATTTACATC
Source organism: Cladocopium goreaui (assembly GCA_947184155.2). Lineage (NCBI taxonomy): Eukaryota > Dinophyceae > Suessiales > Symbiodiniaceae > Cladocopium > Cladocopium goreaui. The sequence continues at coordinate 483,281 of CAMXCT020000768.1, forward strand.
TATTTACGTATGCATTGGCCACAAAAACCATGTGAAATTTTGTGAATCAATCATTTCATTGTGTCACCATGATAACCATATATAACCATTACATCACGTGAAATACCCTCTGGTAAATTAACATAACTATGGAAAATCACAATTTTAATGGGTAAATCCTCTATAAATTGGTCATTTTCCAGTTCACTATGTTAGTTTACCAGAGGGTACCCCCATTGTATCTCAGTCATATCCAAGTACTTGGTGGCTCATCCCACTTAGTAAGTGGGTTGTAACCCCAGTTATAAATGGGATAAGTAGGGTTAATCCACTTATAACTGGGGTTATAACCCACTTACTAAGTGGGATGAGCCACCAAGTATGCTTGGTGGTTTTTTTCCGAACAGCTTGGATATCATTCGCCAGCCTCACTGCGGCGGATGTTTCGTTTTCGAAGGCACGTTAACACCACTGCACCACTTTCGAACAGAAATCCCCAAGTACCCTGTGGTAATTTAACATGGCTATTGAAAATCACCATTTTTAATAGGTAAACCATCTATAAATGGGCCATTTTCCATAGCTATGTTAGTTTACCAGACAATTCATGATCCAGTGTTGGCTTCATTTCTTTTCATATTGTAAGGATAATACAGACACGGTGAGTTTCACGATAAGTATCGATATGCGATCGAACTTTAGTCATTTTACCTACGCACGCGCCGGGGCAAGACTTGGAGAATCAACATGCTCAAGACATCAATGCCGCACATGCGGCAGAGTCCGAAGAACATCGCTTGAGTGAGTGATCTTGCATACCTACTTATTTGGCGGCAATCTTTCACAAATCGTGACACCAAGTCATCAAGCCTTGCCTGTGACATGGAAGCCATGGCAATTTTCGATGATAATCGAAAGATTTGCCAAGAGTGCTTGGACGGGGGGTTGAAAGTGTACCCCATCCACACCCAGCAGCAACAAGCCCACAGCTGGATTAGCTCAGCTGATTGGATACCCACGAACACATCCTCACCCAGCCAAGCCATGGAAGGCTCATGTATAAACTAGTTATGGATACTCATTAAACTAGATAGTCACCAACTCGAGATGATATAATCCGCAACAATCCATTGACTAGTTGGTCAATAGCCAATAACCGGACGTGTTAGTGGGATAAGACGCTGTCACATCCCATTGCATCGAAATATCCATCAGAGTTGTTTACCTTCTGGTAAACTAACATAGCTATTGAAAATGACCATTTATAGTGGATTTACCCATAAACAATTGCGATTTTCCATAGTTACGTTAGTTTACCAGAGGGTAAGCCATTTTTCAAATTGCTAACCATTGTTAAACCACGTCAAACCAAGTATTATCCCAATATCAGGATGGTTTAGCCACCTAAAACCCACCATTTAAATCATATTTAAACCATGTCAAACCACGTGGAAGTACTTGTTACACCACCATTTTTCGATGGCTAAACCACCACTTTCGATGATGTAACAATAGTAAAACCATGTAAAACCCCATTTTTCATGGGTTTCTAGTGGTATAATCCAGCTTGAAGCACCTTAAAACCACCAGTTTCTTGCTCCAACCGCGAGGCCACGACGGGCCAAGCTGGGCGCGCCTTTGTCGCCTCCCTGGACCGCTCGGCGGAGCTGCTGGGAAAGCGCGCCGCGGTGTCGCAGTGCCTTGCCGTGACATGGGGTGGTATGGAACATTCATATAATGTGGGGCCCCCCAGTTGTAAGTTTGGTTGGTCGTTTGGAACATTTTTGATGAATGTCCATTCAGTTGGGAATTTCATAATCCCAAGTGACTTTTCTATTTTTCAGAGGGGTTGAAACCACCAAGCAGTGAATAGTTGATATAATGAGGGTAAAACAGTGCCATAAACAATCCATGACTGGGAATGGTAAACATAGCACCCATAAAAATGATGATTTGGGGGACATTAATGATACATAAGTATTGGGACAAGGCAATATACAGTTATAATCGTCATTGATATGTTTGTCTCAATGACTTATGTCTCAATGATACATGACCTGCAGTTGAGGCCATTTACCAGTTATAAATAATTATAAACTGTTTCAAATATTGTTTTATTTCCATAAATGGCTTGATAACTGACTTATAACTGGTAAAGGGACATAACTGCATCATATTGAATGAGACATAAGTTTGAGACAAGGCAATATACACTAATAATATATGCATTGACATGTTTGTCTCAATGACTTATGTCTCAATGATATATTATTGAATATTATGAATACATTATTGGCAAGTATTTAAATCCCATGATGTGGGTAGAACAAGTGGGATATGCATATATAGTTGGTTTACCATTGGGACACGAATAGTTGATTTACCCGCTAAAAAATGGTGATTTTCCAGATCGCTATATTAGTTTATCAGGTGGTAAATCCCTATTAATGTGGATAACACAATTTCATAAACCATCCCCCAGTCATCACCATTTTTCTAGGTGGTATACACCATTCCCAAATGGGTGGTTTATTATTGTTGTAGCCATATATATATATATGCTACATATATATATATGTATATATAAAATGCCCCAAATATCCTTAAGTGGACATATCAAAATGTAATGTAATGGGATATGAACAGATTAAATGTATATGTCCCAAGAGGTTTGCTGAGATACAATTGAAAAGATGGTGGTTATTCATGGCCAACTGTAGTTGGTGAATTGTGGTTCATTCAGGGAATAAAAGTATGGTTAAACTTGAGACATCCAACAGTATAATGTGTTTTATGGTTGGTTATCTTACCAAAAAGGTGGTATATCTTGGGGAGCATGGGAGAGAATGAGAACATTATGTGGTTTGATGCAGCCAGGTAATACTTCCATGGTTGATTAAGAGAATTTGACTATAGCTCATTGGGGTTATAAACAAACCTTCGTAGGATATCAAGTCGATGTTATCGAATAACCAACATATTTAGGATCTCTCATGAGAAAAATGTGATTTAATGGGATTTGATACCGATACCCCATACCTGTAGATCATTTCCAAAATAATGAGGCTATACAACCCACCATAGTCGGATATGAATGGGTATATATCAGCGATATGAATATAGACACATATAGTTAATTATATATACATATAACATTTCATCATACATGAAGACAATAATGGTAGTGTGGGCAGCCCAAAAATAAACCCAATAATAAACCTAGCATTTGGGGATGGTTGGAAAACCACCTTTTGTTTATTTTGGGATGGTTTATGGCGTTGAGGGGATAAAGGGACATACAGATATATTATGTCAATATTGTGGGATGTATATTGTGTCATGATATTTTATTGGAATTAATAGGATATACTGATGGCAAGTACACGGTGGGGCTCCCAACAGATAGCTAAATTCATTCTAACTAGGTGAACTATGGTTTTTGCAGTGCCATAAATTAGAGGTATATGGTGGTTTTATAAATTAGAGGTACATGGTGGTTTTATATACCAGACAGTACTCGTAGTTCGGAAACAACACCAACAATATGGGGATCTAAGCCGTGTTTTGTCGGGAACATGGAAGAAGATATTTGCGGTGCGGGGATGGTTTGGGAGAATATACACCATATATTTGAGTGGGAAAATCCACTTCTTGGCAATGATGATGGTGATTTAAGCAACATAAATTAATTGATATCACGTGAATTTCATAGAATGGGAAGGTATGGGTTTATGTTTTATGGAGATATGATGGGGAGATATAATGGGAATATAACGGAAAAATGCGTGGATACTATAATGGCAAAAAGATGGGGATATACAACAAAAAGGCAATTTCGTATGGAAAATGGTGACATAGGGAAAATATGGTAACAAAGTTTTTGGTGTTTGGGGTGAGCAAGAGGCAATATGGGGATAAACTATTTGAGTTTCTTCCAATAATCGGGTATATAATGGGATTTACAGAACACCAACCACAGATGACTTCCGCTTGCCTCTGTAACCACTACTTGGTGGCGAACTACCCACGAATCGTAAGTGGGTTAGTTCACCCCAGTTATAAATGGGATAAGTAGGGTTAATCCACTTATAACTGGGGTGAACTAACCCACTTACGATTCGTGGGATGAGCCACCAAGTAGTGGTCGCAACATGCTTGCCGCCAGCAACTGCAACTGCTTAACGTCGCTTTCTGCATCATCCTTCGCCACACTGAAACACCACCCAGCTGAAAGACGAACCGTGCTTGCCGGCAGGAGCTGCCATTGCCTAACGCCACCTTCTGAATCGTCAAGAAAGAAGCTCCAAAATGCAGCTGCCATCCCTTCGCCACACTTTCTGTGTACTTGTGTTTCTCCTCTTGCTGCTTGTAATTTCTTCCCTGACGCGCTTTCGGCAGCAGGGTTCGGCGGACAATTGCCCAATGGAGATAACACGGAAATATGATGGGGATATGATATGTGGAATAATGGAAGTATAATGGGTTCACAATCAAGAAACTGATGGCATTTTTTTTGCCATCGAAAAGGTTGGATGTTTTGTTGTAAAAAACACATCTACTGGTTTCATAGCTGGAGAAAACCGTGGATGGGTAGGTTTGTACTTTCTAGGAAGCCGTGCGTCTGATAATGTGGTATATCCAGAAATTTGGGTACCCCATTTCAGACTTTATATATGGATGATCGAGCTGCCGCTGCAAGGGATATCCCTTCATTGCGATCCTTTTTGCATGTATGGCAAGAGTTCGAAAACATGGTGCGGTTAAAGACCCACCCAGGGAAGACGCAGCTTGGTGCCCGCACACCAGCAGCCTTGCAAGAGATGCAGCGGGCGGGTTTTGACGCTGAAGAAACGGTCCAAGTTTTAGGGATGACCATAGGCATGCCGGGAAGAGGTCCAAGCAATAGTGAAATGGAAAGATTAGCAGCGGCGGGTAGGAAAGCGGATGAGCTCAGCACATTGCCAATACGAATGGAGACATAAGTGGTTATAACCTTCAAAAGTGGGGATATCATGATATTCTCAACATCTATGAGTAGGAATATGACTGGGAATTTATGTGGATAACATGAGATTGTTTGAAAACAAAGTAGACACCTAATCTCATGTGGTGGTAGTATACCCCATTTTCAGACACCCAAATGTTGCTCTCCATTGGCAACTTCCGAGGTCCTCAATCCTTGCTTCATTGCAAAGCAAAAGCGACGCAAAAGCTGCCACGCCAGTGGCAGGGAAAGCATGGCGCCACTGCCGGGTGCCTCAAGTCTGCGGCGATGGCCCAAGTTCCCGAGGGATGCATAACAATTAGGAAGTGGTTAGCCACCGATGATTGGGGTATTGGATCAATGTATATACATACATACATAGATAGATAGATAGATAGATAGATAGATAGAAAGGTAGAAAGATAGAAAGATAGATACACATATATATATATATACATGTTTATACATACATATATATATATATAATATCCCGGCAAGAGACCCCGAACAGTGTGGGGGGAGTAGAAAGATAATGTATTAGAATGTTGATGATGATGTTAATGAATGCTGAAGACAATGTTGATGATGATGGTGATGATGATGATGATGCTGATGATGCGAGGAAGATGATGAGGTTGATGCGGAGGAGGAGGAAGATGATGAGGTTGAGGAGGATGATGTTGAGGAGGAAGACTGATCCCAAGACCGGGAAGCACACTTTGTGCCAGCCTGCGCAGGCGACATGCGCATGGACATTTTAGAAGAGCCATTTTGTATGGAAATTTACCGGCAAAATGGCCGCGGACACCTCCGGGGACATCCTTTTAGTGCGAGCCTGTGCAGTCGAAATGGACATCGACATTTCACAAGAACCATTCTGTGTTAAAATTTACAGGGAAAATACAAAACGCCCCGGAGACCACCTCGATTAAACACCGGGCCTTAACACCTACCGTAAGAACCCCTCAGTGTTGCCACACTGTTTGGGGAATATTTTGTAAATATATATATACACATAGACACATATATACAGGTGTATATATATATACATATCTATGTATATATACACATATATTTATATTTACATATATGTATTTTACACATATATATATATTTATTTATTTATTTATTTACACATATACATATATATATATTTACATACACATTTACATAAGTATATATATACATACATATACATAAATACAGTTTTTCATACGAGCATGAACTGCTACAAATTGTTTATATAGTTTTCTTTGATTGTTTCCTACCTCCTGACAGGGGTGCTTACTGACTGGGTCGCACACATCCAAGTGAGGCGTGCCAGTTTGCTTAGTTGTTTCCCAAATATCAGATGGTTTTGTTTGAAAAAAGGCTACCCCATATTCACATGGTTTTCCATCACTTTCTCTAACAACATTTTTTTGAGGCAAACCCACATCATCCCAGACCGCAAAAGGTGTCTTCTGTATAGTATGGTGTGTTTGTTTTTTCAGTTTCACCCATGTTTGGGAAAACTGTTTTATGTAGCCACTAAGTTTTCAAGTTTCGGTTTTCAGACATGATGTGCCATCGTTTTGCGAAACTGATGTGGTAATCTCATGCAATCTCCAGAGTCATCCATGCTTGGTTTGGCCGCCGTGAGGTGTGCGCGGTGATGATCTCATGGTGCGGATGCCCGGGGTATGTGTCACAAGTGGGTATAGTAACCCCACAAAAGATAGAAAGGGAAATTCATAGTAAAATGGTGATGAACTATGATGATTTTCCGAAAATTGCTATGATTGCCCCGAATGGATGAGCACACCATGGTCGTGAAGGATGATGGCGAAGAAGTTCCTGGAATCCTCTTCAATTTGGAGCTCATCACTGCAAGCGATGTCAGCGACATAGTGAGATGCTTCAGAGTGGAGAAAAAAATCAGTGACTACGCCACCAGGATCAACAAGGTGTGTCGCGGGATGGCAAGCTGTGCAAATGTTCCGATGGATCACCATCGCAGACCCGCAACCCCTGCTGGACGGTGTGCCCGCCTCCCCGAGGCCGGGCGGCCACAGTCGCAAACCCGGTGCAGCTTGAGAGGGTGAAGGGCCTGTACCCTCCAAGCATCTACTGCCAACAATCGACTCGGCTTGAGGCCATGATTCTTGGCAGCATATAGGATGAGCGTGTGCCATGCGGTGCTTTTCCCCGAATGTGTAACGAAGGGTTCCCGTTTTCTGGGGGTCTGGGGGCTAGACCGTTGTTCGCCTCCAGTTGGTCGCCGCGACGTTTTTCGCGACGTTTTCGCATCGTTTTTCGCGTCGTTTTCGCGTCGTAAATTCCGTGTCTATGGGGAAAGCTGCAAAACCTCGATCGTTTTGATGCGCTCACGTCGCCGTGTCTATGGAGTAAGCTGCAAAACCTCAGTCTCTGCTTCTCCTCTGGCGTCGCCGTGTCTATGGGGGAAGCTGCAAAACCTCAGTCTCTGCTTCTCCTCTGGCGTCGCCGTGTCTTTGGGGAAAGCTGCAAAACCTCCGTGCCTGCTTGTCCTCTGTCGTCGCCGTGTCTATGGGGGAAGCTGCAAAACCTCGTTCGTTTTGCTGCGCTCACGTCGCCGTGTCTATGGGGGAAGCTGCCAAACATCGTTCTGGTGTCGCCGTGTCTATGGGGGAAGCTGCAAACCTTCGTCCGCTTGTCCTCTGGCGTCGCCGTGTCTTTGGGGGAAGCTGCAAAACCTCGTTCTAGCGTCGCCGTGTCTATGGGGGAAGCTGCAAACCTTCGTCTCTGCTTGTCCTCTGGCGTCGCGGTGTCTTTGGGGAAAGCTACAAAATTTCGGTGGTTTTGATGCGCTGACGTCGCCGTGTCTATGGGGTACACAGTACTATACTGGGAATGACTTTGCGCAAGCTTTGTAGTACACAGTATCTGGGAACGTGTTTCTGCAAGCTTTGTAGTACACAGTAGTACTGGGAGCGTGTTTGTGCAAGCGGTTTCAATCAAACTGAGCAAACCACTGGTGCCGTTCGGGTTTAAGACATTGATTAAAATGGTGTTCGTGGGTTGGTAGGATTTTGGGCACAAAACAAACATTTCTGCATGTGGTGGATCCACCAATTACACGGGGAAGCAGCCCAGTTACACGTTACGTTTACAAACCCCATCAATACTATGTTGATTGCGGGAAAGTGACGCATGCAGCGCAACAAGATAGTTAAATTCCCCATCAGCCATGGAATTCACCAAGTTATTTGCGTTAAGTTAGCCAAACGGGGACCTCTCCTTGTAGTTTTGGTTTCCCGAGTTTTCCAGTGCCATTTGGTCGTAATTCCTAAGGTCACCGTGTATCACCATACTCCATGGTTGTTGCCTGTTGCTGGCAATGATTTTCTTAATAGACACGGAATATCACCCCTTCTTTTTTTTTCTCGTGATAGATGTGATAGCTTACACTTGCTGGTTTGATTGCTTCACCCTTGACAAGTCCAAGTAACACAGTTAGTTCGTAGTAGATTCCCAAATCCAAAAATGCAATGACTGAAAACAACTTACTTGTATTTAGCTGTATTTTTGTATTTTTTTTTGGGCCTTCAACGAGAAAACACCCAAAAAAAAAGGAAGGATAAACGAGGAAAAAATATATCTTTTTCTTTCTGATATCTTTAAAAAACTCACAGAACTCCTATTCAAGAAAAGTAGCTTCTTGGTGAGCAACATTGAGAGGAATGTTCCAAAGGCCAAGATAAAGCCAAGCTTGCAACTTAGTCACAACAAATTCTGACAGTGTCTGCAACACCAACTTCCATAAAATATCTCAAGAGCCCTGGCAACGCTTTTTTTCTTCCTGGCACACGAGTTTTGCAAATATCTTCTACATTTAATTAAGCTGAATTAAGATCCGAACAAATCTCTTGTGGCCGAACCAGCCACCAGCCGACAGATCCGAAACAGACCTTGGCCGAAACAGCCATATCAAGCCGACTTCAGCTTGTCTTCTCTTTGGACGAGCCATCTTTCGCCCATTCGACGAATGAGTGCCTTCTTGACATACATCATGAGAGGCTCAGCAGATTCCCATTTGCTGCTTTTCAAAGTGCAGTACTTCTGGAATAATTTTTCGATCGGCAACGTTCTAGCCATTCTTGTTTGGATCAAGCGCAAATCCCTTTCAGCCTGCTTGACTTCACATCTCTGTTTGCGAATTGGATCCTTGGGCACCAGAAACTGCACAGGAGGCTGATTCGTCATGCGCTTGAGCTGAAAGGGCTGCAGGGGGGACATGTTGCCTCAATTGTCATTTATATAGTTTTTCATAGTTTCTTGTCAAGTAGAACTCAAGTACCAAAATGAAGATTTAATTGCGTTAATTTGCAGGGGGTCTATACACTTGCAGCGGCGCGACTTTTGCACTCTTCCAGTGCATGGTCAAAACTGTCACGCCCAACTCAGCAGCAAAAACAGACTATGGGTGCCGAAGCAGCACCTAGCTAGCCGAACCAGCTACTCGTCGTTGAAGGGGTCCCACACATCTTCTTCTTCGTCCTCTTCCTCACCGCCTTGATTCTCGTCGTCGTCATTGTTTTTGTCATCGTCGTCGTCTGCCGGCTCTTTGTCTTTCTCTGCGGCTCGGCTACCCCGCTTTCTTGTCGACTTAGCTTTCGGCTTGGCTTTGGCCTTCTTTTTTGGCACGGGCTTCGGATTTTTCTTTTTCAACTCTTCTTCACCAGGCAAGGCCGAAGCAGTCCTGCAACCGACAGCTTCGCAGTAGGCAGCTGAGAAAAGAGAGCTTCCGCTGTTTCTCATTTCCATCTCCAGGACTTCCAGCAGGCGTTCTTCCAGCAGACTTTGGTGTTCAGGATTGTAGCACACACCGACATACCCCACACGACTTTTTATGGCCGAAACAGCCATTTTGCCGTCTGATGGTGTAAGATCCAAAATGAGCTTGACGTAAAAGTCATGAATCAGCTCTGCGTAAAATTCTTCTGGCGGACTGTGAAAACAGACTGGTTCCTTTCCATTGTTTCTTCGGTCAGCATACGGAGTTTGGTCATCGGCGCCTTCGGTTTTTGAACCCACTGCAATGAGGTGCTTCTTGCCGTAAAGATCCTTTTTCATTTTCCACGGCAATTGCCATTCTTCGTTCCACCCTGGTAGGTGCACGTTGCAAATCAAGTCTCCATTTGTCGACCCTGCGTAATGAAGTCTTTCTTTGACTGGCAGTGAAAGTTTCTTTGTGCTGAGGACATGGCACCATTCGATCTGCTTCAAGTTGAAATTTCCTCGCAACCTCTTCTTGCGGGCGGCCAAAGAACTTTCAGAGTAGGCGATCTGCAACAAGTCGGCGAAAAAGGTTGGTTTGCCATCGTCTTCTTCCATGTCTGCTTCTGCACCGTCTTCTTCAGCGTCATCGTCAGCATTCTTGGAAGCAGTTCCTTCTCGCCATGGATGCAGCAACTTGTTCTTCAGGCCGCGTTTGCCACCATCTAAAATCAATGCAACTTCTCCAGCCTGAAGATTTGAGTTTTGCAATCCTTGCGCGGCGCTGCGTGCTGCCAGGATCGATTTGACCAGGCGGCCGTACAATGCTTCACGGAATGTCGGCACACGAACGTCTGGACGAGTTGTCGGCTCGCCGTACTTCTTCAGATCGAAATGGTAAAGGCACAAACCTGTTTGATCTCCCCGGAGGGAAATGAAAGGTGTGTCTTTGAGAGCTTCTTCAAGTTCAGCGCTGGATTTGTGGTCACAAACAAATCAGACATGCTGCTGCAAAACTTTGCGCATCTGTTGCCGCCACAATGTTTGATCCTCTGTTGAAAGGCGGTCGAAAGGCTTGGCTGGAGCAGATTCAGCCGGAGCAGCGTCAGAAGCCGAAGCAGCTTCAGAGGCCGCAGCAGCCGGTGCAGTAGCCGGAGCAGCTGGCGCCGTCTCCTCCACAGTGACAGGCTCTGCAGACTTTTCCGGTTTCAGTTCTGATCGCACAGCTGCTTCCAATTCTTGCAAGACTGACTTCACCGTCGGATATTCCAACAAATCAGCTACGTCATGTTTCATTTTGATTCCATCTTTGTAGCGGCCGTCGAACTCGTTTCCATAAATGATCTGGTCAAAGAATTCTGCGATTCGAAGCACGCCGACCGGAGCAGCCAGCATCCATGCAGTGTCCACCGGATCTCCTGGAAATGGCGCAAAAAAATTGCGACATGCATCGAAGGAGGTGAAGCTGTTTGACAGTTTCTTCTTCCATTCGTCATTGATGGGCAGCGAGTTGAGCCAGTCACCGAGGAGGTAGTCACGAACTTTTCTTTTCAATTTCAAAACTTCCACATAGCTTGCCCTGTATCCTTCAGCTTGGCGATCACAAAAACCCCTGGGTCTAAGTGACCCATGCGCCAGCCGTCCACCAACCCCTGGAGGCACCACGAAATCATTTCAGGTGTGTTTGCTCGGTCCACCAGAGCTTGCAGTGCATATATCGATTTCCATGGGCTCTTGTCCAACAGCTGTGCATCGCATTGCTCGAGCACTTTGCAGCATGCATCTTGGCTCAATACACGGTTGTATATAGTCAGCGCGCTGTCCACAAATGACTCTGACATTTTTTCCTGATTGCTTGCTAGCTTCACTTGGGCACAGTAGAGGGCTGCGAGTTTTTTACTACCGACAATACCATCCGTGGTTTTTTTGGCTTCAGCAAACCCAGCAATGTCGTAGATGCGCTGTCTCAAGCTCATTTGCACCGCCAAACCTTTTTCAACCTGCTCCTCTCGAATATTTAGACTCCTAAAGTATCGAGCTTCACCCACAGGCACAACTTCATAGACGAAAGTGCATGTCAAGAAGCAAGATTTAAAGGCTTGCAGCACATTGGCGCCCTGTTTCGACTTGATTGCTTCAGCTGCCGCAAACAGCAGCGCATGCACGGGCTCGGCCGGACTCAGCCGTGGCCACCCCGATTGCGGAGGATCGCCAGAGCACTTATGGGAATCCACTGCAACTGTGACAACAAAGGGACACAGCTTGGGAGGCTCGTCATCCTTGGGAAACCAATAGTTTTGAATCTGTTTCACTTGGCCCAAATTGATAGGGATCTTATGGGTCGCAAGCCACAAGAAGTCCTGAGAAAAGAAGTTGGCAGCGCACCGGTAACTTTGTGCAGTTTTCAAGGCCGAAGCAGCCATATTACCGTCCCAAAGTGCTTCGCGTCCTCCTTCCTTTGGTGACAGCGGTGGCTGGCCAGCAATGTTGCTGAACATGTCATGTGCTTGGATGCAGCTGATTGCTTCATGAACTTTGACCAAATATTCTTGGCAGATGGCTTCAGGTAAGGCATCGACAGCCGCAACAGCCACATGTGCCGTTTTTTGTTTTTTCTTTGGCGCCATCTGTTGAACCAGGACTTGTCAAAATCTACCGTCGACCACACTGAGAGCCGAAAATGTGGACCATGCACGTGTTTTCATCATGTCAAACAGGTCAAACATGTTTAAGTTTGAATTTTTAAGGGGTCTGGTAAATCATCCCTTGACACTTGCAAATTAATTGTCAAAACTGATTCCCCAAAAACCTTCCAGTGGCCGGCCTGCTTTTTACGCCTTGCAATACAAAAAAAAAACGGCTGAGTCTTCCTAACTCAGCCGAAGAAGCTGACATGGCCGAAACAGCCACATGCGCCTGTACAGCTGCCCGAATCAGCAGCCATGTTGCGCGCAAGACGGATCCTGGCAGCATTGCCTGCACAGGATATGCACGCACCGGCTTCCTGGCTGATTGCGCCCACATTGCTTGCACATCGCGATTGTGACTGTCGGAGGGGGCTTGGTGCGACCTTCCCGCTGTGCTTGCTCATGTGCCTGAGCCCGTGCCAGCTTTTTTTGGCTCCACCCGCTTGTCGGTCGATGCCTGTTTGATGCGGCCGGAGCAGCCGCTGACGACGACCGGGCCGAAGCAGCCCCTGAGCCAACGCCGAGGCGATCGATGTGGGCCATTACGTCGTTCATGAATTTTTGGAGATCAGCATGGCTCACAGCCCTGTCTTCATTGGGTCGCAGGTCTGCATTGCACTTGTAGGGCCGGAGATCCACACTCTTTCGGCTACCCCTTCTGCTGGGCTCGTCCTCGTCGTCTTGTCCGCGGTGACGACGACGACGACGCCGGCTTCGGCGCGTCTCCTGGTCGTCATCGTTTTCGTCGTCATCGTCGTGCTTCCGCGGCGTAGCCTGCTTTGCTTCCTTGCCTTCCTGTTGTCGGTCCTGTTCTTCCTGCTTTACAGATGGCCCCAGTGTAAGTCGTGGCTTATTTCGGGGCGGTGCCGCTGAACCAGACGATTCCCTGGCCCTTTTTTCATCAAGTCTGGCAGGAGCAGTCGGTCCGCCGTCGTCGTCTTCTTCCGATGACGACGACGACGACGACAAGTCGTCGTCAGAAGACGTCTTTTCCCCGCCGTCGATCGCCTCCTCTTCTTGTTTCACCTGTTTGGTCAGCGTCAAAGCTGCAGTGGCCGGAGCAGCCACGTGTGGAGCAGGGGCAGCAGCAGGCGGAGAAGAAGCGGCCGCAGCAGCCACTGGCGGAGAAGCGTTGGCCGCCGGAGCAGCCGCATGCTTCGGAGGTGGAGCAGAATCGGCCGCAGCAGCCACTGGCGGAGGAGCGTTGGCCGGAGCAGCCGCATGCTTTGGAGGTGGAGCAGCTTCAGAAGCGGCCGCAGCAGCTGGCGGAGAAGCGTTGGCCGGAGCAGCCGCATGCTTCGGAGGTGGTGAAGCGGCCGCAGCAGCCAGTGGCAGAGGAGCTTTGGCCGGAGCAGCCGCATGCTTCGGCGGAGGTGCAGCCGCAGCCGCCTTGGCAACTGAAGCACCGGGTGCCTGATCATCCGCGCTGTAGTCGACGCCATGCGCGTCGGCGTCTGCGGCAGATGCAACTTCAGCCTCCCGTGCTTGCACAGCCTGAGGTATGCCACGGATCACTGCCAACGCCGTCTCCAGCCGTTCTTCGGAGTGTGGATGGGTGGGTGGCCCCCATCTAAACAGCGACTGGTACTCCTCCGCTTGTGTCATTGTCCGGGCAATCCCCAAGGCAACCATCAACTCGAGCATGTTACCTGCGAATTCTAACTTGTTTTCCAAAAGCCATGAATCCCACAGACCTTGTTTTGAAAGTGGTTTTCCCTGCTCCTGGAAAAGGACAGCACTCGCCAAAGTCTCCCATGCGCCAGTGCCCATGGCGTAGAGGGCGTCGTAACTATCGTCCACCACAGCTGTTGCACCCAGTCGTGCGCACACAGGTCCTTTTTCTGCTTTTTCTCTGACCAAGTGGATGCATTCATCTGGAATGCCAAAGGTATGCTTGCAGAAGCGCAGCACCCAGTGTTTGTTGCTTGGGAAGTTAACCCTGCTCACCACGTGGGGCCATCTGCCAGATTTGAACTTGTACAACTGGACCAAGCAGTAGGCCCCTTCCATTGCTGCTTTGTAAATTTTGTCGTCGTCATATTTTACGTCGTCAGTCTTACACGACAAAACACCACCACAGTCTATGGCCAAAATCCTTGCCTTTTCCGGCAAGTCCACCATTTTTTGTCGATACAGAGGCATTGTGGCCGAAGCAGCCACCAAAATTAGCCGAAGCGGCTAGTCTTTGTTGGCCGATGCAGCCAGGGGGCGCAGATGGCGTGGCCACACAGAAGCCACGTGTGCTGGAGCCGAAACTCTTAAAACGGGCAAGTGGATGTGAGAGAGGCCCCTAAGGAGAGGACAATCCGTCCTCTCCTTAGGAGGTTCAAGGACGACCCCGAAGCTCCTAAGGAGAGGACAACAATGGGACAAAGGTCCGTAAAAAACTCATACTTAACAGTATTTCAGTTTCGTCCCCTTGTCGTCCTCTCCTTAGGAGGTTCAAGGACGACCCCGAAGCTCGTAAGGAGAGGACATTCCCACCCGTTGATTCGAGGTCCGTTGAAAATCTGGGGATGCTCCTAAGGAGAGGACAAAAAATCTAAATTTCCCTTTTAATTATTATAACGTCATTTGGTGGTATTTATCTGATTCTGCTTACCGTGACACCCGCCCCAGCCCAGTTGCCTTTGCCTTTTGCACCAATTCAGTCCGAGACCGACTGCTGTATATACAAACATCCTAGACTAGCTAAGAAGCCGAAGCAGCTTCAAGTACCTTTTGCAAGACGAGCCCAAGCAGCTTTGACAGGCCGAAGCAGCCTGAAGCTGCAAGGCTGAAGCAGCTTCAGTTGAGGCCGAAACAGCCGTAGCCAGAGATTAAATTAAGAAAGGCATGTTCCATGTTTGAAAGACAGATAGACATCAGATATCTGCGATTAATCCAATCCAACCGCATCATATGTGGATTTGCCTGGGCGGCGATGGCTGTCTCACACATGCTTTCTGTAAAAAGAGACACTGACTGGCAGTCCCAACAATGCGGCAGCTTGCACAGAATGAAATTCTTTGTCAGAATAATAAGAACTTAACGGGCTGGATAGGTTTAAACTGACTCAGAATGAACCAGGAGATGACATTTCCAAGATTGAAGATATCAATCAGCACTCCGACGACGACGCCTTGATAACCATCCGGGTCCTGGCGCAAAAATGCCTGGATCACACTGGGACTGTCGGCTTCTCTCCTCCGACACAGCTCACATTAAAAGCCAGAAACCGTGGCATGCATTGCCGCGTCCTTTCAAGCGGCCGAAGCAGCCGTGCTTGCCGAAGCAGTAAGACGTAGAAACAGTGCAGCATTTCAAGCGGCCGAAACAGCCGCGCTTGCCGAAGCAGCAAGACGTATAGAAACAGCGCAGCAGAGAACACACTGGTCGGCCGGGAAGAGCCACCGTGACCCTTTCTTGATTTGAGCCGAGATGTTCGCAACTTGTACCTTGTAAGCTATGACGAAGTCGGGTAAAAGCAAGTATATTTACAGTATATTAATTACGTTATTCTAACCTGTTTTACCGGGAAAACGTCCTCATTTTACACTATAAAATCTTGTTTGAAGCCCTCAATTTACAACATTCCCACCGAGGACAGCGGCACAATTTTGCACACCTGCTGTCATACCATCTCAGGTTCCAACAAAGCCGAAGCAGCCTTGCAGCCGTGGCAGCTGTCAACCAGCGGAAAGAGCTGGACAAGCAGACACCGACGACGACGCAGCGCCGCTGGCGAACTTGAGAAAAGCACCCCTACGCGACGAAATCCAGAAGCCGCCGCTTTCGGCCCGAGACTTGGATAGGGTCCGTGCAATGTCCACACCATATGTCAGGAAAGACTTGCTGCAGCCAACATCGATTGCTACAGGTGTCTTTCTTGGATCCACCTTGTGGTCATTGAAAACCTTTTTGTACACAGTCAATGCCAACTCTTTGCTCCTTTTGTTTGCTGGCAATCGACCAGGAACGTCTTCTGAAGTTTCTGGGTCCAAAACTGACGTCAACGACCTTGCGCCCTGCGACTTTGGCCATTTAAATGGTCGTCTGTACGAATCCTCTCTGACTGCGACGATGAAGAGACGCTTGCGGTCCTGAGCAACCTTGTAATTTTTGGAGTTGAGCACACCAAAGAAGGTTTTGTAACCCAGCTCTTGGAGTTTTTCTTTAATTCCTTTCAGCACTGGTTTAAAATGGTTTAAACCTCTTGGCACATAAGCCTTTGACATTTTCGAGCACGAATGCTCGGGGTTTTCGGCGTTTAACATATTTCATTGCCACCGTCATCAGGCCACCACGAGGATCTTTCAGACCACGTTTCTTGCCCTGCGCAGACCATGCCTGGCAAGGGGGCGTGGCAATGTAGAGATCAACCGTCTTTTCGTCTTCTTCTTTGCGGTTGGATACGTCGCCGTATAGTGTCTTCGGATTGTAGAACTTCTGCAAAAGCTTCTGACAGTCTTCGTCGCTATCTGAACAAAATGTGTGCTCGACAGGGATCTGTGGCAACCGCTGCAAAGCCAGCATACCCGTGTCCAACCCGGAAAAATCCGAACCCACCTTCACCAAACGAGGCGTTCGCTGCATCTCGCCGCTGATTCTGGCCGAAGCAGCCAAATCAACTGGCCGAAACAGCCTGGAATCCGAACCGGACCAGCCGAAACAGCCGAGGCAGCCGAAGCAGCTACTCTAACAGCTGAAACAAGCGAAGCCGCTGTGCTGACAGCCTCTCAAACCGAAATGCCTGCACAGGTCTGCGAAGTAAATTAAACTTTGCACGTCCGAAAAATTTGCCACACAGACAGAACTTCTGATGTCTGACAGTCTGGTTGCCATTCTCTTGCTGAACTTTAACTATTTTAATCTTGAGCCTACACCAGGTAATGCAGCCAACACAAAGTGTACAAACGCAGCCTAGGCTCACTTTTCCACCCTGCAAATTTAAGCTTTGTTCAAGCCAGTCAGCGATGCAAGAAGGTCTGCCCTACGAATGCGCTGCATTAAAGTCTCCACAGTGTAAACTTGCTTCGCCCTCGCCAATGCCTCAGGGACAGCTATAGATGCAAGTGTACAAAGAGTCACTGTTCCATCAGACCAAACAACGTAAAAACACGAACCAACTGAGAATAATATAGCCAAGCTGCCACAGCCGAGCGCTCCTCTGGCGACACAACCAAGTAACCAACTCCTTGCGGATAATCTCTTTGTTTGTCGGTCATGTCTTGAAACGATGCGTCGGAAGCCATTTTGTGAAGCGTCCACTTGCAACCAGGCGGCAAAACAGACCATAGCATTTGCAAAAATGGCAAATGTCTCTGAGCACATTCAGCTGACACAATCAAAGCCCGTCGTGCCGAAGCAGCACAATGAGATTTCAAAGCAGCACCCGAACCGCGAAGGAAAAAATCGGGACATGCCTCCAGACGACCCAGCACTCCAGCGACAATGCTAAGCTTGTCCTTCTCACTGCAGTCTCCAGGCCGGTGACAAATCAAAACATCAGCTTCTAACATGTTGTGACAAACCGTCAAGCCAGCATTTGCCAATGCAGCCTGAAGATGCACAGTGGCCGGAACAGCCAAATAAACTTGTCCACCATGCAGCTCTGCCAAAATCCTCCCTCGGTCCTTTTCTTTGGCAGCCTTCTCGTGCCGCAAAGCTTGCCGCCGCCGTTTCTGTTGGTTCAGTTCAAACCTGTCCATTATTCCCATAGACTGCTGCTTCTCTTCTTCTGTAACATATTCCAGAGGCAAACTGTCCTCAGCAATTGCCTGGCTCTTGCGTGCAGCTGTCTTATTCTTCAAAAAAGTGTTTTCCTTGTCATGGTTTGCTGTCCAGCAGTTTTCATTGACATCAACATCCGTCAACTGGTAGTCCTCAGCAGCCGCTGCAGCCGCTCTCCGGCGCCTCTTGATGAAATCAGTTTCAGTAGGGCACTTCTCGTCACTGGCAACGTTGTCCCTATTCCTTTTCAAGCCTTTGTCCACACGTGCTCCTTTCCTCTCACGCGGAGCGCCATACTGGCAGGACCAAGCAACGCGAGCAATTCTACAGATTTCTTCTTGCTCACTCACGGTCTGTTGTGGCAAGTCCAAGAACAGTTTTAACACGAGTTCTTCATGACTTGCTAAAGCATGGTGCCGCTGCTTTGTAAAGTTGTAAGCTACCTTGCTAAAATTTTGCTCCACCCCAGACGTACTTGGCGTGCACACAAAGTAATTTTCCAAGCACGTCCTCAAGACATTCGTTGGATGAGCTTTCTGTGTCGCATGGTGCGCCGCCATGCTGGCAATGGTTTCTTTCCACGCTTCCTTGTTTGCCTGCCTTGCCAAACCTTTGGCGGTGGAGTCCTTCAATTTCCCAACCTGAACCCTGAAAGCCAGCTGAGCTCTAGGGTACATGTCTTTCCACTGCTCTTCCAATTGTCTCTCATCTAGTTTAAACGCATGGGCTAGAATGCGGAGATGTTTTTCTGAATGGTTAGACAAGCCACCCAAATTGAAAATATCATACGCCTGAATGACTTCGAAATCAGGGAATTCTGCCTGAATGGCCGAATCAGCCAATTTAACCCTAGCCTGCATGGCGCCGAAACAGCGATCGACTTTTTCAGAAGCAACCCCATGGCTCGATCCGATTGATTTCAAATCCTTGCCAACTTGAAACACGATCGGTGATTTTAACATGTCCAAGACAGTTGACGTGTATCCGAACTGTTGCAGACACTTCTTTCCAACAAAAAGACTGTGCACCTCTTTCATATGACAATGAAGTTCTTTGTGGACAACCGCTGGGTCAGTGCTTTCCTCGTCGAGCGCACGTGTGAGTGCCAAGCTGGAGTCTGCTGCGTCGGCTAGCATTGCTGCTTGCACGAGCCTTTCTTCTGAAATCCAAAGAAGCCATGCTTTTGCCCGCTTGGCAGCGGAGTCTGTGCGAGTTCGCACCAAGTGAAGTGCTGTTTTCAAGGTAGCATGGAAATATAGAAGTGTCCTACCCAGTGGACGGGCAAAGGACTCAAAGCGATGCCCTGCTGCCCTGAACGAGTTCAAACTCCTTTGCACGGCTGCATTTGAGGTCTTGGCATATTCAGAAAAAATTCTCTTGATTTCCACTGAGTGATGCATAATTTTAGCCATGGAAGCGCCTCTGCACATATAGTCCATGATTTCTTTCAGTTTGGGATCAGCATGCCAGGGCCTGCTGGTCAACCTTCGTGACGCATGGGCTCGATCTCGGAAAACATGCTGAAGGTTTGGTGTCAGCGCTTCAGCGCCATTGACAGACAGAGCTGCCGACCTCATTATCTCAGCGCTGGCCATCTCATCTGCTGCCGAATCAGCACACAGGACAACAACCTTTTCCCTGAGAAGTTTCAACAAAGGTGCTTTCAAATGCCCAGCCAGGTGACCATCAGGTGCCCCATAGAATCTTGAGCAGGCACGCTTCATGATATTCAAAGTTGTTTTTGACAAGTTGTCTGCGCCGGTGCCTTCAAATCTTCCTTGGCCTAAAAAGCCGCTGCGCACAGACAGGTCCGACGAGACTGTTCGAAATCTAACTGCGACCCTTCCATGTCTTTCATCCCGCATCAAAGCAATCAAGGAAGCACTTTGGATAGCTCGCTGGTCCAAAACTTTGACCCCTTCAGCTAAACACCAAGCCATTTTCAACTCCTTTCGCGTCAAGGTTGTTGATTTACCGAATTTTCCAATAAAATCAGAAAATTCTTGGCAGGACGGAGCCAATGTTGACGGGGGGCCGAGACAGCCACCTTCGCTGCTTGGATTTGCTGGGCCGAAGCAGCCCATGCCACTGTGGCCGGACCAGCCACTTTGGCCGGAACAGCCACCAGTTCGATGAAGATAGTCTCTGACAGCTCCAAGGTGCGCCTTTGTCTTCTGGTGCTTCTGGAAGTTGATTTTCTGCATTTGACTCGGCTTTGTGACCTCATAGTTTGCAAAGATGCTGACCAACCGGTTTTGGTTACACACTTTGCAGCCAACACCCCATGGCTTTGCACGTGTGTCCAACCAAGTTCCGAGCTCGGGCTGGAAACTTGAAATGGGGAATTGTGAGCCCCATTTCAACCCCAAGGCAGCCCACTTTGAACTGCCATCTGTCATTGCCGAGGCAGCAATGCTTGACAGCTATTGAGCCCAAACACAACGACGAGAAATATAAATAGCCCAGCAAGCATGTCAAATATCTCTTCAGCCTTCCCAACAAGAAAAGACTAAGTTGAAAGAACCAAAGGAAAATAAATAAAACTATCTAAGAAATTGGAAAAGACGAGGGTAAGATAAGAAAACGCAGAGAAACCTCCAAACATTTCTTAGAGCTCAAACTTGAGGTTTTCAAAGGGTAGTTCCAGTCAGTCATTGTTGGTAGCAAACGCATTTTTAAAATAGCTGAGCCAAATAAAAAAATACCAAAAAATATCTCAGGCCCCTCAAAAAAAAAATACAAAAATACAGCTAAATACAACTAAGACAACAACACTTGCCAGACAGTGGATGGAGGCCTTCAACCATCCAAGGTGCAGCATTTCTCCACAGGCTGATGCCATTTCCATTCAAACCATTGTTTTTTTCTTCAATGAGGTTTTCCTGTTTGCAAAGAGTATATCATATGGCTGTGACTCAAAATGATTCACCGCCAAGAGTGCATCCTTTGCGTATATATATATATGTATATACATATATATATATATATATGCACATAATTTCTCAGAACATATCGGATATATCTAAAAGTCACCTATGTCGTGGATTTATTGGTGGTTTACTGGTAACACCCATTGTATTCAGCCGTAGGCAACATGACCAGACCAGGTTATAGCGCAGTTGGAGGAGGACTTACAGGCGACGATGGGTTTATGGGAGGGACGGCAATGCAGTTGAGCCATTCAAGCGTACCTTGTTGATGGGTCAAAACTGGAATTGTTTGATTATACTAACTTGTTTATTTTGGGGTTATGATTATACAATTGTTTTTTTTTACGAAAACTGGTTTATTGGAAAGTTTGATTGACCACAATGGCAATATTTACTCGCCAAGCAGTAGAATAAGATGGGCCCGGGGTATTATTCTGGATGGGTCCCGGAAGGGCGGTACTATCATGCAAGGTGAGGCCAAAAGGGTGCTAGTTGGTGCAAAGAAGTTAGTGACTTCTAGACTTTATGCTGTTAAGGCCCGAAATACCAATTATAAAATTGTTATAAATGGAGTTATAAGTTATAAGTCCATAAATGGGTTGATTTCACTGAATTATACTTGGTATATAAAGGGCCATAACTGTTGGGGATATAACTATCATCTTTTAAAAAGCTTTTTTCAAGCAACACACTCCGAAAAACTGGGTGCCCTCCCTGGTGCCCTCACCTCATGGGATGCCGCCAATGTTTGGTCATGGTGAAACTGATGATAAACTAATGGATTTTGTTCGGTAACCACATCTGGTTGGTGGTTTGGAAGATGATTTTATGACTTTCCATATCTTGGGAATATTAATCCCAAACTTACTCTCATATTTATCAGAGGGGTAGGTATACCACCAACCTGACATAGCTTTTGACCCATCTCCCAAATGATGTTTCAGCCTGGCTACATCCATGTCTTCAAATCAGGTGTTTTGTATTTCCGGGTCTGTCAAACTATGTCAAACTAGGGAGCTGAGTATGGGATAGATTCCAAAAAGAATGTTGTCATAGGTCATCATTCTTTGGCCAGCATTGATTGGCTTCCAAAAAAAGTGACCTTACAAAAAACATCTCTACAGGATGGTGCCCTCCAGTTATAAGTTGGTTTATAACCCCCATTAACTATAGTTATATCTGCCATAGACCATAGTTGTGGGAGTTATAAACCAACTTAGCTAACTATGGGGCACCACCTTGTATCTGTGTAAACTATAACGGTTTACCCCAGTGATTTACATCGGAGGAGCGGGTTAATGTGGGTAAAACAATGCCATAAACCACCCATATGTTGATGGTTTATACAACCTATGAAAATGGTGATGACTGGGGGATCGTTTATGATTGTTTTACCCACATTCATTTATAACTAATCATAAATTGTTAGTGGTTAACTGATTTATTAATGATGTATTTCGCAGATTTTAGCAGTATTTTCTTCTTATATAAAATAATTGTTTTTTATGTAATTAACATTAACCCATTTGGGAGCCATGGGCATGCAGTAGCGCGGGTGAGGTCGTTCGAGTTGCAGCTGATGGGGGCAGTGATGATGCCGTCTATGGAGAGGTCAGGAGATTGTGAAACCTGGGTGGTTTTGATGTGCTGAGACCAACAAGGTCAACAAGGTGAGGCCCCTAGGAAAGCCACAGGAAAAATGGTGATTTATGATGATTTGTGGTGATTTAATGGACAAAACCATGGGAAAAAATGTGATTTATTGTGATTTCTGGTGATATACTAAAATGTCCTTAATCCAACACCGCGTGCCGCCATCGAGACCCTCTTGTACCACACCAGCGAGCTACATGTTGTCACCAGCAATGTCAACAGCGCAGCCAACTCCAACTGGAATGTGGCAACAAGATGCGCCACGGACGAGAAAGCGTCCATCCAGATTTGGGAGTTGGAGTTAACAACTCCAGGTATGAACATTCCAACTTCCATCTCAACAACATTGAGCTGGGAGAACAATGTGATGTGGAGCTACAATATGTCTTTCTCAACAATGGAGATTGATGGACCAGAGCACCGCAATTGGCGCGTGCTCCAACAATCCATCGAGTACTCTAGAATCAAAATCCTCACCAAGATGGCAAATGGTGAAGGCAACAGGATTTTCGGTGTATGTATATATACATATATCTGGGTAAATTATAACGACCTCACTGCGACCTCACTGAAATCATGGTTAGTAAGAGGAATCATCCCAAATTTGCCTTATTTCAGGTTAGTGAATTATTGTAATTTACCCAGATATATATAGCTGATTTCGGACATCGCGAGATTTTGCTGCAAATAACTTGGTGAATTCTAAGGTTGACCCGGGGGATATAACTATAGTCAATGGGCTGCAAACCAACAAACATAACTGGGTGGCCCACCTTGATGGGATGGGAGTTGCTCTTTAACCATCAACATTTACAGAGGCTTAACCAGCATTGGAGGTTTATCTGGTGAAATATTGGGATAAGCCAATCATTTTGTGGTGAGATCCAATGACATTAAACCAGGATGGAATATGGGACATGATGCGGGATATAAAATGGGCTATACCACCAAAATTATATTTGAAAAGGGAAATTGGTGAGGAACAAAGAGATTTAAGGGTATCCTATTTCCAAATAAGCCCAAGTGAAAAGAGTGGGATGGTTTTTTGAAACATCTCAAATAAATTCTGTTTAAAAAAAGTAACTAGTACCAGCCAAACATGGTAAACAAGGTAATGACCTATTACTAGGATGACAGCAGGAGTCTCAAAACCGTGAAGGGACAATAAAACGTGGTGCAAGTCGGATGGTTCAGGATGAACCACAGAAGAGTCGATCGAAGTGTCGTAGGATCACCCTTAAGCTTTGTGTAGTTCTGGAAATATTCTCAATAGGCTGGGGTACGGACAAAAAAAACATGGATGTTTCCCCCAGCCTAAAATGAGACTACCACGGAACGTGCATAAATTTGGCACCGAGGATCAAAATCTGAAGCAGAATCCAATGGAAAGGCTCCGGCTTCGTTCCGTACGTTACAGCATCTGGATGAAATCTATCTTCA
The DNA here is from genome assembly GCA_947184155.2 of Cladocopium goreaui. Classification (NCBI taxonomy): domain Eukaryota; class Dinophyceae; order Suessiales; family Symbiodiniaceae; genus Cladocopium; species Cladocopium goreaui. The sequence continues at coordinate 507,403 of CAMXCT020000768.1, forward strand.
TAACATACAAGTAAAATGGCTGGTTAGATCACATTAAACCATTGAGATCCCATTAAACCATGGAATATCCCATGTGGAGGTTTCCGTTTTGTCATGGGGGTACCCCCAAATCATCCAAGTTATTGCCTATGATCGATGGGAAAACGCATGGAAATCAACCTTCCCTGTCACTTTCTTTTCGATACTGGTCCCACATCTGTCGATGTCTTTACTGGTCAGTGCCATGGGTCCAAACTCATTCTACAAGGAATAATTCCCAGGGTCAGAACTTTCACCGATATATTTTTCAATTTTCCGATTTGTGAGCAGATCCTACATATTTCACCAGATTCGACCCAGGTTGGCTTAGCCTAAATAAAGTGGGTTAAGGGAAATTTCATGCAGCAGGGATACGTACGCCTGGTTTTGTTTGCTCAAGAGCAACCCGTGATTTCATTGGCGCAGTGTGTTTGTGCCATGTTCAGTTTGTTGCTTCGTGTGTGCATGTGTGTGTGTGTGTGATACATACATATGAACATTTGATAGCAATCGTAGTCTAACGGTCCTCCTCCTCATCATCATCACCACATATAACCATAGGCACAATGTTCAGTATCAGCTCAACCGCATTTCTGCTCTGTTGATGAACATGGTTGACTGTTGCGGCAACTGTTGCCTCAGCATTCCTTTGGGAGAGTCATTTGCACCAGTGAGATTAAGATGAGTCAAAACTACACGACTTTCCCATATGATTTCTTAGAGAAACATCCATTGAACACTTTTGTTGGTGATCACTAGGCTACCATGGTATTGATTCGCAACATGGTCTTGAAAGACACGGATCTCATAATCGAAACAGAAAGATATGAGGCCTCCATGACCCTTGTTGCCCAAAAAGATAGACATCAAACATGTATTTGGGTGGTCTACTGGGTCAACCTTGGTTAGATACACTTGAAAAGTACTTTTATATGTTGCAACATCAATGGTAAAATGAGTCCATTCACCAGCTAAAAATCAGACTTTTTGACAAGGAATCTAAGATTCACCATGTCTGTATTTCAGTTAGAGGGATTCCCCCTGGCGATTCCCCGAAGGCTGATATACTAACGGGGTTTCGTTGTCCATGTAGCTTTCGGTTAGCCTCTGGTCATTTTACCATTAAATTATAACTTAATAGTGATAGGAGTTACTTCAATCCATTTATAACTGTTGCCCCCCGGTAAACGAACAGTTTGCTATTGAAAACGACCATTCATAGTTGATTTACCCATTAAAAGGGATGATTTTCCACAGCTATGTTAGTTTACCAAAGGGTACTACTAAGAGGAGATAATGTTCGTCTAGAGCTAAATACGAAATGCGCAACCATCCATTCTGTTTTACTGAGTACAAGTCATCCCTGTTATAGTGACTATGCAAACGAGGTAACTATTCATGATCCATCTAAAGGCATGGTATAGGTACTGCAAGTACCACTCAGTGTATCTTTGTTGGATACGCCAATTGCAAACATGTGAAAATCTCGGGCCTTGAATGACTTTGACCCATAGATGATTTTTTCGCCAGCCTCCAGATCCCACATTTTCGATCTCTGCCCATTTCGTTGGCGAATTTCCCATCTAGCCGTGTTGGATTGACGCTGATTCAACCAACATTTACAAATATAAGACACCAAAGTGGGGATACCAATTAATAAAAAAAAAACATACTGTTTAATTTGAATTATCTAATTTTAAATGGTGCAGGTGTGTTTCTTCCCCATTGTTTGTAGAAAAACTATTGCTGGTTTAAACCTCCGACTCCCCATCTGGGGGATAGGAGAGAAAATTATATGGGGATGGGTCAAAACCTTTCAGTACCATATGACTGGGTGAATAACCATATTTTCACCAGCTATTTTGGAGTAGGGTACCAGGCTCTTGACCCACCATATCCGAGTTTTGATCCCACAAAATCAGCGTGTTTGATGGTTCAATCATCTATTTATATCCCATTGGCCCATGAATATCCCATGAATCCCCATTTATATCCCATGAATATCCCATTAATATCCCATGAATTTCGGTTTTTATATCATTTTATATCCCAGGTACCTTCTGGTCATTTAGCAGTTTGCTATGGAAAATTGCCCATTTGATGATACACATGATGATTTACGTATTGAAAATAGTGTTCTCCCATTAAACAAACATTAATATCCCATTCTCCCAATTAAAATATCATTAATCCCCATTTATTCCAGTATTGTTGGTTTCTATCCCATTTCATCTCTGAAACAAGAAGCTGGACCATGGCAAGATTCACCCCTCACCCCGCTCCTTTGCTCAGCCCTTGGGTGACAACTGCCCTCGGCCGCTCTACGACGGTCACCTGGAGCGGTGGTGAAACAGCAACCCCCAAGATATGGGATGAGGGGGTGTCCATGAATGGGGGTACAGCGGAACCGTTAGATAAGAAGCGAAGGAAAAAAAAACGGGCTACATGGGATTTCCAAACAGCCAAGACATTAAGCAGCAACGATCAACTAACATCGTGATATAGCAAATATATATATATGTATATATACATATGTCATATGTATTTATTATATAATGAGATACGGTCTAAATAAGCGTAGACTACTTTAGTAAGGGAGGGTCAAAATACGAGGGATAGACTCATTTGACCACAGCGATATCCTTTTTTGTTTTCATAGAATTATTGATCTTATATGGGTTACTGTCATTCTAGTTTGGAGTTGAGATTGTAATAAATTTCTTTGCTTAGGAAAGAGTCTAGGAATGTGCTTAGGTAGCTCCCCAACATGGTGGCAAACGCAAAGACAACGAGCGCACCCTTAATCCATCCCCGGCAGTTTAGAGATCTGAACCCGTGAAGCCACTTCCGCTGCATGTTTGCATTATTTAGTGTTGATTTGAAGAAAACACTGTAAAGCAATAGGACCCCCCAAGAAAAGCGATGACCCATATTTTCGTACCAAGCATCAACAGTTGATTTTGACGGCGGCTCATATATATTATATATGGGGGGTGTCCATACATGGGGGTACCCCACTAGCTGGATGGTTTTTAATGGAAACTCCATCCATGAATGTTGGATTTAGAGGTAGCCCAATTTTAGGAAACCTCCATATTGTGATCCAAGCATATAAATTGATTTTAAGCAACACATAACGGACTTTAAGCAACTGCGGGAGAATATGATCGTGATTTTTCTTGGTTGATTTATGGTTTCACTACAGTGAATGATGTTTTTTGTTGAGGATCATTCCACTTAGGAAGTGGTTAGTAATTGGTGCTTTAAAAACAACATAAACCAAGTATGATTAGTAACCAGGACTTAAGCAAATCCTCACCATGTTTGGATATTCAATTCGACTAGGATGATCATGTTTTAAAGGCTAGGATGAGATCAATGATTTAAATCATCATATGTCAACCCCGACACGGATCAACAATTTAATCAAAGGTGACATGGTGACGTGTTCAATAATTTCATTGAGTATTAAAGAGAAATAAACTGGGTAAATTATAACGACCTCACTACGACCTCATGGAATCATGGTTAGTAAGGGGAATCATCCCCAAATGACCTTAATTCAGATTAGTGAAATATTATAATTTACCCAGAATAAAGCATGACTCAGTTCATAAGCCCTTTGTAGTTGTTGGTGGTTAACAGTCGCCCAGTCACCGATTAAGGGTTTTGTAATACCCATGACTAATCTGGGGATACGAACCACAGAAAATGCGCCAGCCTATTGTGTGGAAAATGATAGCCACCAAGGGGAAGATGTGTTGATTTTGCCTCTTGCTTCAGTTACCCTCTGGTAATGACTAACAGTTTGCTATTGAAAATTGCCATTTATAGTGGATTTACCCATTAAAAATGGTGATTTCCCATAGTTATGTTAGTTTACCAGAGGGTAAAATTTGATGTTCCTTCCTTGTCTTTGGTGTGCTGGGAGCAAGCCTTGTGTTTTCAGTTTGAGAAATCAACCTATGGATGCTCAGTTGGGATTTACTGATGAAAAGAAATGGGGATATTGAAGCGGTTATCACTGGCTGTATCACCGCAAATGGGGTGTACCACAAACACTGCTTGCATGGGGGTGTGATATGCACCATTTGTGGCGATACAGTCACCAGCATGAATGGATGGTTAAGTCTTGAAATTAGACTTTGAGAAAATAGTCATAGTTTATGTGCACGAAAGTTGGTTGAAGAACTTCTTTGCTTGATGCGTAAAAACACAACATTTACCGGAGGATAAAGCATGTTTGTTATCCTTGCAATATTAAGCCAAAACCCAAAGGCCTTGTTTTGTGTCCACAGGATCTTTTCATTTGAGGTCTCTGAAAAGTCATATTTGGGGTTGGGATCAGCCAATGAGGTGAGAACCCGAATATTCTAATATATAAGTGTTCAGAACCATTGGCATTCTAGCTTTGAATCGTTTTTATTATTGAATACTTCAGAATACATGTAGGCTCCGGTTATTTAACGCAGCGAACAGGAAATCACCATTCTTAATCGCTAAATCATCATAAATATTCATAAATCATCTACAAATGGTCCATCTATAGCATTGCTATGTTCAATAACCACAGGGCACGTGTTAATTGAGAATGTCAATGGCAGTAAACTATGAGGCAGCAGTGTTGGACGCATTTTGGTTGGTTTCTTCCCTGTCCAAAGACCAGAAACTTCTCCCCGATATGACGATATGCACATACCTTGTGAGGCTCCCACAAGTATAAGTTGGTTATGGGAAATCCCCTACTTGGGTAATCTATAGGGAATATTGTTTATTTGCTCAATTACAAGGTGAGGGCCCCCAAACTTTGGTTGGTATGTTTTATAAACCCCACGAATACTATAGTGATATAGCCCCCATAACAAAGAAAGAGAAAAAACACAAAATAACATAGATTTCACCAGCTTGTTTGCACCAACTTAGATATAGTAAACACGGGGCTTACCTTGTACCCTCATTGAGACCAATCATATTCCCTGCAGCAAACTCCATGATGAGGTGGGATTGCAGTTCTTCACCAAGCTTCATAAGCATCATCATGAATTGTCCAGTGCTTCGTTTAGATTTTCCAGGTTAAAATGGGAATTTCCGAGCTTCAATGATTGCTGGTTGGTGGTTTGGAACATGAAACTTATTTTTCCGTATATTGGGAATTTCATAATCCTAACTGACGAAGTCATATTGTTCAGAGGGGTGGCTCAACCACCAACCAGATTGATTCTCCAACCATCGTCATTTAAATTGTCCATGCTGCCGAGGCACAGTATGCTCTTCAGGCTTGGTTCACCTGTTGGGGGTTTCCCGCAAGCCATGTAGAAAAGTACTGGAGGGTAATTAATTATAATTCAACAATATACTTACATATGCTTAATTCTGTGTATCTTGACAGTCTTGACGTACCCATGATTGAAACTACCGTGGACCGCCAATACTCATTGTGGGGGCCTGCAAACCGAAGTAACGCTTCTGGCCAGATGGCCACACGGGGGAGGAATGGTTCATTTTACCTCTATATTTACCGAACCAAAGTTAATGGTAGAGTAGTTAATCAACCACCATTAATAGAAAAACCCATTAGAAAACCATAGTTACTTGAGGTAATCAACCACAGATCAACAACATACGGTATCCAACTTATGGTTAGTAGTTAAGTTGGATTCTAATGGCACTGCTTGCAGTAAAACCAATATGCAAACAAGTGATGTAGATGTAGATTGCAGAAACGTGGTATAAGAATCTCCAGAGCCATTGTCATGTGTTAACTGGTTATATGTCTGAACCAATTGTCGAAACTAGGATTTTGCATGAAGGTCTGTCCAGAAACATGGTATGCGCCAGAATGTGGCCAGTTTCATATGTTTTGACAAATTCAGATGATGCTGTCATTCAAAAAAGCTTGAGGCGGTCCAGTTACCATTAATAATGAAATACAATAACTAATAACACGGATTAGCTGGGTTATACAAATAATGATTAATTAATCAAGCTATAACATGGTTAATTACCATTGATAACAATATATAATACTAATTATTGTGAATTCACCATGATTTTCTCTCGTTCATCACCCGTAGGGTTTCTCCTACCCTGTGGGCCCTGGTTTGTTTCAGTTGGCGGTGGCGGCATCATGGTGGATGACATGGTCGCCCCTTGCCAAGTCCTGCCATTCTGGGTGCAACCCATCTTGGAGATGCATACAAGGTGGTGCCCCCCACTTATAAGTTGGTTTTTAACCTCCATTAACTATATTATATCTGCCATAGACCATAGTTGTGGGAGTTATAAACCAACTTAGCTAACTATGGGGCACCACCTTGTATGGAAGCAGCAAGAATCTGGTTGATCATCAGTGACTATCATTGAAATTAATGACTAGAAAGAAAAAATGTTGATTTTTTTGGGAAATTACGGAATGGAAATTTAGAAAATGACTGAATGTTTTCAGAAAATGATGTTAACGATGAATAATAGTCTTTTTGTTTTTTTAAGTGACTTAATGGGATTAATTGAAATGATAGTGAATGATTGTAGTAAAGGTGACCCTCTGGAAATGGCTCATGCTTTGCTAAAGATCATCCGTTTAGTTCGATAATTTCGACATGGTAATTTGCCACAACGATGTTGAAATGTTAAAGTACCAGTGGGTTCGCATCCGGCTTGGAAAGGTATAAACCAGAATTCTTACTCTCTCTCTCTCTCTCATTTTTTTTTACCCAGCAGCTATCATTGAGGTTTTCCGGCAAGAAGTTGAGTGCAGCATTTTTTTCTCGCAATGGTGATGGGGCCGTTTGACACCGCCAAAGCGGGCTGTTCAATATTCGTCTCTACTTGTTGGCTCATCCCACGGCTCGTAAGTGGGTTAGTTCACCCCAGTGATTGACATGGGATAAGGAGCGGGTTAATCCACTCAAAAAACTGGGGTGAACTAACCCACTTACGATTCGTGGGATGAACCACCAAGTATATATATATATAACTCCAATAACTATGGTTTATGGTACTTATAACTATAGTTATTGGGGCTTATAAACCAACAAACATCACGTTTGGGGGCCCCACATTGTACCTGGCCCAATCTGGCTGTATCCGACTCGGAATCAGTGGAATCATGGTGAATGTATCAGGGAATCATCAGCGTTTATGTCCCAACATGTCAGGTTAGTGAATTGTTATAATATACTAACCCATAATATAGGATCCATGTGCTGGTATATATGCTAACATAAAGGGGGTATATTGGTGGGATCCATGTTACCATATATATACCATGCATGGATCCTATGGGTAATATATTAAGAAACATTATAATATACTAATATATTACAATATACTATATAATATGCGAATATGTTATTTCAGGTTAGTGAATTATTGTAATTTGCCCAGATTTCTGTACCCCTAATTCGAGAATCTTGTGGCAAGTTCGCAGCATGAGGTGAACCTCGACGCACGGCAAATGGCAAAAATCATGAAATTTGCACAAAATGGGTCAGCATATACCTACAATAGAGGACTTCCAAACATTATCATTCACGTATAATAAAAATAATTGCGGGTGTACATTATAATGTCAACCCCGGATCAATAAACCATGGTGTATTAATTAGGGGGGTACTCCCCAAATAGTCATAATATGATACTTAAATGGTATCCCCCCAATTAAACAACCTAGAGGTTTATTAATCCAGGGTTGACATTATATGTCAATATACATTCTTTGGATTTCCATGGATTTCCATAGATGATCTGGATTTCCTTTCAGCTGCTTGTTTATGTCTAAAAGGTAAAACATGATATGTTTGCTAGTGTTTTTTGGCTATCAAGTTTGGGCACCAGGCTTCAGGCCACAGCTTTAAGGCCGAGCAGGTCGTGGAAGATTTTTCCCTGAGCACAAGTTGAGTCCAGGACGATCTTTGGAAACACATCCGATTTGCCAAAAAGAAAAAAAGTCCATTGGCAATATCCATCCGATTTGCATTGGTATTTGGAAACACATTTTTGCAGTTATGGCCATTTATTAGTTATAACTGGTTATTTTTATGGGATTATACATTCTATAAATGGGGTTTTCTTAGTACTTACAACTGGTATTTCGGGCCTTAACTGTGTGGGATCTGTTTGGATTCGGCGTTTAAAACATGGGATCCCCCGTGGCCACGAAAGCTAAGTTGGGGTCCACACAACTCCAATGGCTATACTTTTGTGCTACTTCTAACTCCAATAACTATGGCAACTATAACTATAGTTTATAGTTTAATAACATTGGAAACAACTATAGTTTATCGTATTTATAACTAGAAACCAACTAACTCACATCACCTTATAATTCTTATTCTAGATCATTTATGGTAATTTTAATATTCATGAAACCAACATTCACTAGAAACCAAACCTGGTTGGTAGTTCGGAACATGAATTTTATATTCCATATATTGGGAATCCCAGCTGACGAAATCAGATTTTTCAGAGGGGCAGGCTCAACCACCAACCAGATATCTATTAGAAATATAAATAATATATACAGTATATACATATATAGTGATCCCATATATATATAATTATATATATAATATATTATTAAGAAATATAGATATCTATTGTATAGAAATATAGATATATATTATATAGAAATATACATATATATATATACATAACATATATAGTTATCCCAACTATTGTTTTACCATTTGTTTATTCTCCCATTGGCAATCCACCAGAAACTCGGGGGCCACCGAGGTCATGGAAATGGCCATGGCTGGTGGGCCAGGCTAAGGGATTTAAGCATCAAGGGACTTTCATGGATTTTTTCTGGAATTTAATGGACTTTCATTGATTTTTTCTGGAATTTAATGGGCGTTCATTGATTTTTTCTGGAATTTAATGGACTTTCATTGATTTTTTCTGGAATTTAATGGGCTTTCATGGATGTTTTTCTGGAATTTAATGGACTTTCATGGGTTCTTTTCTGGAATTTAATGGGCTTTCATTGATTTTTTCTGGAATTTAATGGGCGTTCATGGATTTTTTTCTGGAATTTAATGGACTTTCATGGGTTCTTTTCTGGAATTTAATGGGCTTTCATTGATTTTTTCTGGAATTTAATGGACTTTCATGGAATTTAATGGAATTGAATGGGATAATCAAACGTGGTTGGCTGCAAAAAACCTTATAAATAGATGTCTACAACTGGGAAAATCATCTATAAATGGGTGACTTTCCAGCAAGCCATATATAATCAGCTTGAACTTGGTACAGTGTGGCCATATCTACACATATAGTGATGTATGTCCTATCTTTCTATATTATACTCTATATTCTCTGTTTTACCATACACTATGACTATATATATATATATTCTTTGGTCTGGTGACTATGATGGGGATGGTCAAATTCAGTTTCACATTTTGTTTTGGACAAAGTCTGTTGTTTGTGGGTGCATATATTTATCTTTTACTATACTATATCCTATATTATGTACCATATACAATGTGTATTTATAAATATATATAAGGTTGGTGGTTTCAAACATTTTTTATTTTCCATTTCATATATGGGATGGTATCCTTCCCATTGACGAACTCCATCATTTTTCAAGCTGGTTAAAACCACCAACCAGATATATATGGAGAATCCAGCATTTATAAATCAGGTCCTGGGGAGACTAGTAGTCAAAGCTTGGCCATGGGACCACCCATCTCTGCTTGTCTTAAAATCCCAGAGATGCTCCATATGTTTCCCACTAGAAAGACCATCAACTGGAGTATATGAACCAGTCTTTGGATCCCATATGAACTTCTGAAAAACATCAATCCTACAGATAGGTTTTCCACTGTGTTCCCTTCTATGTGCCACAAACAAGGGTAAATTATAACGACCTCACTAATCTCCCTCACTGGAATCATGGTTAATAAGGGGAATCATCCCCAAATGGCCTTAATTAATTCAGGTTAGTGAAATATTATAACTTACCCAGAAAGTATGGGTTCCTCCATGACTTCCAGCATTTTGTGCCGTGCAGCTCCAAACCAACGTGACGCTGTCGCTACCGCAGAGGTGGGGATTTCTGGAGGGGCTCTCGCTTTTTGGCTGGAAATTGTCTAATTCTTAGTCGGAAGTTTCCTAAAATGATGGTACTTGGTGGCGAACTACCCACGAATCGTAAGTGGGTTAGTTCACCCCAGTGATTGACATGGGATAAGGAGCGGGTTAATCCATTTATAGCTGGGGTGAACTAACCCACTTACGATTCGTGGGATGAGGCCACCAAGTACCCCAAAACCATACAAAGTGGGGCCCCCGTGGCCACGAAATCGCTAAGTTGGGGTTCACATAACTCCAATTTCACTATAGTTTATGGTACGCAAATAACGAACTAATTACTGGGGATTATAAACCAACTTATAACTGGGGGCCCCACATTGTAGCTTTCAATACTAAAATGGCTTAATGACTTGAATGATTTGGGGGTACCCACATTTTAGGACCGGGATGGGTCAAAATTGAAGCCCCAGAAGGGACCACAGCTACAGTCAGGGTTCGGCACTTTCCCTATAAATTTCCCTATAAAATGGCTCTTGTCCTGCTAGCTTGCAGCCACTGAAGATTTTAGGTCCTTTCCACCTTTCCCCTTTAGAATCCTGACTACACACTGTTTGGGGTCTCTTGCCGGGATAATTTTATGGAGTCCAGCTTGCATGTTACATGTTTTGTTGTTTGGGTTGAACACCACTTTTTGGTGGTAAAATGGGGCTATGGTATGGTTGTATCATGTTGTATCAATATTCCCTACTCATTTTTTCAAATGGAGAACCAGTTGGAGCTATTCAGGCTCATGGAGACTGTTGAGCCATTCGAACTTGGGACAGTAATGTCTAAGACCATGAGGTCTTGAATTAAAATCGAAGACCCATAAAACTACATAATTATTTTGGTATATGTTTGCCATTTTTGGTATTGAACATCAATTTTTGGGATACCCAAATCTTGTTTATGCCCATATATATACACATGTACCAAACCAATTTGCGCCTTCACAGCCAGGAAAGTGGGCAGACAGCAGGCGCGGGTGACGTGTGACTCGAGAAATATGGACAGTTGGTGGCTCATCCCACTTAGTAAGTGGGTTATAACCCCAGTTATAAGTGGATTAACCCTACTTATCCCATATATAACTGGGGTTATAACCCACTTACGAGCCGTGGGATGAGCCACCAAGCAGTTGGCCCTTCTACATCCATGAAAATAATGTGAACAGCCAGGATGTGTGATTTCGAAAATTGGCTGAAGAAATCCTGCATGTACTGCTGAAGGTATTGCTAAAAAAACACATGGTTTTCGGCTTACCCTCTGGTAAACTAACATAACTATGGAAAATCACCATTTTTAATGGGAAAACTCACTATAAATGGCCATGTTCAATAGCTATGTTAGTTTACCAGAGGGTACACATAGGAGTGTCAACCAAGCACAAATGGAACACAACTCCATCATGAGGCTGGCTTAATTGCGAGCTTAGGCTACAACAAGTGGGGCATTAACTGCCATCCCTATTGAGTGCTTAAAACAGAGAGGATCAAAACCTCCCTGTTTCATAGGAACCCAAAACAAGATGGAATTAAATCAGAATATTTACTAAGAGCTCGGTATTTAGTGGGATAGGGACTAGGGACACCTTTCAATTGTTCAATCAACCTAGGTCAATCTTAGATGGGTACTTTAATCCTTTAGTCTTTTGGTATCAATGGGAATATCTACGTTCACCAGCAAAGAATTTGTCATATTTTTTGCAGGGTATCTGGCTGATTGGCAATGATTATAAACATTACCCTCTGTTTATTTAACAGTTCGCCATGGAAAATCACCATTTTTAAGTTCGGTAAACCATCTATTTCGATTAGGGCCATTTTTCTTAATCATCCCAAGGTTTTTGCGGAGCTGAACAGCAAAAATTCCGTGGGCGACGACTCGGACTTGGTGATTTTCAGACTTTGGATGCTGATGGAATGCTGGTTGGTTCATGATCTTCAGAGTGTTGGCCAGCACATTTCGGTTGGTTTAGGTTCATTGGGTTGGTTTATGGGAAAATCTTAACCGGAAACCATGGTTTTTTACTTGGTGGCGAACTACCCACGTTCATCGTGGGCTCGTGGCTTAGTTCACCCCAATTTTTTGAGTGGATTAACCCGCTCCTTATCCCATGTAAATCACTGGGGTTATAACCCACTTACGAGCCGTGGGATGAGCCACCAAGTACTTTACCATTATAAAGGCAAATACTGGTTCATGATATTCAATAATGTTTTTATGAATTTTCTTTGTAATGGTTCATGATACCCCCTATCTATTCTTTACCTACTGTTTGTTTCATGATAGGGGGTATCCCTCTATCAATCAACCAGCCAATGGTAAAATTACATGTTTACCCTGATCAAAGGAATAAATGTAAGCACTTTGGATTCATGATCCATGAAAACTTGGAAGTATATAACCTCCAGTAATTTGTCAGTTTTAGCTAAAATAAAACTGGAAAAACCAGTCTCTCAAAAACCAATCCTGTGAGTAGTTGTATCTCTTGAACTCGTTGGTTTCCATCCCGGAATGGTCTCAATGATGATTCCGCTCGACTGGTCATGTTGTGACGGGTCGCGAACTGGCGAACTGGGGATGATGCTTGGAATGTCATTCAAAACCTGCACGGATTTCATTAAGAAAAACTATCCTCACAGTTTGAAACCCTATAAAACCAAAAAATAATGGGTAAGCCCCAGTGAAACCCCATGATTGTCTTGAATTTGGTGGAAATTCATCCCCTTTTGAACGGTCAAAACAATTACGTTTCATTACGTTTCTATAAGGTAGACCCCCTTCAGTTTGTTTTTGGTCTTTCAACACCATTGCCCATAGATATATGTAGACAAACCATAGTTAAGCTAGGAAATTCAACCAACTTAGATATTTTTTGAATCTAGATCCCTTGAAATTCCAGGAAACTTGGGGTCCTATGTGCATTACCAGGTGCAGATGCTACTGGTGGAACTCCTGTGCGCACCTTCTTTCCAGAAACCTGGAACTTTGGCATGATTTGGTTTGGGCTACATTGGTCATTATTGGCTGCTCCAGCCACTCTGCCACAGCCACTCAGCCACTCAGCCACTCAGACGCTCTGGTAAGAGTGGCTGCACCAGCCACTCTGGCAGAGTGGCTGAGTGGCTGCTTCGATTTCGCGAGCCGTGTTGCACATCCACTCTATTAATATGTATACAATTATACATACATTTCATCCACTTAGTAAAAGGTGTCGGGCTGGTCGAAATGCATCTTTGGTGGTTTGGGAGGGGGGTGTGGGGTGGGCGGGGTGCGGCCAATAACGTTCAATTGCACTGACACACATACTTGATGCTATGCTAGAGACATCTTTTCTTGCACATACACACATACTTCCTGCTACACTACAGACATTTTCTCTTGCACTCACACACACACACACATACGTCTTTTTACGCTAGAGACATCTTCTCTTCCACATACGCACATATTTCCGGCTACGCTAGAGACATCTTATCTTGCACTCACACACATACTTCTTTTCACGCTAGAGACATCTTCTCTTGCACATACGCACATACTCATGCTACGCTACAGATGTTTTTTGTTGCACATACACATACTTCCTGCGTCGCTATATACATCTTTTCTTGCACTTACCCACATACTTGATGCTACGCTAGAGACATCTTTTCTTGCACATACACGCAGAGGAAAAAACGTCGTGCTTTGAAGAAGCTTCGCCCTGCAAAATGCAATGGAATGTTACAATGGGTCTTCAAGATCCCCGGGATTTTTCAAGGTGCAATTCTAACATGAAATGATTACGTCGCTGTGGCGCCAAGCACATTTGATTCCAAAACATGCACAACTGCTAGCGCGATTGTCATCCCGCCAGGATGTTTATGTCTTTTGGGCTTTACAGAAACCATTCCCACGTCCTTCAAAAGTTAGTTCGTTTTGCTCTTCTAAACTCCAGCAAAACAAAAACTCCCTGTAAATTGTAGAAGATTTGATCATGCAGCCCCAAAAACACGCGCGAACTTCTACCAGCCCGACGCGTAGTAAAATAGTTCTAGAATATAGACATATCTGTATCCAAGATAGAAATGTGGTTATTGGTTTGGGCAATCATATATTTGATATAGATATAGGTTCTCTATTTGGTTTTAGCAAGCCCTCGAAGTTAAAGTTGGAGTGACAACAATTTTGTTTTGGATTTTTGTTTGAGCTTGCTGTGCCGAGAATAATATTCAAGTGAATTAGCATCATATAGTTATATAATATAATTGAGTAAATATATATATATTGTATATATTAACGAACTAGCTAATAATTGAGTAAATATATATTTAATATATACAATTAATTGAGTAAATCAATGAATTAGCATATATTTGGTAAATTATTGCTCAACGAATTGATTTACCACTGTAGATATTTTTAGGAGGGTTCTACGTTTCTATCCTCTTGGGGTTTTGATTTGCTGAATTTGAAATGTCAAGCACCACTTGTGAAGCTATGTTTTCCCATTTGGTGAATGTTGAAACTCTAAGAGATATTTTAGAGATCCCCACCTGCCAGGTGAGGGTCTCTAAATTTTAAATCACATAGAATGCCGGAATCGATGCCAGAAAGACTGCCATATAGAATGTCAAAACACATGTCAGACAGAAAGCCAGAAAGAATGTCAGATAGAATGTCAGAATATATACACACCCTATTATTTCCAGAAGATATGCCAGCTTATTCTGCCGGGGTCGGGATCTCTCCAAGTAAGGTAGTTACAAGTCAATCGGGATGTCCATCTCATGTGTTAGGGACGGAACATGCATCATATTGGAAAACATCAACTTCATAGCAATCCTGAAAGAGATTATGAAAGATCATCATCATCATCACGAAGTAAGGAATTCTTCGAGTGTTTGGCAATTCTTATGGGGGCGCCGCGATTCACGTACAATTGGTCAGTGTCTCATTTCATCGAGTGAAACAATCATTTGTTCTTGGAATATATCCTGTGTATCCAAACACTACGTTTCAGGTTTACCTGGCCAAACAAACCAGTTTGGGGATTTGTGAGGCATTTGCCTCTGGTAAGACTCCCAAATCTAACGTGCCTTACAGTCTGTGGATTTCCGGATTCAGGAACGGTTCCTCATCATTTTTGGTAGAAGAATTTGCTATCCGAATATAAGAAAAATGTATCAATGATAACCGGCTCGAAGGTGCAGGTGGGGTTATTTCAATGGGAATTTCAGGATCCTAAAGTGGAGGTACTGTGTTATATAAGGCCATATTTTCTGGGGATATTCCCTTACATAGGCCTAAAAAATACGCCTTATATATGGTAGGTACCTCCAATTTAGGTTCCTGGAATGGCCATTGATTATTAGGGGTTTTCCAGCATGCTAACACTCCCCATAAGTTCCTAACAACCCCGATCGGTTGAGGTATGTATGACCCCTATGACTAAGGTTTTATATGTCCAATTATAAGTGAAACCACGACCCCAAGTAAGATTATTCATATGTGGGTGTATATTCTCAAAACCATAGTTATTTAATATGTTATATATATAATATTTAAGTTATCATATATTATAATATATATATATATAAATAATTATATATTTTATACTATATTTAATATATAACATATTATGTATAATATATAATATTGAATATTGAAATTTCAATATTTAATTTATATTTTATATACAGCATATAACAAACATTTAAAAACAAAAATATCATATGTTCTAATTTTCAAATATTTATATATACATATACATATATATATATATATATATTCATACACAGATGTTTTATGTACATCAATGGGAATTTCAGGATCCTAAAATGGAGGTACTGTGTTGTATAAGGCCATATTTTCTGTGGATATTCCCTTACATAGGCCTAAAAAATACGCCTTATATATGGTAGGTACCTCCAATTTAGGTTCCTGGAATGGCCATTGATTATTAGGGGTTTTCCAGCATGCTAACACTCCCCATAAGTTCCTAACAACCCCGATCGGTTGAGGTATGTATGACCCCTATGACTAAGGTTTTATATGTCCAATTATAAGTGAAACCACGACCCCAAGTAAGATTATTCATATGTGGGTGTATATTCTCAAAACCATAGTTATTTAATATGTTATATATATAATATTTAAGTTATCATATATTATAATATATATATATATAAATAATTATATATTTTATACTGTATTTAATATATAACATATTATGTATAATATAAAATATTGAATATTGAAATTTCAATATTTAATTTATATTTTATATACAGCATATAACAAACATTTAAAAACAAAAATATAATATGTTTTAATTTTCAAATATTTATATATACATATACATATATATATATTCATACACAGATGTTTTATGTACATCAATGGGAATTTCAGGATCCTAAAATGGAGGTACTGTGTTGTATAAGGCCATATTCTCTGGGGATATTCCCTTATATAGGCCTAACAAAAATAGGCCTTATATATGGCAGGTAGCTCCAATAAATCGGTTTCTGTTGCATGGCCATTGAGTAAATGGCATCTGTTTGTCGGAAAAACGCGCCAACGTCGGACCTAGGATTTGGACCCATGTGCCTTTGGTGCCAGGCCCCGGTGGCCCTGGTGGATGGGGCAAGTTACCATCTGGGCACCCCCAGCCATAAGTCGGTTTATAAACCATAAGTTGCTGGAATTATAAGTAACCATAGTTAATGGGCTTATACCATAGCTACTGTATGATACCTTTTTTAACTCCAGTAACTATGGACGATACCCTCTATTAATGACTAACATAGCTATTGAAAATGGCCATAGAAATAGTTGATTTACCCATTGATAGCATGGTGATTTTCCATAGTTATGTTAAATTACCAGAGGGTAAGTACCATAAACCATAGTGAAATTGGAGTTATAGATCATCTTAGCGATTTCGTTGAAGGGGGCCCCACTTTGTACTAAGTGAGATGATCTTTGTTTATAAACGCCAGTAAGTATAGTACTATGAAACCAGTTTAGTGGAGAAAACCAGTGATGTGAACGTTGCTTTAGATTCACCCCCAGTACTTTTAGTACTATAGTTATTTGCCATCATAATAGTTCCTTATTAACCATAGATAAATTAGTAAAAATCCCAGCAATTATAGTTATTTGTGCCATAAACCATAGTGAAATTGCAGTTATTCACCAACTTGTCGCGATTTCGTTTAAGGAGGCCCCACTTTGTATGAAATTACACTATATTTGTGAGAAAAAATCATCCATTAACCAACTATGACTTGGGGTACCAGGGTTTTGACGAAAATAACCATGTCTTTTTTTGGATATGTTACTTTGAAAAAGTAGTTGATTTACGTATTAAATTCAAATGATGATCTATGATGATTTATCCGCCGAATGTAGGATTAGAATGGGATTTGACTGGGACATTCCCATGAATTACTGGTGTCTTTTAGGGCTTCAAGTATCAAAGATAAGGGTGCATTTTGTGGAAATGCTGGTTGATTGGTTACAACATAGGGCCTTAGGGGTGGTACGAACTGGTTTATTGGGGATTGAACGATTGAACTGGCACATAATTAACAGGATAGTTACCTATTTTCCAACGAGTGTTTCATGGGATAAGATCGGGGAATTGTTTATGGCTCACATGAACTGACATGTTTTGGGTGAAGGCATCATACATGACCACAAACATTGAAGATGTGATGGACTGAATTGTGAAAGATGTGTTTTTTCCGCAAGACTCGAAGCTGTGAAATTTCCAGACGTTAATATGCTTCAGCTGAATTTACTTTGGTAAACAAACATGGCAATGAAAAATCCACCAGTTATAGATGATGTTTGCATTTCAATGGGTGATTTTCCAGCTAGCTATGTTGATCGGCGGGAAGGTAATGACATGGTTTTTGCTATGCTTGCTTTGAAGTGTGCAGCAAGATGATACATGGTTTCCTAAAATGGTGGTACCCCAAAACCATGGGTTTTAAATACCTAAATGGTCTAATGACTTGGATGATTTGGGGTACCCCTATTTCAGGAACCCCACATATCTATATGATTGTATATAAGGTTTTACTGAACCATGGTTTCCAGATGTTTCCAGGGGGTGTTTAATACTAGGGGCAAAGGATTTTTATGTATATTTTGGGGATATTGGATGGCCCGCTCCAAAACATATGGTTGTTGGTATGTTGATGTCAACTTACATGTCTCAGGGACTTGGAACCACCATCTAGTCATGGTTGTCCGACGTTTCCTTTTCGGAAGCTGATATGCTGGCCGTGTAACTTTTCCCCTCTGCTGGTTTCAAGTAGTTTTCATGTCCATGTTTACCTGATTTCACCTGGAATGACGAACTAACAAGTCCCTATGAGCAAAACAAACAGGGGGCTGAAACTTGAAACCATCAACCTATCTTGTTTGGCTTCCTCCCAGCGACAAGTTCCAAAAGGCCCACACAAAACAATGCGTGAACTTGGAGAAACATGGAGTTTGAGAAGTTTCTGAAACCTCAGTTGGTTCAGAATTATAAGGGAATGTATAGCCCGATATATGTTTTGGATTGTACAAGAATCCTCAACCAACCATGAGAAGGGATGTTCCAATAGAATCCCAAACACTTTCTCAATGTGGCACCTGGGTCGGGGAGTCAAAACCTATGGGTTTTATATTTGAATGGGGCATCCACTGGTAGAAAAAGTACAAGTTTTGGAACCTACATAGATGTTTAACCGTTTAGCCAATACTTCGGTAGATGCGTCAATTATTGTTGACACTGAGAGAACTTTTATGGTCAATCTAGCACCATGTCCTTTATATAGTCTGAAATTCACACATCCCACCTTATCAATGGCCATTTCAGGATCCGATTGATTGGAGGTACCTACCATATATAAGGCTTATGTTTAAGGCCTAAATTTCAGGGAACATCCGCGTAAAATATGGCCTTACATAAATGGTACGTTTACGTACCTCCATGTATTGGATCCTGAAGATCTCCCATTGATAGTATATTAATTACATTATAACCATAGTCAAACCATAAACCATAGTTAAACCATAAACCATAGTCAATCCATATATAATCCATATATATGGTTGCAATCCCACGTTACAATGTTTCTGAGCCCATTTTCAGGATTCCTTTGGATGTTCTCCGATTTCTTGGCCCGATTTCTTGGGCTCGTTAAAAGCCCGATTCCTTACAGGCAGAATCGATGGGAATTCCAAGGATCCAATACATGGAGGTACGTAAACGTACCATTTTTTTAAGGCCATATGAATTGTGGTGATATTCACTGAAATTTAGGCCTAAAAAAATAGGCCTTATATATGGAGTCGGTACCTCCAATCCATCGGATCCTGAAGATCTCCCATTGACAGAATGCTAGATATCTCAAACATATGAAGTAACACTAAGTCATGTTTTCAACATGTATGAGCAAGTTAAGCATATTCCAGCAAATGTTGAATGCGCTTCTACCTGCACCTGTGTGTGCGTGCACAGGTATGGTTGATGCACCTAGTTCCAAATGGGGGGTGCATCATTGGCACAGCAAGAGGGTAACAACCCCTTTGGTAAAACAGTTTGCTATTGAAGCCATGGCCATAGAAGTAGTTGATTTATCCAATAATAGCATGATGATGTTCCAGCTCGTTTTTTTGTATGTTTACCAGGCCGGGTAAATTTTTATGTGGAATATCACACATGAATCACTGTGATTGTTTTTATCATTAACGGATCGTAGCTGGGATGCACAAGAGTACCAAGTCTGAAGGTAGCACCAAGTCTGAAGTTGCTGGGTGCATCCCTTTTCTCGGAACCCAATCCTGACCCATACTCCTAAGTGGTCATAGAACCATACAAAGTGGGGCCCCCTAGATAGCTAAGTTGGTTAATAACTCCAGTAACTATGGTTTATGGTACTTACAACTATAGTTACTGGGGATTCTAAACCAACGTATAACTGGGGGAGCCCACATTGTAAAATGTAGGGGATACTTATTGGAAGGGAGAGTCCTCCACCTGGCATTTAGATCATTTAAAACAAAAATAGGACCAGGCTCAGTTTGTAGGGCTCATTACGATAGTTGTAGTCAGTAATAACCCCTCGAGCGCCGCGCCCATAGCATTTCAGCTCGCAGAGTGGTATGGCCTCCACTGTTTTGCTTGATGCATTGAAGGGGATCATGATGATGATGATGATGATGATGATGATGATGCGTACCAAAGTTTTGACTCGCAGTCACAGCATCAGGATCGATCTTTTCTGTTCAAAGTTCGAACTTCCACCGCGTGCAGCAGGAATGTGTAGGAATAAGTGAAACATCAAGATATCCTGTGGTAGGAGTGTTGCTTGGAGATCACCCAGACACCTGCGCTTGCATCCCAGAAACCAGTTGAGAGTTTTCTTACATGATGTGCTGGTTATGTAGCAACGGTTGCCAACATTGATCGAGACATGCAGCTTCCCGTCAAGCTTCTTTTTGTTCTTTCTTCGCAAACTGCTCAGCCGCAAGCTGTGAACGATGCCAGCCCTTAGACTCACTCAGCTTGGAAGCCAAACTAGCGACGCCTACTTGGATGGTCTCTCTATCGCGCATGACCGGTGGCTGATGCAGCTATCAAATTGCAGCTGGCTCAACACCTTACGTATCTCTGGTGAGTGAGCCCCCAGGGCAGTACTCCATATGCCATAGTTAGCTAAGTTGATGTATAGGATAGTAGGATACATTATTAAAGTTAATTTCTAAAGTTAACCTAGAGATAGAAAGTTAATTACTGGCTAATAACTAAAGTTAATTCCATAGAAAGCTGTTTTATCTAAAGTTAATTACTGTTAATTGCGATTGAGAACCATCTTGTAAGTGGGGTGCCCCACTGCACCACTCTGTAATTGCGGATAGCCTTGCTTAGGGCAATAAACCCCAGCCGCCAGTTCTCCCCGTGCCAGGCCAGTCAGCCCAGGCGCGAACGTGCCAAGGGTGGGCAGCTGCAGGTGGTCCAAAGTTGCTCATCTGGCATTCTCAATGGAAAAACCAATGGCTTGGGGTATCCACACTTTAGGAAACCTGAAGTTTGCGCAATAAGTTGCTTGGATAAGTTCTTTGTTTTTTTAACAGAGCTGGTCGCACGTCGAGCTGACTGACGTGCTGCCCCCAGTTCTGAGGGATTGTTTGACGCGTGCGACGCCTTGACATCTTGGCAAGATTCTCTGATTGGGCTGGACTTTTTTTGTCAGTACGCTTCTGGGAGCTTGCGAGCAAAAACCGCATGACCAGGACCGCAACCCCCAATTCCTGATCGACTATCTACTGGATCGTGGGTGGGTTCGCCTGGACCCCGGGAATCAACTCGAATTCCATACTGTATAAATCATAAACTGGCTGGCTCATCTTTGTTTCCCAAGGCTACCGTGGTGCAGAAGATGCCTACAGGTGGAAGAAGGTGGAAAGCCATGATCATGTCATTTCATGAAAAAGTCATGACATATCACGACGTTTCATGATCAAACATGAAAGATCTTCCATGCGAATGTCATGCCCATCCATTTTCCACCCAAGTATGCGCTCATGTGGGAAAGAACAGCTTCCGACTTGCTAGTGAAACAGGTGGCTCAGGTGAGCAGCATGTTTACTACGTATCAATTATTAGCGTAAATATGCCGTGGTATGTGCCGTGAGTGCCGTGTCAAAGGTGTAATAGGTAGTCATACGGATGGTTAGTTTTCATTGATTTCCTTGACCAAAGGGTAAGGATGGTGGTGGTTTTATTTGACTGAGTCAACATCCATGAGTGAATGTGACAACTCGAGGTCAGGGTCATAACGGCATAGTCATTAAAGAAGTTGTGAGAATCCAATGCATACCAGAAAAATCCAACTATTGATGCCTTACATGTGTATGTATCTATGTCAATGTGTACATGTGTTTGTGGAGAACAGCGGGTTTGAAGTCATCAAGCAACTTCCGTTCATCAATGATACCCCCAAACGTGTTTAAAGTTTAAAACATTTTAAGTGAATCATGAGTCCTATTCAAATTCCACGTTGGTTGCAAGAAAAAGAACGAACAATACCATTTTCTTCGAAATTGATCAAAATATGCGCAGGTCGAAATTGAAGTTCTGGGGGACGCTGATTTTGGTCCAGTTTAGTGGTAACAATCCAATTAGTTGGGTACTCCGGTGCCCCATTTTGACCCATACCCAAATTGGAGCAAACCATCCAAAAATAAACCATTTGAGTATTGAAAATGGTGACTTGGCGATCCCCAATTTTAAGAACTTCCCATACAGTTATTTATATCCTCAATATATTTCCATGATATCCAAACTGTATTCCCATATCCTTGTATATATTGCCATCATATCTCCAATTATGGTGCATAAAACCACCACATTGTGTTCGTTAAATCACTATTTCTGTTGACTACACCATGATTTTCCGGTAAGGCACTCGCAGAAAACCATCACTTTGAAACGCGCAGACAACCATCGCTTAGAACGCAGAAGATGATCCTCAGTTAGCTTGATGATCTACATGAATTTCATGTGCATTGCATACAGGACTGCATCTCGTACAATTTTCTTTGTCCTTTACATCATCTACATCACCTATATATATCATATCTACAACATATACATCCTCTACATCATCTATATCAACTTCATCTCCATCGCATGCATCATCAACATCAACATCATCAACCTCAATTTCATCAACATCACCCCCCAAACAAACCCTATTGAGCATAAGGACTCCCAAAGCAAGAGACTAGTAAGAACCATTCCAGTTGAAAGTTTTTTTGTCAGCATGATGTAAGGAAACAATCCCTAAATGGCACCTTATTCTGGTTGGTGGTTTGGAAGATGAATTTTATTTTCCCATATGTTGGGAATATATAATCATCCCAACTAACGACATATACACTGGTTATTTAACATAGCCATGGAAAATGGCCCATAGAAATAGATGCTTTACCGAACTTAAAAATGGTGATGTTCCATGGCAAACTGTTAGTCATAACCAGATGGTAACCATTAAATCACCAAAAACACCCAAAACGAAAAAAACGTCAGGCCGCCTCCGGCACCTTGGCCGTGACGGCTGCGGTTACTTGGACGAGATCGACAGCGGATGGCTTGGTGCAAAATCCCTTCATTTTGATTGGAAAATGGAGATTGAAATCAGAAAAATCGATGGGATTTCAATAAATCCTTGAAATATGTATTGTTGAAATCATCCTTTGTTGATTGAAATCAGAAAAAATGGTGATTTAATGGGATTTATAGCTGATTGTTGATAGCTAATCATGACTAGGAAAATCTACAAAGTGGGGCCACCCAGCGAAATCGCGACTGGTTGGGGTTCAAAGCATTCCAATTTCACTCTGGTTTATGGTACTTATAACTACAGATACTAGGTTTTATAAACCACATTGTGTAGTAAATTGCCCCACATAACTGCTGGGCAGCCGTAGAAAACCAACATTCACATCACTGGAGGGCCACTGTAACCAGCTAAGAATTTGCTGTGTGGGATGGATGGGTTTGATACCATGGCTTTAAGCCATGGTGAAATCATGGAAAACACATATAAAAAAAAAGAACCATTGGTAATGACGAACAGTTTGCGAACTTGAACATGGTAACATGGCCATAGAAATAGTTGATTTACCGAACTTAAAGATTGTGATGGGACCCAGTTCGCGAACTGTAAACGTTTACGAGAGGGTAAACTGATTGGTTAATCAGGGGATATTTAACAAAAATATACGGAATATATCTGACTAACTTATAACGGCCTCACTGCAAGATCCTTGGAATGAGAACTTAAGGGAATCAACCCGGAAAATGGAAATTTTCGGATCAGTGAATTATCAATGTTTCCAGATTCTCGGGTGGGGCAACTACAATCATTAGCATCACGTAAAAAAAAACATAAACATCAGCGGTTGAACGTTCAAAAAGTTCCCAGAAGTGTGGTTGTGCTTCAAAACATGTGTTCTCCTAGAATTGAAAAAACAGAGATCCTTTTAAACAAACAGGTATGCTGGTTGTTTTTTTACACCAATCAAGATCCTTGAGCAAGCATCTACTCCACCAAATCCGCAGGTCAGATGTTGTTGCGATGTGCAGTTCCAACTTCCAAGGAGAATATGTGCCATCAGATCCGCTTACACCTTGTTTTAGCAAGTCAATAGGTGATTTTCTCATACGATGGAGACAAGTAGAACCCCACCAAAGGAAAAAAAACATTATTTCAATTTCTCAACACATTTGACATTCCAGAATGAACATTCATTTTTCTTCAAATTTTGATGAAGATATTCACATATATTCACCAGATAATCACCAGACACAGCATATTTGGAGTTTCGCCTCTTGGATCCTGAGGATACCATTACCAGCTGGTCCTTGGAGGCTGCTGGATCATCCTAATGGGATTTCAAACCCTCGATAGCTGCGATAGCTAGGGGGGGGGCCCGTGGGGGGGCCCCGTTGATGAAATCGCGACAAGTTAACTATGGATAACTATGGTTTATGGTACTTCTATGTACTTATATATACTTATAACTATCGTTATTGGTTGTTGAAAATGAGCCACCAAGTAGGAAAATGGGGATTGAACTCAGAAAAGATGGTGACTTTTTATGGGATTTTAATCGCTGATTGTTGATAGCTAAGTTGGGGTTCACATAACTCCAATTTCACTATGGTTGATGGTACGCAAATAACGAACTAGTGAGTGTGGTTCATAAGCCAATTTAAAACTGGCGGGGCCATATTGCGGGATATAATGCGAACATGCTGACATCATCAAGAATCTGAAATGGGTGCGTCTAGAATCTGGAGTATCCCCTATGCTTTTCGAAAAGGTTAGAGGTTCCAATGGTAAAAAAGATGTGAAACCTTACCCATCTACATCTCCCTCGGGTCAGTTCTGACTTTACCAAGCTGACTTCACCAGAAATCATCCCAGGTATTGGTACCTCCCAGAGACCCGCAGCTTTTGACCTGGCGAAATTGTTCCTACCCTCTGGTAATTTAATAGTTTGCTATTGAACATGGCCATTTATAGTTGATTTATCCACTAAAAATGATGATTTTCCATAGTTATGTTAGTTTACCAGAGGGTACTATTTTCTTATGGGGGCGACTATTTGTTCTCAATCCCCACAAAAAGAATGGTACTAATTGGTGATGAGAGAGGAGATAGCAGGACTTGACTGTTTGGGTTTACCATCATTGATTTCCCCAACCTTTCCGCGCTATGTCCATTTCTAATTTGGGTTATGACCAGGGATGTGAAACAACCCACTAAGAAGGCCCCTCACCAGTCTCAACTGGATATCAACCATGTTTCAACTGGCATCAAGCCCACTTTCACAATGCTTAGGTGCGTACAACACAAAAGGGACCACTTACAAACTCATTGAACTAATATTTCGCAAAGTTCCATCTACTTTGACCTAGTTTTTGGCGTGGTTCCAATCCAACTCATCTATACTATTGTCCGATGTTCACTTTGCTGATGTAAGTGATGTCTGGTGTTGTTATTTATGATCATGTTATGATCATGTGACCTTTCCAGATTGCATTTGCTATGTATATGGCTTAATTTTCCAGGATGGACAATTCTTTATTGATGTAGGTGCGCAGGTTGTGTCAATGTGACATGTCACTCACTCAAAAATGTGCGTTCACTGTTCATTCATGCGTTTATTTTGGTTCATTCAGTGGTGGGATCCAAATCAACGCTTCATTTTTTTTGTCTTTTCGACTCCCACCCTCCACCTTCATGTTTTCATACCCCAGGATTTGTATCCCTCCCAGAAACTGATTGGGACGATTATAATACTTATAGGGGCCCGTTGGCCGGAAAGGTAAAGCAAAGGCTAAAGCTGCTGCCAGTGTCTTCACTCAGAACACCGATCCACCAACACCGGAGGAGGACAATACTGCCCTTGGATGGACCCTGCTGTGCAACGAGAAGAGAGCTCATCCGAAGCTACTCACACTCCGTCGCCTCGCTGAACCAAAGCAACCTAAGGAGCCTCCACATCCACTGTCATGTTTCAATTGTCCTCACCTTTGCAACTTGTCAGTTGAGTAATATGGCTTTAGTGCTTGTGGCTCATGCAGCATCTCTCCAAGAACTTCTCCAACCAGTACTGGCATTTGATCGTCTCTTACAAGATCTCCAGTCCACATTGTAAAACCTTCAAGATTTAGAGGACACTCTTGAAGACTTCCAAATTCTTGGGGGTGATTGGTGCGGTGAATCGTCTCTCCACCCAGTGACGTGTCATCCATGCTGTTCGCCTACAGCTTCGAGTCCTGGTGCAGCGCCGACGCAACCTGGAGTTCATCTGAACCTTTTTCATTCTGTTGACACACCAGTTGTGTCTCCGGTGTACATTTCCCCAATTTCTGTTGAAAGGCCCACAACTACTCAACCATCAAACATCTGTGGAGAGTATACCTGTTTGTTTCTAGTGAAGCCATCATTTTGAATTGTCAAATCCCCACAGTTAAAGCCCTGTACCACTTATAAATGATTATAAATTGCTTTTTCTATGGGATTATGGGGTTATCATTCCATCAATGGGGTGATTTCACTGACTTATAACTGGTATTTTGGGCTTTAAGTGTACATATCCATATAAATCCCATTACATCCATATCCCATGGTTTTCCTATGGTATTCCCTATGGCTTTCCATCTGCCGTTAAACCCCATCATTTTTTGCGGGGCTTCCAATCGGGCCAGGCATTCGCGGTGACTTCTTCGGGCATCTCTGCCACGCGTGCAGAGTGGCTTGGGCTCATGGTGGCTACGGCTGTGGCCCCACTTACTACAAAGGGGGGACCGTTTACGATAGCCGATACAAAGTGGGGCCCCCTAGATAGCTAAGTTGGTTTATAACTCCCATAACTATGGTTTATGGCAGATATAACTATAGTTAATGGGGGTTATAAACCAACTTATAACTGGGGGGCACCACCTTGTAGAAACCATAGGAAAATGGGGATTGAACCCAGACAAAGTGGCATTTAATGGGATTTATAGCTGATTGTTGATAGCCAAGTTGGTGAACATAACTCCAATTTCACTATGGTTTATAGTACTTACAACGAACTAATTACTGGGGCTTATAAACCAACTTATAACCATGGGGCCCCACATTGTAGGTTATATGTGAGTTTCCATACATGGTGGTACCCCAAAATGGATGATAACTGCGGGTACCCCCAATTGAGGAAACCTCCCTGGTTCTACGTGGGATTTGTAGAATTACTTCAGCCTCGCGGTGGATCAAGCTACCTACAATTTGTTTTTTTTCAATCTATCAATGAACATCATGAAGGGCTTGTTGGTGACACCAGGGATGAACCAGTGATGTTTGTTGGTTTATAAACCCTAGTAACTAGTTCGTTATTTGCGGACCATAAACCAGAGTGAAATTGGAGTTGTGTTCACCAACTTAGCTATCGTAAACGGGGCACCCACTTTGTCTCATTGCAACCACTCGGTGCAGGGTGTCCAAAATGGTCCAGCAGGGTTGGGATAGTGTCAATGACCTCTATCAGTCTGCGCCTCCAGCGCCCTATGCGGATTGATACGGACATCAAATCTAGCATATTCTAGATTCTAGAACCCACTTGAAATATGGCAGTCTCGAGTTAACTCCAGATTCCCGATCTGGGTGGATCTTCAGCACTGACTTACTGAAAATCTTTTCGAAGAAACAAATCTGCAAGAAAAAAATGTGCACGGTATATGATCGAAGGAAGTTTAGAAGTCAAACTTCCGACAATATGGAGAGGTGAAAAAGCAGTCAGCAGGGAGAAGGGTCAGAAGAGAAAAGATCAGAAGAAAGAAGATGCAGGTGCGCGAAAAGGCAGGAAAGTCGCGAAACACTGTGTTTTTTCGTGGTTTTGTGGCTCCGGAGGGTTGAAAAGTAGGCTCGCTAAAGCGGCGGGTGCGGAGACATCTGGTCATCTGGGGAGATGAGAGATGAAAAGTTGCACGCCGTTGTGGCGCGAAGCCGATTTCGAAGTGAAAAGGTAGAAAACACCTCAGCGTCGGACCACTTTGGAAGTTGAGATGTTGAAAAAGTGCACGGCGTTGTGGCGCGAAGCACATTTGGAAGTAAAATGTGTTAAAAACTGTCGGTCTCGGAGCACTTTTGGACGTTGAGATGTCGAAAAAGTGTACGGCGTTGTGGCACGAAGCACATTTGTAAGTAAAATGTGTTAAAAACTGGCGGTCTCGGAGCACTTTTTGGAAGTTGAGATGTCGAAAAAGTGCACGGCGTTGTGGCGCGAAGCACATTTCGAAGTCAAAAGTGTTAAAAACTGAGGGTCTCGGAGACATTTTGGACGTTCAGACGTTGTTTTGTGTGGTAGGTGGAGTGGATTGTGCATCCACTGAAGAGTGACTAAAACGTGAGGGTTTTGTAGCATTTTCAAAAACGATGGCAGGCGTGGGAGATTTGAAGACGATCTGCACAGATGCATTTTTCGTGGCAGGCGCAGTACAAGAGGCATCTTCAGCAGAGATGTTCGGAGCTCAAGGAGCTGATTTCCTGAGAGGGGCTGCATTTTGGCGTATCAAATCATCAGCTATGCCAAGATGCTTTTTCGTGACAGGTGCAGCATTTCGTATGACCTGGACTAACTTTTTCGTGGCAGGCGCAGTACTTTAGAGACATGGCATGGAAAAATCGCAAAACGCATTGGTACGAGGCCGTCAGCTGTACGGTCAACTTTCCATTTTTGAAGGAAGTCTCGCAGAATTGCTTCGTTTTTGATGTTTTCAACTGCAAAAAGTGAGACAGTCTCGCAGAATTGCTTCGTTTTTGATGTTGCCAACAGAAGTCTAGCAGCATTGCTTTGTTGTCGACGTGGCGGCTAGACAGATTGATCGACAGGTCAAGAGGTAGATCGAAGGACAGGTGGAGAGAGAACTTGACGGATGAAAAGACGCATAGATAGACACATAGGGAAGTAAAAAGTGTTAAAAACTGTCGGTCTCGGAGCACTTTTGGACGTTGAGATGTCGAAAAAGTGTACGGCGTTGTGGCGCGAAGCACATTTGGAAGTAAAAAGTGTTAAAAACTGGCGGTCTCGGAGCACTTTTGGAAGTTGAGATGTCGAAAAAGTGCACGGCGTTGTGGCGCGAAGCACATTTCGAAGTCAAAAGTGTTAAAAACTGAGGGGTCTCGGAGACATTTTGGACGTTCAGACGTCGTTTTGTGTGGTAGGTGGAGTGGATTGTGCATCCACTGAAAAGTGACTAAAACGGGAGGGTTTTGTGAATAAACCATTCGATCGATAGATACATGAATAGACAGGTAGATAGGTAGATGGCTAGAAAGGTAGCTCTGTAGATAGATGGCGAAAGAGAGACACAGAGAGAAAGAGAGACAGAAAGAGAGAAACACTCAATCACCTTTCAATCCATCAGTGGGTTCGCTCGGCCATTTTTGCGTCACAACAACTCACCTCTCCTATAAGTTTTCCATTTTTGAAACTTCCGCCACCGCCTTGTGCGGTACTACTGGTATATATATATATATAGTAATGGTATTTATTATAAGTGCATTTCCACTTCTAGTAATGATTTATGATACTTATAGTTATCTGGTTGGTGGTTTGGAACATTTGTCATTTTCCATTTCATATATGGGATAATCCTTCCCAACTGACTAATATTTTTCAGAGGGGTTGAAACCACCAACCAGTTATGATACTTTATTTAACATAGCCATGGAAAATGGCGCATTTATAGATGATTTTTCCAGCTATAAACATCTATTTATAAGGGATTTTCCAGTTCGCTATGTTAGTCATAACCGGATGGTAATCATATAGTAAAGGGATAAGTAGGGTTAATCCACTTATAGTTGGGGTTATAACCCACTTACTAAGTGGGATGATCCACCAAGTAATATATGATATCTCTTCAGAGTGACTCTGACGCCAAACGTCTCAGTAAGCTCTCCAGGAGCGGTCCAAAAAATTCTGGGTAAGGATCAAACAAAGTTGTTTCAATGGCCATGAGGTACCTGCCATATATAAGGCCTATATATAATGTATATATAAATGTGGATATATTATGGGGATATTCTGGGGATAATGTCTATTCTTAATGGTAAAAGATACAAATAGCATTCAATGGCCATGAATTTTAGGTACCGATTTATTGGAGGTGCCGATTCCATATACGTTCGGCCTATCTTTTAGGCCTAAATTTCAGGGAATATCCCCATAAAATGTGATCTTTTTTGGTACAGAACTAGGTCAACCTTAGATGGATACCTACTAATCCTTTAGTCTTTTGGTATTAATGGGAATATCTACCAACCAGCAAAGATTTTTTTTGCAGGGTATCTAAGATTGTCAATGAGAATATCTCAGCATTGGGATTTGCATGTTTTGTTTCTGGAACGCAAGCCAGCTTCTGAAGGGCTTAAGGCTGGTCGTAGAATTCGAGCCCAAAATATCCAATGCCCTGAATATCCCTTGAATATTGCGTACATATTACCTCAAAACCTTGGTTTAGTATTGGATCTACCATGATATATCCATTTTGGAGGTCCAAAACTTTAACTGGTCCCTTTAACTGGGAACCTCTACTTAGTCGCACATCCCAGGAAGTGTAAATGGTTTATAAGCCACATAGAGCCTATAAGTAACCCGTACATAACCCAAATATGTCATGTCTATAATATATATATACATATATATACATTAAATTATGTCTTACAAAGCTCAGTGTATTCATATATAATATTTGTATTTTTCAAATGAATATTGAACTGGGGTACAATATTAGTTACTACCCTACTTACCTGGGATGCAGCCCGAGCTCATCCAAGGACGTCCTTGAGAGTCTTCAAACCTTTCTTCGTGGAGATGCGCTTGCCATATGCCGCAGTGCGAGGTTCCGGGGGGAACCCCGGCCATTTCCCGGGTTCTCGCTCTGGAACAGGGTTTGTAGAGCGACAATCATGGCAACAATCTGGTTATGGGGGTTTCCATAAATGACGGTACACCAATAGTCAGATGGTTAATGGAAAATGCCTAGTTCAATGGATGATTGAGGGGTATCCCCATGACTTAGGAAACCATATGGGGATGGTTCAACACTTATTATTGCCATACTTCGGGGGCATAAACATTCCATGAGTCAACTGTTTTCGGGGATTCTAACCTCCCTAAGTCAGTGTGTACATATATATATGTATATATATATATCCCTACAACTAGCTGAAAATTGACAAAACTGCAGCCCAAGCAGGTTGCTGGGTAATATGTGCAGGTGCATGAAGATGGGGTACCCCAGGTAAAAAAGCCATGACAGATTGGAAAAACACTGATAAAACATTGGAATTTAGGGTAATCAAAGGTAACCTATATTTCAGAAAAACCGATAGATCTGGGAAACCAACTGGTTGGGTTTTGTAAGTTTTGTACTTTAATGTTTGGCCGTCAACAGCTGGATACAACTCCATACGATATTTATGGTAGTGAGTCTGAGATTATAGCCATCGTACATTGTATACTTGGTGGCTCATCCCCCGGCTCGTAAGTGGGTTAGTTCACCCCAGTTTTTTTGAGTGGATTAACCCTACTTATCCCATTTATAACTGGGGTTATAACCCACTTGCGATTCGTGGGTAGTTCGCCACCAAGTACCCAGATTTTTCTACGGAGATCGATTGATTGCACACCCAGTACGCGCTGCTACGGGTATCTGGGATTGCCATGATATGAATGATATGAGACATGCGGGCTCAACCGGTTCAATTATGTGATTGATTCCGCCCTGCTTGATGTTTTTTTGATCAACAATATGATACTGGTTGGTGCTTTTTAAACATTTTATGAAGTTCCATTCAGTTGGGAATGGAATAATCATCCCAACTGACGAACTCCATCATTTTTCAGAGGGGTAGGTTGATAATGTCCATACCCATGTTAGTTTACCAGAGGGTAACCCCTATAACGGTTCTATATCCATTTATAGCTGGAACTGCACTTCCAAGCACCTGCTTTTCTAGCGCTTTTCAGGGCGCTCGAGAGTTTAGACCCACTTCCTAGCCCGTTTCGCGAAGATAACATCTTCAAATTGGCACAGTTTTGGCCCTTTTGCCAGTTGTAAGTCAGTTTTAACTCCATTTAACATGATAATCCCATTCATAACCATTTAAAAGGCCCTTACTCTATGACTAACCGTCAGCAGATCCTGATGGTTGGTGGTTTGATCGAACATGGGCCAGTTGACAATGTTGATTTATGGTTGGGAGACAACTATTTAATGGAATTTCAGGATCCTAAAATGGAGGTACTGTACCATATTTTTGGCCATATTTTCTGGGGATATTCCCTTACATAGGCCTTATATAGGCCTTATATATGGTAAGTACCTCCAATTTAGGTTCCTGAAATGGCCGTTGAACTATAGTTAGTGGGGTCTATAAGCAACTTATAACTGGGGGGACCTCACTTTGCAACAAAAATGTCATAACAAACATGTTCCCAACATGTTCTAACCAGGGATATGGGAACGTAACATACCCTCTGGTAAACATACAAAAAACGATGGAAAATCACCATGTTATTAATGGGTAAATCAACGATTTCTATGTGCAATTTTCCATAGCAAACTGTTGGTTCACCAGAGGGTATATGATTACCCTCTTCTCCTTGTCCTTCTTCCTTGTCCGGTTGAGACCAGGAGAAGAATTGGAACTCATCGTGGCAGTTTTCAACTACGCTGGGGCTGGCACGCTTGATGCTCAGTTGGAGGCTGGGCGAACCCCCAGGAAAGGTAGGGTTGGAAGATGGTTTTCACATGGGGGCTTTCACAAAAAAAGGGGATCCCCACAGTTTTCATTGTTTGTCGTCGTAATCCAGAATCGTTGGGGCCCAAACTCCCAATTTATGGATGGTTTATGATGGAAAATCCTATGAAAATGCATGACTTAAGTATTATATGGCGATACAAGCAACTATATGGGGATGTCTTAAATGAGGAATCCCTAAAACCATGGGTTTCAATACACAAAAATCTAATTTGTATGATTTGGGGTACTCCCAGACTCCCAGATTTAGGAAACCTCCGTATGAGCAGTGTTTGGGGATTCTACTAATCAATATGTATTTGGTATTATCACAATATTGGGGGAATCCCTATCAACCAACCAGTATGGGACGACATAGGGTTCTGAACACTGTTTATTTGGAACTGGGCCATCGTCGGGGCTGTGATATACTATTTTGAGGTGGGTCAAGAACACGACAATAGTTGTATGAAATTGTCGTCGATCCAAACTTGACATGACGGACCCAATTGAGTAATACTTGTGGGCAGGGTTGAAAGCACGAACCGTAAAACATTGCAGCATGCAGCATGTGCCCCCTTGGAAAAAAGGTGTTGCAACTGCCAATAGATCCAAGATCCAGGGTGGATTTTGGCTGGTTCAAGGGGTCAGAACCAGCGACAACCCATCCGAAACCCAATAAAACAAGTTACTTATTCCGACTCATTCCCACGTAGCCAATTAAAAATACATGGGTGGTTTGGAACATTTTTTATTTTTCCATTCAGTTGGGAATTTCATCATCCCAACTGACGAACTCCATCATTTTTCAGAGGGGTAGGGCTCAACCACCAACCAGAAATACATTGATCCAGAGTTGAAGCCCTTTGTCCTCTGGTAAACTAACATAGCTATGGAAAATGACAATCTAAATAGTTGATTTACCCATTAAAAAAAAGGTGATTTTGATCAACAATATGATGTATGTTAAGTTTTAGACGGTAATTTCAATGGGCTCATCATTGCAGGTGACGCTTCCAGCAGAGTTGGAATTGGTGGACGGCAGCGCCACTGGTTCGCAGCGGATGGGTTGGTGGTGCTGTGAACACGATAACCACATTGGTTTATGACTCCAATAACTATGGATAACTATGGTTTATGGTACTCATATGACTTATATGTACATATAAGTATCGTTATTGGTTGTTGAAAATGAGCCACCAACTAGGAAAATGGGGAATGAACTCAGGAAAATGGTGATTTAATGGGATTTAGATTTGATTGTTGATAGCTAAGTTGGGGGCCACATAGCCATGGATAACTATGGTTTATGGTACTTATAACTATCGTATTGGGGTTGATAAACGATAAACCAACTTATAATTGGAGGGCCCCACATTGTAGGTTTGGTGGCCCTCTACTTAAAGTCTATAAGTAGGTTGAGTGTGTCTTTATAGAAAAAATGACATCTCTATATATAATTTCCATAGTTGTGATTCAACTTAAGAAGTGTAGTCCTCATCCCGAATTAGGCTTAGAAGTAGGTGAACTGGGGTGTATGGTAGATAGACCATTGTGTACCCATGGTTGGATGGATGTAGAAACTCAGATCTGGGGCCCTGGGGGCAATGGGAACTGTAATTCTTCGAAGAACATCCAAAAAAATGGGTATATCATGGATTACCCTCTGGTAATGACTAACATAGCTATTGAAGCCATGGCCAAGTCGAAATAGTGAGTTTTCCCATGAAAAAAATGGTCATTTTCCAGTTCGCTTTTTGTATGTTTACCAGAGGGTATCATGGTATAAATGGGAGAATGTCTATTGCCCAAATTTTTTGTGTGGCAACTCCAAAGATCTGGAGAAATTTTAACGACCTCATTGTTCTCCCTCACTGGAATCATGGTTAATAAGGGAAACCATCCCCAAATGGCCTTAATTCAGGTTAGTGAATTATTATAATTTTCCCAGAAAGATGGGAAGTTGGACAATGTTGGACACCTGGAAATTACTTTGAAAATTACCATCTGGTTATGACTATATAACAGTTTGCGAACTGGAAAGATCCACCCATTTTCTGCTGTTCGGTAAACCATCTATTTCGATTAGGGCCATCTATACCATGGCGAACTGTTAAATAACCAGAGGGTATATAAAACTCTGGTTGGTTACCGTTGAACATCGTCAAGCGAAACATCTTGGTGACTTCGCCCATCGAAGTCCACAGATAGAAGAAGTCTATCTTTTTGGGGACCCACTCTATCATTTTTCAGAGGGGTAGGTATACCACCAGACCATATGATATCCATATGGTCCATATATATATATATATTTATATATATATTACCATATATATATATATGTATATTACCATATATATATGTATATTCCCATATATACCATATTAGATTCCCATATGCTAGGTCAATTTTAGATGAATACCTACTAATCCTTTAGTCTTTTGCTATGAAAATGGGAATTTCTACGTTCACCAGCAAAGAATTTGGTCCATTTTTTGCAGGGTATCTGGCTGATTGGCAATGTATCCACATACTTGTCTGAGCCCAAATTGAGGTGGCCATTTTTGGAAATCTTAAAACAATGCTGAAATGCAGGGGTTGGTAACTGTCCCATTTTTGGGAATATTGGACATCACCTTATAGTAGCCATTGACCATATACCTAATGGTTGGGTGATGTTCAATGGGGACATTTAATGACCCATGAAATGTGCGGTCCCAATGTTGATTCTACTGCACGTTTCCCATTTTTGCAGGGTGAACTTCTGTGGCCGCGAACGGATTCCTGAGGAAAGAATTGGGAATCTTACGCCCCAACACCAAGACCTCTACTAAGACCACAGCTGAAAGAGTGGTGCCCATTTTCCAACTATTTTTGCTACCGACATGAGACGTAATTCTACGTATATCTAATTCAAGATACTCTAACTATAGAACCTTTACACCTGTTAAATAATTAATGTTATTGTAAGAAATAAACAATAGAATAACAACCTATACAACTGTTAAATTATTGTTAGTTATTTAACCAAGCTTTACTCTAACTATAGAACCTTTACAATGGTTAGATATTGTTATTAAGCCTACATGATATTTAAATAACAAATATTGGTTGAACATACAAGATGTTATGGTTTAAACCCATGCTGGGATGGTTTTAGAAATACCATCATATTGCTATTAAATAGTGCTACCCTCTGGTAAACAAACAGTTTGCTATTGAAAATGGCCATAGAAATTGTGAGTTTTCCCATTAAACATAGTGAGGATCGTTTTTTGTATGTTTACCAGAGGGTATGTCCTGTTTAACCGGGTCAAAAATCGGGTTATGATATGGTTATCATTCCCAAAATACTATTGAATCTATTCGTTTCAGGCTACATGATTTGATTAACCATTATTAACCATTACTAACCACATTATTTGCCATTATTCACCATTATTAACCATTATTAAGCTGTTAAACCTGAATCTGAGCTGTCTGAGCTCGACAACTGCTTGGTCAAATTCCAACAGTTTCCAACCGAAAAAACGGCCGAGGTCATTTCCGGTCATCCCAGCATGCGGAAAAACACAAACCAAAAAAAATGTGTTGGCAAAAGCCATGTATGTATTGTTGAACTTTGTTTCTTACCATATATATATATATTTGTATATGTATATATTGTATATATATTGTATATATTGTGTATATATTGTGTATATATTGTGTATATATTGTGTATATATTGTGTATATATTGTGTATATATTGTGTATATATTGTGTATATATATATTGTATATTTATATATTTACACATATTTATATTGTATATATATATGTGTGTGTGACCTCACTCATAGTTTTGTAGTATTGGAAAAAATATACATATTACGGCTTTGGCAGAAGCACTGAGTTCCACCGGTGCGATGGCTGTGTACCTCGAGTACAAGGATTTGTTCGACGAAGACATGTTGCACAGAATGATGGAAGGCGGCATTTCTATGGACTGGAATGTGAGAACTGGACTACCAGCTGAAGCAGTCGGCACGACCACGAGGATGGCAGTTCAACAAGATTGGCGTTCATCAGTTCGTAACAGAATGGTGATGAATGGTGGAAGCACAGAACTCTATCTACTTGGTGGCTCATCCCACTTAGTAAGTGGGTTAGTTCACCCCAGTTATAAGTGGATTAACCCTACTTACCCCATTTATAACTGGGGTCATAACCCACTTACGATTCGTGGGTAGTTCGCCACCAAGTAGATACAGCATGCATTGAAAATGTTACAGAAGCTGAATCCCCCTGATCTCCAGGTCTCCCCGCTTGTGAACTCTTGAAGTCTGCGATGCCGATGATACAATACGTGGGGCCCCCGTGGCCACGAAATCGCTAGGTTGGTTGGTGAACATAACTCCAATAACTATATTTTATGGTACTTATAACTATAGTTTATGGTACTTATAACGAACTAGAACTATAGTTCTTGGGGCGAATCTAAACCAACATTCACATCACTGGGGGGGCACCACCTTGTACATGTACGGCTACAGTGCCGAATTCATTCTAACTTGCCATGGCCGCAGCCCAAAACTCAGGCGACAACGCAGCTCTCGGTTCCTGAGAATCAAGCCACGCGGGCCTTTCTGCGAGTACGTCCCAAGGTGGGCTCCCAAGGGAAAACCACAGGAAAAATGGCAATTTAACTAACACAGATATGTGAGTTTAATGGGATTTTTACATAT
This sequence comes from Cladocopium goreaui, assembly GCA_947184155.2. Lineage (NCBI taxonomy): Eukaryota > Dinophyceae > Suessiales > Symbiodiniaceae > Cladocopium > Cladocopium goreaui. Next base: position 545,084 of record CAMXCT020000768.1, read on the forward strand.
ATATATACACAAATACATATATGTATGTATCACATATTTATATGTATATCATATATATATATGTATAGATAAATTTAATATAGTTTATTTGTGATAGCTAAGTTTACATATCTGGGTGAATTCTTTGGTGTATGGGTTTTAGCATGGGGTTTATAAACCAACTTTTTACTGGGAGGCCTCGCCTGACAAGATAACGTCCTAATTGAACATCACCCAACTGGGGATAATACAATGTGGTGCCCCCAAGATAGCTAAGTTGGTTTATAACTCTAATAACTAGGACTTATGGTAGATATATCTATAGTTAATGGGATTATAAACCAACTTATAACTGGGGGGCACCACCTTGTATCTCCAACAGCGTTTCAAGTGATGTTCAAAATCCCAAAAGATGGACATGTACCAAGCCCTGCTGTTTCAAGTGATGCTGAGATTTTTGCTGGTGATTTTCACCATCAACAAAGGACCCTTTAGGATGAAAATGGATGAAACATGTGAAACACATGGGTTGTACCATCAGACATGTAGGTTTTGGGAACTAAAACTGCTCAAGTGGCTTTGTGAGACGTGTTTATTTCCTAATTATTCGACATGCAGTTGCATCCTTCGAAAAAGGACAACCTCAGGATGGGAATAGATCAGGATTACTACCATGTGTATATCTCCGAATAAATAAAGCTAAAGCCCCAAGTATGCAAAAACAACTATGGGCCCAAGACCATTTCAGAAACCTACAATGAAACATCATGTTGTCAGAAATGGTTGCCTCTAATGAGGTATGAGGAATAAGCGTGACGAACGGTACCAGTAGTCTATGGCTGGATGCAGACCGTGGGATGCTGTGGCGACGGTGGTTTCCCACAAGCGGTGGAATCCAAAAGAGGTTGGATGTCCAGGTAAAGGAACTCAAGAAGTCACAGAATCCTATCTGGTTGGTGGTTTGGAACATGAATTTTCCTGGTTAATCTATGGTTAATCTATGGTTTATAATGGTTAATAATTGGAATAACAATATATCTGGTTGGTGGTGACTGGAACCATGGAATTTTATGACTTTCCAGAAACAGGTGGGAATTTCCATCAATCCCAGCTGACGAAGTCCATCATTTTTCAGATGGGTAGGGCTCAACCACCAACCAGATATCAAACTGGAGAAACTTAGCTCAGAAAGTCGACTGGAATGTGCTTCGAATCGGAGGATGTTCCTCCGGAAGATGACACTGGACAATGTTTAAACACGTTTTGGTTTTGAGCCCACAAATCGGGGTCAATCTTACATGGATTAATGGGAATATCTACGTTCACCAGCAAAGAATTTGTCATTTTTTGCAGGGTATCTGGCTGATTGGCAATGAAAGTTTTAAAAGAAACCTATGTTGTTTGGGTTAGGGCCCACAAGCTGAACAAGTAAGCGGCATACAATTTACAACAAGTTTCTGGCCTGGCTCAACATGTAAGGAAACCTGGTTCTACATGCCTGCCCCCAAAGAAGTGACCCACAGGGACATAACATCAGAGTCGACAAAACTTAGCGCTACAACGTCAGTAGAGTCTGATCTTCAAGCACTGACGTCAGAGATAGGGTTCATGAGACTTGGGGTGCCATGCCAGCTATTTCTGATGCATCTGCAGCAGGGTCCAAGACTATCTTGGAATCTTTGGGGAAGGCTAGGAGTTCAGAAACTTTAGCTTATATCCCTCATAAAAAGGGTTGCTATATCCCCCCACTTCCAAAACCAATCCAGACCGATGTGAGAGTGATGTTTGTCTGCAGAAAAACCCATGGTGTAGGTCAATCCCCTTGTATTTGTGCAAGTAAAGCACCGATATAATTCCCAAATGCCTCCCTTAGAATTTCCGTCTGATGTTGTTGACATCAGTTGCACGATATCAAGCCCTAAACCCCAATCTTAATGGGTAATGTTTAATTAATACTTACGAATATCTTGGGTTTTTTGTCCTCTCAATATTAACTCCCACGTAATATCCCAATTTCAATCGATAGATACGTACTTACATGCATACATACAGACACGCAAACATATATATATATATATATCATACATATATATATAAATATATATGTATAATATATTTATATAATATGTGTATGGTCATATATATATATATTGGTAGATAGATAGATAGATAGATACATAGATAGATAGATAGATAGATAGATACACCAATAACTCCACAGATCCCTAGAAAAAAGTGGCGATCGCCTTTCCAAACGCCAGGCCTTGGGCAGTTGGCAGATTTTGTGCAGCGCCAGTGCGGCCGCGTTCAGCGATGCCATGCGGAAGAGCTTGTTGGTGAAAGCCGAGGCGCGCCGGGCATGGGGAAATTTCACAGCGGAACGCTGCTGACGTAAAGGTAAACGTATTGTTACTGGATGGTAACTCATAGGTATAACATGAATATATTTAAATATCTACTGGTTGGTGGTTTGGAACATGAAATCTATTTTTCCATCTATTGGGAATTTCATCATCCCAACTGACTTTCACTCCATCATTTTTCAGATGGGTAGGGCTCAACCACCAACATTACAATAAAGTCATAATCCAACGGAGAACATTGTCATTTACCAAGCTTTGGGGGAGTGGCCAGCCACAACGTTTTTCATGACTGACTAGCCACAACCACGCTGGCAGGGCATTCCTGTTAGCATCACTGAGACGATTCTGGTGGATTTGACAGGCACGGTGGATGTGTTTTCTTCAAAGATGGGGAACCCATGAACTCGATTGGTTTTGAGAAACAGATCTTATTTCCCATATATGCACATATACATATATATGTATATGTATATATATATATAGATGTATGTATGTATATGTATATATAGATGTATATATGTATATATGTGTATATGTATATATATATATATGTATGTGTATGTATGTATGTATGTATGTATATATGTATATATATATGTGTATATGTATATGTATATATATATATGTATATGTATATATATATGTGTATATATGTATTTATGTATATATAAATATATGTATGTGTATGTATGCATATATATATATGTATATGTATATATATATATGTATATGTATATATATATGTATATATACAGAATCGTCCACCTTAACGTGGCTATAAATTTGGGGCCTATCCATTCTTTGGACAGACATGAATACTGTGAGCAGCAGGCAGAGTCATCAGGCAGCAACCGCTCCAAAAGAGCTCGAGACGTTTAGGTGAGGCTGAAAGGGAAACGATCGAACATATGGATTTCATGGCATTTGTATAGATATGTAGCTGATTTGTGATAGCTAAGTTGATGCAAACTTGATTGACCATGGCGTATGGGGATATAACTACAGTTAACGGGATTTATAGCCCAACTTACAACTAGGGGGCATCACCTATGCCCTATGCAAAAAATCTGCCCAAACATTCATGTGAGTCCAGAGGGGTTTACCCATGACCCATAGCTGACAGTCCCAGGCACTGCCAATTCCTTTGAAGCGACCAAGACCTTGACCCTCCCAAGCAATGCTGTGGATGGTTCCGCTGCTCTTAGCGTTGCCCGGTGGAACGGTCGAACTTCGAGGGTGGCACCGGGCTGTCTAAATGATATGGGGCTTAACGGCTAAACACCTGTGAACACCCATGGGGGATGCTGTGAATCATCTGCAATGATGGGTAACATTTTTTAAATGTTTATCAGTTCTTCTAGCGTAATAAAAGCTGTTGGTCTAGGAACGAATCCTACTTTTCGGCCGGGAAGAATTGAGTATAGATTATCTGTACCCTCGTGTAATCAAACATGGCAATGCAAATTCCCCATGTGTAGATGATTGTCCCATTAAATCCATGGTAGATACAGAGCTGTTCATTTCCATCTTGGATGTCGGAAGAGGTCTAAAGGACGACCTGTTGATGGGTATCAGCCATGTTGGCTCGCTCAATTGTCATGAATCTGAAGATGCTCTTAATGTGAAGACGTCCGTTATACATATAATATACACATCATATCCATATATATATATGTATGTATATATATACATATATATACATATATATATATATCTATACATATATACATATATATATATACATATGTATATATATATATGGAAATTAAGCAAACCATCGTAACATTAAGAACTGGACATGTTTGGGTTTTCAAGTGTTTTTTTCATGATCACGACCCAGAGCTGACCAACTAAGAATACTGTAGATGTTTTCCTGGTTTCCATGGTCAAACTTAGATGAACTGAAGAACATAGTTTTGCTGGTTAATAGATCCCCAATTACAGCTATTCATAGCAGAGGATTAGTATTGAACTACTGATAATCAAACACGGTTTCCCCTAAAAGTCTTCTTCTTTGTTAGATCATTTTCCCATTCAATGCCTAGGAACCTGTGCGATTTCGCCGTGGTAGATGACGCTTCGAGGGTAGCCACGGTTCCCCAAGCCATCCCAGGTAACAGTGGTGGGTGATTTGTTAGGCCCCAGCATTCGCGGCCTGGACCGATTGCTTCAAATCCCCACAGGCTGGGGTCCAATTCTGGGTTGGATGGATATGGATGGATTGCTGGTTGGTGGTTTGGAACATCTTTTATTTTCCCCAATAGGTGGGAATAATCATCCCAACTGACTAGTATTTCTCAGAGGGGTTGAAACCACCAACCAAATTGTTTCTTGCAACATCTTTGAAATTATGCTATTGCTATAGATTGGTATATACATATTCTAAGCAGTATTTCTTTGTGGCAGGTGTGTATAAAAGATGGGAGATTGATTTTTGCATGTTTGGAAGTTCCAATTTCATATTTCCAATTTGGCGGTGGCTAATCCCTTCTTCCTATTACTAAACCCCCTCCTAATACTAAAAACTAGTGTCCATCTCCAATTTTTGAAAATTTCAGATTGGCCAATTTGATTTTTAATTGATCCCCTTTAGAAAACAATTTAAAAATCAACGTACCATTTGTGGGTTTCCCCCCTTAATACTAAAAACTAGTCAACCCCGGGGTGTTTAGTATTAGGGGGAACCTTCGAAATCCCATTTTTGGCAATATGTTAATTGCGTTATATAAAGAAATTTAAGTGATTTTGAGATCGGAAAAAATAGTTTTTGTTATTAAGGGTTTTAATTTAGTATTAGGGGGAATCTTCGAAATCCCATTTTTGGCTATATTTTAATTGCGTTATATAAAGAAATTTAATTGATTTTTAATCCCTTCCTCCATTATAATGCATGAATAACATGACTTCGATTTGGTTCCCTAATAATAAATACCACCCTAATACAGTACTAAAAACTACTTGCAGTGTTTATTATTAGGGGGGGACGTTTAGTATTAGGGAGAAGGGATTAGTCTTGAGCCATGCTACGTGGTGCTCAGACATATAAATGGGATAAGGAGCGGGTTAATCCACTTATAATTGGGGTGCACTAACGCACTTACGATTCGTGGGATGAGCCACCAAGTACCTTATTAAAGCCCTATATTTGATGGTAAAAACCATGGTTTCCTGTAGATTTTCCCTTAAACCAACCCAATGAACCTAGCATTGTCTGGTAAATTTAAGGCTCCCTGGTGATCTGGCTTCAGTGGCTTCAGGCTGTGGTGAGCAGAACATGATCACTTTGGCACCCAACGTCTACGTGGCAAAGTACTTGTTGGCCACCAGCAAGATGACGCTGGGATGGTGAAAGACATAGATGTCCTTTTCCCATTGGAAAATCACAATTTTCAAGTGCGGTAAACCATCTATAAATGGACCATTTTCCATGGCTATGTTAAATAACCAGAGGGTAACTTTTCTAATCCAGTTTTGGTGGTTTGGAACATTTTTATTTTTCCATATATTGGGAATTTCATCATCCCAACTGACGAACTCATATTTTTCAGAGGCGTAGGTATACCACCAACCAGCAATTAAACGGCCCCCGTTTACGATAGCTAAGTTGGTAAAAAAAGGCCCCAGTAACTAGTTCGTTATGGTATGGTATAGTCCCTATAAAGCCTGGTGAAATTGGAGTTATAAGCCTACTTACCTTATGTTCGTTGGTTTATAAGCCCCAGTAACTAGTTCGTTATTTGCTTACCATAAATATATATTAACTATACATATATATATATATACATCCATTCTATTCCTAAGACATTTTCTGGATCAACCCCAGTAACTAGTTCATAAGTACCATAAACCATAGTGAAATTGGAGTTATGTGGCCCCCAACTTAGCTATCGTTTGGGGCACCCACTTTGTAGGTGAAGATTGAAACTTTTAGGGTTGAAGTGGGTTTAATGGTGAATGAAAAGCTGACATTCTACCATGAAATAATTAAAAACTAAAATGTTTAACGGTGTAGTGGTTTAGTCATTATATTCGGTGATTCCAGAGATGGAAGCGACATTATTTTATGAGAATCAAGTTTGAATGTGTTTAGTAAACTAAAATGGTTAAGTGATACTTGATGCATCTTCTAATTAATGGTTAATTCATAGTTAATGGCTAAAATATGGGATATTACGCTTCGCTAATCAAACATGGCAATTGAAAATCCGCCATTGATAAATGATGTTTCCAGCTAGAAACCATTGAAAATGACCATTTATAGTTGATTTACCCATTAAAAATTGTGATTTTCCATAGCTTTTTGTATGTTTACCAGAGGGTAGTGGAACTACGATGATAATGGGATACAACATGGGTATAGTTTCAACCAATCTGATTACCCTTTTATAATCAAACATGGCTGGAAAATCGTCCAATTTGTTCGATGGGTTGTTGCATTTAAATGCGTATTTGGTTCGTTATATTACCAGGGTAGGTAGGTGATAATACCGTACATGTCATAGATGTTCATAGAACAACAAAATAAATGTTCCAAACTACCCCGTAGACATTGTTTGGATAGTAAAATGAGATTGGATTTAAGTATATATTTTTTTCAAAATGAGATTGGATTTAAGTATATATTTTTTTTGTTCTTTCTGTGCGATTTGAAGCTCAGCTGCTCGCCAACGTGACACTTGGAATTCCGATGCAATCTTACATGGGCCTTTGCATGTCTCTGAGGCACCCACCTTGCGATGTATATATATTGACATATAATAATCATGTATACTCATAATTCTTATACTATATTGGGTTCATGTCGTTTCTTGTCTCGTCTCCCCTGAAGTTGTCCCAGGTCGGTGTGCCGTGGGGAAGTGTGTATAAAAGATATATATGATATGTTTATCCCATTGGATCATTGCTTATTGTAAGACCACAAAACGCATGAAGTAGAATTTATTATAGGAACCATGGGAATGTAACGTCGATCACATCCAAGTTTGTATGTTGAAAATGCCATGACACTTGGTGTGCCATGCGGAGGATGATCGTTCTGACTGTTCAAACAGGCGGAAGATTATTGATGTCTGGCATAAGCGATGTGCCATGCGGCTGGCGCAAGTTCTAGTAAATGGCGCAGGATCACGCCGGGGCTCGTACCGAAATCAAACGAATCCATGCCCAGAGTCATGACAAGAGAATGGGGCGTGTGCTGCAGAATTGGTTACTTTTCTCATTTGGATGGAAAGCAGCTGTTTTGCTGTCAATGCGTGTGTGCCAATGGCGGTTGCCCACTTTCAACATGGTTTTATCACCAAAGGAGATGGTATTAAATATGTGGGTCGCAATGGCACGGACACATTTTACATATTTTGTTTGCCAAACCAACGGTGGCGTGGTACTAGTGTGCCAATAGGATTTGGCCCCTGGGGTAACTTCCAGATGGCCTGGGGTAACCTTGTGTGCCATTGGGATGGGGTAACTTCTGGGTGCCTGGGGTAAGAAACAACGTCCGCCCAGTATGTCTAACAATGTGTATTACATATATATATATATAGAGAGAGAGAGAGATGATTATATTATCTACCATAGACATGCCTAAGCTACTGATCATCTCTTGACTTCGGGGTGTCACAAAGTCGTGGACGCATGGCTTTTTACCCGAGGCCGCCTTCATCTCAGTGTACTGGCCCTGTAAAATCCAAAATCAGATGGTTTTATACTGTTTTATAGACCTATAGTTATCGAATCCTTCATGAATCTAGAGAACCTATGATCTATTAAGAAACCATTATAATCTATAATTCCCTCATGAAGCCTATTTTTACAATGTGGGCCCCCCAGTTATAAGTTGGTTTAGAAATCCCAGTAAGTATCCTTGTTTTTGTACCATAAACCATAGTGAAATGGACTTCTTTGGCCAACCAATCGCGATGACTCATGGCCTCACGGAGGCCCCACTTTGTCGGTGGCTCGTCCCAATAGGTGGGTCATCGAGTCATCGCGGCGCTGCCGTTGGGATTCGTGAGGAGCTCATCCACAAACCCCTAACTCAACTTCTTTCGCACATCCCACACCCCAACAGCGATCCTTCAACCGCAGCGATCCGATGATGGATGAGAGCTGTTAACTACTGTCAATTGTGGCCCGGCCGCGGCCCCAACATCTCAGCATGTCGCCCTAGTACTTGCGAAGGATGATCAGTCCTGCAAAATCCGGGAGGATGAGTGGATCAGAATGTACCACTACCGAGGAAGTGGGAACTCGCAAAGAATGGGTCGTACATGACCGCAGCAATGCTCGGCATGCTGGGGGTTACCATTTACATCTATATATATAGGAAAATGGCAATTTCATGGACCATCAATCGGGATTTGATAAGATCATATGTAGATGCGACCATCTATAAATCTAAAATCAGATGGCTTTACCTTTTGGTAATTTGTTACTTCTGGAAGCCATGGACCATAGAAACAAATGATTTATATGCCTATTCGAAATTGTGTTGTCTATAGCAAATTCTGAGCTTACCAGAGGGTAACTCATACTTCATGACCAAAAGAAGGAACAAAAAAAATGCGCATTTGAGGGGTCGTTTTAAAAAGTCCTTGTGGATTTTGAACATTCCCTTCAACAAAACAGTAGCTGCTGGAGATGATATTCCATTGTTTCAATGGCCGTGCAACAGGTACCGATTTATTGGAGGTAGCTACCATATATAAGGCTTATTTGTTAGGTCTATGTAAGGGAATATCCCCATAAAATATAATCTTATATGGTACAGTACCTCCATTTTAGGATCCTGAATTTCCCATTGATCGTGAGTTGGGTGACCTGGGTGATGTGAAAACGTGGGACATTCGCCAAGCCCTGCTTGATCTGAAACTTTGCAACGATGGGCCATCAGTTTTACCAACTCCCCGCCCATATCGATGGTGGAATTGGTGATTGCTACTTTGTTGGGATCATCTCTGAATTCGAGAAATGGTTGTTGAAAGCGCTGCTTATTTGCTAGGTCTAACCGTTATAACCGGTGTAAACCCATTTCGGATGATGTAAACGACCCAAACCAAACCGTGGTTCATGTTCATGAGCGTGTTCTTTTCAAATTATCCAGGTCGTACCTTAAATTGTACAAGTCTTCTACCAACTATAGGCTACAGGCCGCTACCATGGCCAACCATGATTTCCAACCTATGACCGTCGGCAAAAAACCTGAGGACGCCCGATTTGCGCGAACGTGTGGTGAATAACATGGTGGTGGGTTTCTTGTAGAGAAACGATCTTTGGGGTGGGAGTCCTGGGAGTTAATGGAAACTGATATGCCATTTAACTATATTTAACTAACCAAAATGGTGGTTTAATATGGATATACTGGGATACAATGGAGATATCATGGGATATGAAGGGGATATAATGAGATATACCCTCCTACAGTAGATGGACAAAAAAATCAAGCCTACAGACATCTACCAAGTAAAACCCCACACCCCAAATTTCAATGTTGAACAAAACTCTATCTAACTTCCTCCGTGTTCAGGGTTTGATTGTTTTTGTCCACCGGTGCCAAGCGCAGCCCAAAGACAACATTGAAATTTGGGGGTGCGGGGGTTGACAACAATACAGCAAGGGTTTGATTTCATCGTCCATCTACGGTATGTCATCATCGCCATGGCTTGCTAGAAAATCTCTCATTGAGTTTGATGATTTGTCCAGCTAGAAAAATGCCATTTATCATGGATTTCCCAGCTTGCCACGTTTGATTGCCGAAGGGTGCGGGTATACCCCATAAATCCCCATAATAATGACGTTATATATAAACGGGAAAAAGAGTGGTAAATCGTGGTAAAGAATCAGCAACTCGTGCGGCTACCCTTGCTTAGGTTTGGCTGTCTCATGGTCAGTGGTACGTATCAAGGGATTGCCTACAGTCCTATTTAAAAAGATCCAAAAAGGGTGGGGATGATCAGCCTCAACTGATGTGTTCTGGTGGAATTTCTATGGCTGCTCGGCATTTTGCATTTTTTGAATTTGACGACATTTTCTGGGGGTTCAAAGCTTGCCATGTCATGTCCCTGTTCATATCTGGCTGGTGGTTTGGAAATTGTTTATTGTCCATATATTGGGAACAATAATCCCATTTGACTTTCATATTTTTCAGAGGGGTAGGTATACCACCAACCAGTTATAAATGGCTATTTCTATAGGGTTATAATTCCATATAATTCCATACATGGGGTGATTGTGTTTGCTCCAAACGTTACATATCCCCAAAATTTCTGGGTTTTGAAATGATCCGAAGAGCCCATCATGACGTGAAAAAACGGTGTGTAAAACCCAGCGCCAAAGTTATAAGTTGGTTTATAATCCCCAGTAACTATAGTTAGTTTTGTACCATAAACCATAGTGAAATTGGAGTTATAAACCAACTTAGCTATCGTAAACGGGGGCCCCACTTTGTAATACTATCCAGGAAGGAATGCGGCTGGGTTTTAAACTTTAAACTTTAAGCAATCTACATAATCTACATCACTGCTCGAAAGAATATCCTAATTGAATACAGTCTTGGGATGGGAGACTGTGAAAACATCATCCAATATTACTTGATGAGTGCCATCACACATTTTTTTGCTATCTACATAGAGATTCAACCTTGCGACTCAGCGACTCCACCGTAGGGCCACGAAGTGGTTTGTGATAGCCCAAAGCTGATGGCTTCATATGACCATGTCTTGGATCTACCCATATTGGATTACACCCACTATACCTGTTGTTATAAAATGTTATCAATACCTTTTGCTGCACCTTTGGCTACACCATTTTTTTACCCATTCTAGTAACCCAAAAAGATAGAAAAGTTGTAATTTCTCAATTTCTCACTAGTTTTAGTGACTTTAGTCGGATTTGACCAGTTTCTACCTTTGTGGGGCCCTAAACCCTAAACCCTTGAATGGATCACCCCATGCAACGGTGTTTTTGCAAGTCATCAGTGGGTTCTTCCCGTTTTTGATGGGAATCTGATGGTCCCAATTTTATGGTTTGAAATATGGGCCATACCAATCCAAACATCTATGATTACTATGATAACTATGGTTACCAGTAGTACCGCACAAGGCGGTGGCGGAAGTTTCAAAAATAGGAAACCTATAGGAGCGGTTGGTGGTTGTGAACCAGGGATGGCAGAGCGAAGCCACTGATGGACCGAAAGGTGCTTGAGGCCTCCTCTCTTTCTCTCTCTTTCTCTGACTATCTATCTATGTATCTATGCGTCTATGTATCTATGTATCTATGTATCTATCTACCTATCTATCTATCTATCTATCGATCTGTCTATCTATCTATGTAACTTTCTATCTATCTATCTATCTATCTACCTATCTATCTGTCTATCTGTTTATCTATCTATCTATCTATCTATCTATCTATCTATCTATCGATCTATCTATCTATCTATCTCTCTCTCTTTCATCTAATTACCTATCTATCTATCTATCTACCTATCTATCTATCTATTGATGTATCTATCTATCTATCTATCTATCTATCTATCTATCTATCTATCTATCTATCTATCTATCTCTCTCTCTCTTTCATCTAATTATCTATCTATCTGTCTATCTATCTATCTATCTATCTATCGATCTATTGTAGTTGTAGTTGTTGTGGTTGGTGTTGTTGTTGTTGTTGTTGTTTGTTGTTGTTGTTTGTTGTTGTTGTTGTTGTTGTTGCTGCTGTTGCTGTTGCTGTTGCTGTTGCTGTTGCTGTTGTCGTCGAGGTTAGGGTAGTTAAGTTAGTTAAGTTAGTCAAGTTAGGTAAGTTAATCAATGTCTACTTTTTCGACATCTTCACGTCAAAAAAGGCTCAAAACCCTCAGTTTTTTACACTTTTGACTTCGAAATGTGCTTCGCGCCACAACGGCGTGCACTTTTTCGACACTTTTTCGACATCTGAACCTCCAAAAGTGGTCCGAGACCGTCAGTTTTTAACACTTTTGACTTGGAAATGTGCTTCGCGCCACAACGGCGTGCACTTTTTGGACATCTCAACTTCCAAAAGTGGTCCGACGCTGGTGTGCTTTGTACATTTTGACTTCAAAATGTGCTTCGCGCCACAACGGCGTGCAATTTTTCATCTCTCATCTGGCCAGCTGCCTCCGCACCCGCCGCTTTAGCGACCTACTTTTCGAGCCTCCGGAGCCCCAAATCATTGGAAAAACACAGTGTTTCGCGACTTTCCTACCTTTTCGCGCATCTGCATCTTCTTTCTTCTGACTCTTTCTCTTCTACTCTTCTCTCTTCCAATCTTTCTCTTCTCTCTGCCTCTGCCCTGCTCTGCTTTTCATCTGTCCATATTGTCGGAAGTTTGACTTCTAAACTTCCTTCGAATAGTGGATAATAGATGATATCTATGGTGAATAGATGATAACTAGGGTAATTTAACATAGCGAACTGGAAAATCACCATGCTATTCATGGGCAAATCAACTATAGATGGCCATTTACTTTGCCCGTGCTCTATCTTATCCTAAGTTTGGTATGTGCTGTCACGCCAGCACATCCTTTTGCCTCATGGTATTGACATCAATCAATGGGAATTTCAGGATCCTAAATCCAATACATGGAGGTTCTGTACCACATAAGGCCATATGTTGAGGGGATATTCCCTTACATAGGCCTAAAAAAATAGGCCTTATATATGGAATCGGTACCTCCAATTTAGGTTCCTGAAATGGCAATTGATTTAATCCATGTTCGTTTCTTGAACTGGATATACCCAGTTTATGTATGGTTTATCATGGAAAATCCGAAACTGAAATGGATGATTTGGGGGTACCCCCGATGACTTTGGAAACCTCCATATCTAGAAATGGGTGGACTAACTATGGTTGCTATATTGCCAGTTGGAATCCAGGGGATTATTCCCCAAGTCCCTCATTTATTTACATGTATAAGTATACAACGTGGGGCTCCCCAGTGATGTTTGTTGGTTTATAATCCCCAGTAACTATAGTTAATTTTGTACCATAAACCATAGTTATTGGAGTTATGTTCACCAACTTAGCGATTTCGTTTAAGGGGGCCCCACTTTGTAGCATTATATAATGATAATATAATATCCCTGGCCCATGAGTCAAGAGGAAAACAGCTCCACTGATGGGAAGTTGGAAAAACTGCCAAATCGATACACTGCCAAAACAAGGGCAGTGAAGTGAGGCCTGGAATCCTGGTTGATACCCAAAATACGGGCCAAACATCTGTCTGCGGCCACACCAACAAGCCTCTTAGAGGGGAAGCAAGGGGTATACCATTATATCCCATAATTCCATAAGTTGTATGTATGTATATATATATATTTATATTGTGTACATGGCTTATATTCCATAGATCGGAAAACGGTCATAACTCGTTGGTGTTTTTAACTCCAACATGATGATAACTGGGCAGGTTATGGCCGCGAATTGACGTACCGCCATGATGACGGTTCCTTCAGCGCCTTTGGGAAGTGTCTCGACCGCTGGGAGAGAATGCTGTCATATGCTGTCATAGTTCAGAACTGGGATAATGATAGGGGATAATGATAGGGTATACCATCAAATTTAGCCATTTTGAATATGGAACATTAATATGGGAAAATTATGATCATCCCATTTTGTATCTATTGAAATGGGGGATAATGTGGGTAAAACAATGCCATTTTTACCACCCATGACTGGGAATGGTAAACATACCAGCTGTAAAAAACGATGATGACTGGGGGATGGTTTATGAAATTCTTCTACCCACATTAGTAGATGAAGCAACATTTTGATGGTTGTTTTTCAGTTGTTTGGGAAGAAACATTGTAGTTTAACCGAACAAAAAACGATGCTGGTTCAGAAGATCATGTTTTTGTCTTTTGAGTGGCCATGAAATTGAGAGGTTTTCCATAGTTTTGGGCAAGCCACACTCAATGTTCCTCTCTTTTTTTCCGGATTGTGATGCCACTGTATTAAGCAAGTCTGTTTCACACATGTTTGTCGTCCGACATTTGAGGGTGTTGAGTGACTCTTTTATCCATTGTGTGGAGTTGTTTCTCATGTCATCCAAAACCTTGGTGGTGTAAAAGATATGTCCGGGATTGGGTCATAAGAACCCATGCAAGTGCACCCTGGATTGTGTGGATGTTGACATCCGAAGCTTAGACTCCAATGAGTCTTACTGGTGCGAAACGTAGGGAATGGATGGGTTGCTGGGGGTTGCTGGGATTATTATTGATAGTTATTGTCGTGGATCATTCCCTCATTCCCTACGTAAAACGCACCAGTAAGATGGGTGTAGTCCATTGCAACCTCATCTGATTGGTGGTTTGGAACATGAATTTTACTTGGTGGCTCATCCCACTTAGTAAGTGGGTTATAACCCCAGTTATAAATGGGATAAGTAGGGTTAATCCACTTATAACTGGGGTGAACTAACCCACTTACTAAGTGGGATGAGCCACCAAGTATGAATTTCCATATACTGGGAATTTCATCATCCCAACTGACCAATATGTTTCAGAGGGGTGGGTATACCACCAACCAGCTGTATGCCCTTTGGGCTCTTTGTGGATTCTGGGGGATACAATACGTGGAGCCCCTGGAAAGGCCACGAGTTATCGCGACAAGTTGGGGTTCATAAAACTCCAATTTCACTACAGTTATGGCCATTTATTAGTTATAACTGGTGATAAATGGGATTATACATTCTATAAATAGGGTTATAAGTACTTATAACTGGTATTTCGGCCCTTAACTGTATGGTTTATGGTACGCAAATAACATCTTATAACTATAGTTACTGGGGGGGTTGGTCAATAATTCTGATAACTATGGTTTAGTGTACAAAATTAACTATAGTTACTGGGGATAATAAACCAACAAACATCACTGGGGGGGCCACATTGTATGATTCATAAATTGGGATGTGGCCACCACAGGACAATGATGCCCATGTTGGCCAAGTCAGCCTTGTGTCGGCAGTGTCCTTCACATGTTCACACTGTCTATAAATCTACATCGTTTTATTTACTATTTGGTTTGTCATCTCCACATTTCTAGTTGAGCTGGTTGATAGGTGTCCCTATTATGGATTAATGATATAGACATATTTATATAATATATATAATCACCAATAAACCAATTAATCAGTATGCCCCCTTAAAACAACCTATCAACAGCATTCGACGGTGTTTGGAATGGCTCAGAAGCGATGACTCTGGATCTACCTGGCTGACGGCGTTTGTTTTGCGAGTCTTTGTGGAGGTTCAGGCGCTTGTTATGCGCGAAGATGTTGGGAAGATGTGGGAAAGACTTCGATTTGTAAAGCAAGAGTCAGTTTTGTTCATGTTTGAATGGAGAGGGGTGACCATAATGTCGTACATCCTACTCAAAGTCTTGTTTTGGGCAAAGGATCGACAAGCCAACATCAACAACAAGTTGAAGATACAGAAAGTCGCTGTTTGGTCACCAGCAATGGGGAGGAGACATGTGTGGATCATGCACAAGCATTGACTGGGAAGTGAATGAAACCTGCATCTCATTAGTGTTTATGATCCATGCTTCTCATTTGACAGTGAAGTTTAAACAATTGTTCCATGTGCCATGGTCGAAACACGGTTTATGTTATATGTTGTTTTGCCATATTGGGGCATGTCATCATTCCATTTGTATGGCTTGCTAATACCCGATGACCACAGACTATACGTATACATCTATATACCATG
Source organism: Cladocopium goreaui (assembly GCA_947184155.2). Taxonomy (NCBI): domain Eukaryota; class Dinophyceae; order Suessiales; family Symbiodiniaceae; genus Cladocopium; species Cladocopium goreaui. Next base: position 561,150 of record CAMXCT020000768.1, read on the forward strand.
CTTTAACCCTAGCACATATGTTTCAATTGTATCTTCTTGTATATCATTGCCAGATAATGGAAGTATCACCAAACAAACATGCACTTTTTACTGCGGAGTCATATGTAGACACTGAGTTGGCAGGTCTACACTTGCGAACTTTCAGTGGTAGATGTGGTAGATCAGCTAGCGAATCTGCTCTGGCAGGAGACGGCGTTAGTGGCTGTGGATTCAGGCAGGTTGGGGAGGGAGGATCACGTGAAAAACCAAGAATGGACATCCCCAACCAACTGGATAGGTACCATCTGGTTATTTTACATAGCCATGGAAAATCCCTAATAAATGGAGGTTGTAATGGGAAAACCATCTATAAATGGGCCATTTTCCATGGCTATGTTAGTCATAACCAGAGGATAGAAACTAATCTCTTCTGTTTTTTGCTACAGATGGAAAATCACCAGCCAACCAGCTATCAAAGATTGACCCTGTGGAATGGAGGTCGGATTCTTGTTGGGCTTTACCTTGCTGTGCTAGCCATGTTTAGTTTCTTAATGACTTGAATGATTTGGGGTACCTCCAATTTAGGAAACCTCCGCTTCGTGAAATGCATTGGATCATCATTGGATCACAAAAATTGTGTCGGATTGCGCCTAGTGGTGCAGTAGGACAGTGAGCCAACTGGTGATAGTTCACCACTGTTGTAGGGGCCTCATATCACAACTTATGGAAGCAGATGATACACCTAAAAATTACACCAAGTAGTAGATTACACCTTATATTCTAGGTCAATCTTACATGGATACAAACTAATCCTTGGCCATAGAAATAGTGGATTTACCCATTGAAAATGGTGATTTTCCATTGGAAATGTATTGTACTTGTGGAAGTTAAAACCCCTAGGTGTATAGTCACGCCAGCATCGCCTCCAAGTAGGTTATATATCCCATTCTACTCCCATATTATCCTAAGCCTATGGCCCGTCCCATTTTTCGCGGGGGATATCCGAAAACCACCTTGGTGTCCCCAAAAATCCTATTGGTTGTATATTGTTATATGTTCCATTAAACACGATTTAAGTCATTTAAGTCCCTATTGTTGATGGTTTATACTCCCTTGAAATATCGGATTCAATCCCTTCACATCCCAATAAATCCCACTGTAAATCATTCAATGGGAATTCCAGGATACTAAAATGGAGGTACTGTAACATATAAGGCCATATTTTGTGGGGATATCCCCTTACATAGGCCTAAAAAAAAGGCCTTATATATGCTAGGTACCTCCAATCAATCGGATCCTGAAATGGCCATTGAATCATATTTCCATCATTTAAATACCAAGTGAAAAACCAAGAGCTGCTTGGTGGTTTGGTGGTTTTGAAGATCTTTGTCCTTTGTAGCAACTTGGCACCTTCCTGTGCTTTTGAAGACGTGGAAGACGTGAAATTCGCAGACACTAAACGTACAGTTCCCGATGGTGGGAAGGTGCCAACAGTGAGCACCACATTGATACTTGGTGGCGAACTACCCACTTAGCAAGTGGGTTATGACCCCAGTTATAAATGGGATAAGTAGAGTTAATCCACTTATAACTGGGGTGAACTAACCCACTTAGTAAGTGGGATGAGCCACCAAGTATCTGAGATGGAGGACCTGCCGAACTGCGAGGGCCTTTTCAACATGAGGAGGTCCGACTTCGCCCGAGGGTCTCTATATGGAGACCCCATATCTCAAGATCCTGTTCAAGGCATCCCCAGCCCAAAATGACTTGACAATGTATATATATATATATTTAATATATATACATACATACATACATACATACACATACATACACATACATACACATACATACACATACATACACATACATACACATACATACACATACATACATACATACATATATATATATGTACATATATACATATATATATACATACATATATATATATATACATATATATATATCTATAGTGAGCAGAATGACCGAATTCCGTCTTTGACCAGCAGTCATGTGTCCGCTTGTTGTGCATAGTTTCCAATAATGTCACTTACGCCACGCTGTACCTCGGTTTTGTTGAACCAAGCATCTAGATCCATTTTCCAGCCATGTTGGGCTAAAAATGGGACGCCTACCCGATGGTGGATGGCCCGTCCCATTCCATCACGCAAGTACAACGACTGGAGTAGATGTATACGTTGGGAAGGCATACTTGGGATAGAAGTAAAGCGACATACTCAGAGGATTGGAGATGTTTTATATTTATACTTGGTGGCTCATCCCACGAATCGTAAGTGGGTTAGTTCACCCCAGTTATAAGTGGATTGACCCTACTTATCTCATTTGTAACTGGGGTTATAACCCACTTGCTAAGTAGGATGAGCCACCAAGTATATATATATATATATTCTGCAATGTGGGGCCCCCCAGCCAGTGATGTCAACGTTGGGAAAAATAACCCCCAGTAAGTATATAGTTAATTTTGTACCATAAACCATGGTGAAATTACAGTTTTGTTCACCAACTTAGCTATCGTAAACGGGGGCCCGACTTTGTAGGGGCGCTGAAAAAATGGTGTGAATGGATTAATTATAGTATAATTTGAAACAAGTAGATTCCCATGAAATATACCATTTCCGGTTTGTGGTTTGGAACCATGGAATTTTATGACTTTCCATTTAGTTGGGAATTTCCATCCATCCCAACTGGCGAAGTCCATCATTTTTCAGAGGGGTAGGTATACCACCAGACCATATGATATCCATATATATATATATTACCATGTATGTATATTCCCATATATATATATATACCATATTAGATTCCCATATAGACCATGTGTGTTTTCCCAATCGGCATGTTTTTCCAGGGATCAGATCCCCAAGATCCATCGGAGGCATTCTGAAGTCGGCGACAGAGTTCCTGATCAGTACCCAGTAGCACGGCAAAGAATGGTCGGTTTTGAAAGGTTGGAATGTTGGCATGGTTTGGGGCTGTCGAAGCATTAATCATTAGTTGTTGATATTTCTTGTTATTGTTTTTTTGTTAATGGTTGAAGGCATTTCCAAAAAGGGATCATTCTGTGGTGAGCTGGCATCTTTATGGTTTATCTGTGCATCCTGAAGTTTAGGGCCAATAGAAAATGCCAGCAAGAATCGGTACTTAGATGAACTTGCGGATGAACACCCCAACCTTACAAGGGATTTATGGTGGTTTCCTAAAATGGTGGTAACCCAAAATGTATGTTTTATAGTGGAAAATCTTATGAAAATGGATGATTCGGGGGTACCCCCATGTCAGGAAACCTCCATATCCATACGATGGCAATTTTTATAGGGTAAAATGATGATTAAGCAGTAGGTTTAGGGATACCCATTTGGAACCCCCAAAATGCTGTGGTTTAAAAGAACAATTTCTCCATGTTCTACTAGCATTCAACCTGATTTTCCCAAGTATCCAATGGCCATAAGTGATGTTATCCTCTGAAAATACACATGCTTGGCTGAACAAGCCTCAGTTGTAGATGCAGATGTTCGTTTCCCAGTGATTTTTACACCAGAATCATAGTTAGCTGGGACTTTCCAGCTTGCCATCCTTGATTCAATGGCCATTTCAAGAACCTAAATTGGAGGTACCGATTCCATATATAAGGCCTATTTTTTAGGCCTATGTAAGGGAGTATCCCTGCAAAATATGGCCAAAAATGTGGTACCAACGTACCTCCAATTTAGGATCCTGAAATTACCATTGATTGATTAGGAGGTCATCAGCTAGATGAGCTAGCTCTTTATCCCATTTCTTGGAGGCTCACCCAGCCAGGAAAGCGGATGGCTCCTTTCGACGAGTAGGTCAGGTCATTCACCAGGTGACCTAGGGATGCCTGGTGGAGCGCTGGATGGCATGTTGATATCCTGCTTAGTTAGGGGCCGGGCCCCCCATAACTGCTATGAAGGGGTTAGAAACCATAGGAAAATGGATAGAAAACCAAGAGAAAGTGGCATTTAATGGTTTTTTTTCGCTGATTGTTGATAGCTAAGTTGGCGAATAACTCCAATTTCACTACGGTTTATGGCACAAAGATAACTACAGTTACTGGGATTTATGAACCAACAAACATCACTGGGGGGCCCCACATTGTGGGTATGTAAACTAGAGCTCTGGCTAGCACATGGCAATATGTTGTGTAACAGTACGGTGGTACGACGATTCGTGTTGCTCGGGATTAAGCGATCGAATCGGTGGGCTCAGCTAAGGGTGGTGCTACATTTTCATAGTGCCTACAAAGTGGGGCTCCCAAACGATAGCTAAGTTGGTTTATAACTCCAATAACTATAGTTTATGGTACTTATAACTACAGTTATTGAGGCTTATAAACCAACTTATAACTAGGGGGGCCCACATTGTATGGAGCATCACTTTTTCCATTTGAGCTTGCACTTTGCCGACGGGGGTTAAGCCATGAGTGAGACCCTTCCTTTTACTTCTTGTAGATGTCAAATCGTGAGTTGTCATCAAACCTTGTTTTGGGATGAAAAGATAACTGCTTCGTAGCTTAAATTTCTTCCTGAGTTTGTTCAACCTCTCATACTTTGCCTGTACTCTATCCTAAGTTTGGTCAAAGCCACCAGGTAGCCGATTCCATCTTCACCAAAAAGAAGGTTGGCATTGTTATCAACCTGTAGTATCAACCTCTCATCAGATGATTCTCCTGTTGGGTAAACTACACTTCAACTCATCAGATAAATCTCTTGTAGTATTCAACTTATATTCAACTTGCATTAATTGCTCCGGTTGTCCACTTTAAGTATCATAAGTCCAGTCGAGTTCACCTTTCAACCAGATGTGCCAGGCTCAGAACTTGGGTAAATCACCCCATAGGGTTATAACCACAGTTATAAATGGGATAAGGAGCGGGTTAATCCACTCAAAAAATTGGGGTGAACTAAGCCTAACCCACTTACGAGCCGTGAGATGAGCCACCAAGTAGGGATGTATATACATAAGATTACCCTAAGATTTTTTAGATCTATGGATATTGGGATGATATGTTTTGCATATAAATCATTTTTGTAAACTTGCCTAATCCCCATTTTCGGTGATAATAGTTTAAGATTACCATCATGGTCCCATAGCCCAAGTATCATGCCTTTGACCATTTCACAGACTTTTTGTTTTTGAACTGTAGAATCAAATATGAAATCCACACTTGTTGATGGGAAATCCTAATGAGTCTTTGTAAAAATCGGAGGCAATGCCTTACTTGGAGGATCATCCCACTTAGTACAGGATAGTGCCCCCAGTGATGTGAACGTTGGTTTATAGACCCCATTAACTATAGTTATATCTGTCATAAACCGTAATTAAGCCACTTTTTTAAGGCAACCAAACACTATCTTTGGGCCCCATCCTGTAAGTTTTTTAAATAGCCGCGGTCACTGAGTCCCCTTTGTTTTTTCACAACAGTTACTAACCACTTACCAAATGGGATGATCCTCCAAACAAAGCACCGTTCTAATAGTTTTCCCATACAAGGTGGTGCCCCAGTTCGTTAGCTAAGTTGGGGTTCACATAACTCCCATTAAACTAGGGTTTAAGGCAGATATAACTATAGTTAATGGGGCTTATAAACCAACAAACATCACTGGGGGGCACCATCCTGTAACCATCCGATCAATTCTCCATATGTTGTGGATTATTAAGGTACTTCTGAGTTTCAACAGCTATTTATCTACCATCAACCACTACATTAAATAATTTTGGCCGATGATATTCCCATTAAACACCATGAAATCACCATTATGTAGCGTTCAATCCCATCAAATCGCCATTAGATCACCAATTGCTTTTTTTCGTGCGGATCCTCGGGTGCCAACAGGAGATGTTGGGCGGTGCCAGCGGTTCAGATCTGGCACTCAGCGCCTATGTGACGTCAGCCTTGGCGAAGGCTTGGAAAGGGAGAACTTCCAGGCTGGAAATGATGGTTCATATATTATGTATACTACTTATATGTAGCATATATATATATATATCCCATATATATATATACACATATGTAATGTAATTTTATTAAGAAAATATATATATATAACGTTATAGAATTATACGACGGCCAGGACGGGGGTGCTGCCAGGGGCAGTGAATTTTAACTGCGCAGTGCCAGTGTTTTTTGCATGTTGGCTCATTTTCGGATGTCGGCCAAATGGTCTACTGGCTGACGAGATTTGTTTCAAAAACACAAAACTCTCAACCCAAAACCCTAAAACCTAAAGCTGACATCACACCCCAAGTAAACCTTGAAAGTAGAATCTTTTGCAAACCGTGGTAGGTAAAAACTGAAAAACCGTAAATAATAGACCCTAAACAAACCCTAAAGAGTTGGTCACATGATAAACCTCTGGGCGGCATCCCCGGCCTGCGGGTAATTATATGTACATAGTAGATACACAGTAATATATATATATAATATACATATCATGAACTTCTAGACTACCCCCCACCGCACTACCCTAAGAGATTTTTAGATAGTAAATAAGAAAACGGGTTTGTATCCCTTGATTTTTTGGAACATAATTAGTAGCCTAAAAGGGAAAATGGTAGGGATACAAACCAAAAGTAATTAGCATTCTAATAAGGATTGATTTTGGCGTTTTGTATGATTCATTATTAGTATGTTAATAATGAAAAAAACATTATTAGCATGCTAATAAGTTTTATACAACTTGTTTGTATAAAACTTTAGTAGGGTCCTAATAAGGAATTTGTGCATTTCATCAAGCAGAAGGGTTCGCGGCGGAGGTGGCAATTTGCCACCAGGTTTGGAGAGGACTGAACCCGATTGTGAAGAGTCTCCAAATGAGGAGGAAGTCAGGGGGATGAAAATGTCGGATGTGACGTGGGATATTGCGCAGGAGTGAGGCGGTTTCAAGACGTGAAGGAAGAATGGGAGGTTGCGCGAGGAAACACAGTTGCCATTCAACCGGGCTATGATTGCAGGCATGACTTACGGGGTAATAAGGTTGCTTGTTTGGCATGTTCTTTTGTTTGCTCAGGCTTCAATGAATTGAAGGCGCATTTTGCGGCCAAGCATTGGGGTCAGTTTGGCTGCGGAGATTGCCATCAGCATTTCAACAACCCTGAGGCTGCCATGAAACATTGCCGGTCAACGAGCCACATGTGTAAGGCAGAATACACGGTCAATCCCACGTTCCAGACAGAGACAGATGTGACCTCAGGGGCTCTCGCAGCAGAGAACGAGCCGCATTGGGCTCACGCGGATCAGGTCACTGGGATAACGTGTGCATGTGGTTTATCCCAGGCTAGAGGAGCCATTGTGGGAGTGCAACCAGAGCATCCATCGTGTGGGTTGGCTGCTCTTGCAGCAGCGAGGCATGGGGCTGAAGCTGGTGTGTTGGCGGGGCAGGACTATTTGGAGTCTGCTTTGCAAACTTTGATTGCGACGCCCCACGTCAATCTCCTTCCTCTTGACGGAGCTGCTGCTACGGATTGGTTGTTTTTCTCTGATGTGCGAGAGGTTATAGGAAATCCTGGGAATGCGGGGAGTACATGGTATGATTCTCAGGGCGCACACTGGGCTTTTGCGAGTGGGGCTGAGATTTTACCTTATTAGGTAGCTATTATTTTTGTTGTATCCACCAAGACCTGGCTTGGATACAAAAACTTAATAGCGCCCTAATAATGATTGAGAGGGATGAGATTTTGCCTTATTAGGTGACTATTAATTTTTCGTATCCCCCAGGGCCGGGCTTGGATACAAAAACTTAATAGTATCCTAATAAGGATGCAAATTGCATTAATAGCATACTATTAAGTTTTTGTATGATTTGGGGATACAAATCCTTGTTAGGATACTAATAACCAAAAAGGTACTTTTCTTAATGTAGACCAGATTAGTATACTAATAAGGAATGGGATACAAAATCACATGTAATGGATTTTAGGCCTTAATTACTATCTAAATTTAAGCTACTATTAGCATATTATTAGTATGCTAATAATATACATTTAAGGGTTGTATCCCGAAATGAGATTTTTCCTTATTAGCATACTAATAATATCTTATTAGTATACTAATAAGGAATCCAGAAATGGTCAAATCCTTAAATATTCTGTAGGGTAGTACGGGGGGGTAGTCTAGAACTTCATGAACATAGTACATGTATATATATATATATATTTATATTCATACATACATACATACATGCATGCATGCATACATACATACACACATACACACATACATACATACATACATACATACATACTTACATACATACATACATACTTACTCACTTACTTACTTACATACATATATACATATTGATTGTACTCCTGTATGGGTGCAAAGTTAAAGCGCGGGGAATTGCTGATCTTGGTCCTTGCCGATGAACTCATCCCATTTTTGGGTATCATTTGTGCTGAAAGCTGGGTGCCCAGCGAATGTGATTGAATCTTTCTTTGGGGAAGTCAGGGGGGATGAGAAAAGAGACACCCAGCTCAAAACTGCGTTTCTTGAAGGGTGCCGTAATGATCTAATGATCTAGGAGTAGCCATGTGTGATTCGTGGCAGAACTCACAACTTTGAAGACCAACTTCGTCTATAAATCGGGTGCAGGTTAGACTACGGGAGGGAAAAGGAACATTTGGTGATTCAGAAACTCAATTGTAACCAATGAGGAATGTGAAAAAAACTGTTGTTGATGGGAGTTTTTTCTAAGCAAAATATTTGGGAAATTCAGAATCCATTGGGGGAATCCCTACCAATCAGAGGACCAAAGGGACGACAGAGGGTTCTGAACAATGCTCAATTGTTCCCCAAACACTGTGTCCACGGTACGTGTAAAGGCCGGTGCTTGATCAGGGTGCTCCAGCTGGGCTGCGGCATTTTTCCTGTAAATTTCTGTGTAAAAAGGTTCTTGTGACATGTTGACGTGCATGTCGACTGCGCAGGCTCACACAAAGTGTGGTCCTAGGTGTTGTGGCCCGTCATTTTTCTTGTAAATGTCCGATTGAAATGGCTCTTGTGAGATTTCCAAGTGAATTTCGACTGGGCGGGCTCGCACTAAGTGTGGTTCCCGGTCTGTGGATAGGACCACCTCCTCAACATCATCATGCTAAACATCATCATTTCCGTCCTTCTCAACATCATCATCATCTTCCTCCCCCTTGACCTCATCATCCTCAACATCATCAACCTCCACCTCATTTTCCGCAACATCACCATTATATCATCCTTCTCATCACCCTCCTCGACATTATCATCCATTAGATCAGCATCACCATGATCATGGTCATCATCATCATCATCATCATCGTCATCATCATCATCATCATCCTCATCACCACCACCACCACCACCATCATCATCATCATCATCATCCTTCTAATTATCGTGATTCTCCACCTTATCATCCTCAACTTCCCCTTCCTCATTATCATCCTCGTCCCCATCCTCCTCAGCAACATCATCCTCAACATCATCAACCTCAACATCATTATCCTCTATAGTACATCATTGTCCGCAACATTATCATCCTCTTCCTCATCATCATCATCACCATCATCATCATCATCATTAACAACATTATCATACATTGTCATACATTCTCCTCCTACTCCCCCACCCTGTTTGGGGTCTCTCGCTGGGATATGTTTTGCAATAAAACCTTTGAACCATAGAGGCTTTTGGGCCCCCCGCGATGAAAACTTTTAAAACTTGTTGATCCGTGCATGTTTTGCTTAGCCTGAATGTGCCAGCGTGAGAGCGATAGGGTTCTCCAAGACTTGCAACACGCCAATTTTTGGTTTCACCAGGGCCGCTTCCCAAACGCACGGATATCGAATCCGTGAATTTACTGGTGAGGGACGAGGCAGCGAGCGATCCACCATCTGCTTTTGAAGACCGGATACGACGGCCGGCGGCAGCAGGGAATTGTTCCGCCATGAGCTAAGCAGCCGAGCACGCCCGCAAATCCTTCACATCTAGCCAAATCATATCAATTTCACTGGCTATATCCCTATCACATATCTAATCTAATCACATCTCATCTCATATTTCCCAGTGTATATTCCCATGTAGTTTTTTTAATCCTCATATCACCCCTATATAGATTCATGGATATACGGTATGTCTCTACCTAGACTCTCCCAGTAGCCTGAAAATGATGTCTTACCCCATAATTTTAGTACCATTTTTGGGGGTGTTTGGAAAGTCTAGGTATACATATAATTATATATATATAGCTCTCTCTACATAATATATATATATATACATTCCAAAAAAATGTTTTTGAATGTGTGTATATATATATATACAGTTATCCATCCTTTTTCGCCCGTTTTTGGGCATCTGTATCACACCTGCCAGAGGCGCAGTCCTCGCTTTCCCTCAGCACTTTGGCACCAGCGCTGGCGAAGGCCAAAACGTATCTGGAAGCGCAGAGCTCCAGCGATACCTATGTGGCACGGGGGCCTGGTGGTTGGGAGATTTTTCAGTTGAGCAGTGGCTGCGAGACACGATTTACCAAATTTACTCCTGTTGGTTGACGATCAGTTCGGGGATTAAAGTAACCAGTGTGTTTTGGGGATGGTCATCATCCAGTATGGAAAATTCTTTTGGCCAAGCAGTATAAAGTTACGACACAGGTTTTTGAACAGTGCTCAGTTGAGACTGAAAAAACCAGTTGAATTGTTGAATCATTTTGAATTACCCCCCGGTAAACTAACACAACTACGGAAAATCACCATGGTTTATGGGTAAATCCACTATAAATGGCCATTTTCAATAGCTATGTAAACGTTTACCAGAGGGTAGTTGGATATAGAACGTGTCAAGTGGAATTAGTTTGCCATGGCAGATCATCATAGAGATTCAACCCACCGGTGACACCCTCCAAGAAGAAGGTATAGAAAGGTTCATTGGACCATTTTGAGGAACATTTCATGGAACAATGGAGACAATTGAATCCCAGTGTTTTTGGGATTCAACTACATTTTGGTGTTCCATTGAACATTCCATATGGTTCTCAAATTTCAATGGAACATTTCATGGGGATTCAACTACCAAAATTCTCGGAGATGTTTCTTGAACCACCAACAAGCAGGTTTATTGTATAAGGTCTATCCAAATCATTTGTCAATGGTGTTACCCTCTGGTAAACTAACATACCTATGGAAAATCACCATTTTTGATGGGTATATCCACGATAAATTGCCATTTTCAATAGCTATGTTAGTTTACCAGAGGGAATTTTTCTGATCCAAAGCTAGGTGTTCAATTCTGAAAATGTAGGACCATCATCTCTGGCGGTCCACGGCTTGGAATACCGCACGGTAGTTGAACTGGTTCAGGCCTTACTTCGTGCTCATGCCCTGGTTCTGGCAGGAGCGTCAGCAGTGTTTGGTCGAGCTGCTTGCTTGTCATTTGCCATGTTGGTGCCCTGCTTTGGCCTGGGTTTGCTCAAGCTAATATGTCTGTTCAATGAAAAACCCATCATTGGAAATTTGCTGAAATGATGTTTTCCCTTTTCGGTGGCCATCTCAAGTAAATCCAGGTTGCTTAAGATGTGGTAAACCCATTGCCATAAACCTCCCATGTGGAAAGGAAAATCTACGACCCATTTCTGCTATGGGGCTGCTATGGGGTTCGTTGGGTGCGTTGGGTTCACCAGATTAGTCCACCAGGCTGACATGTGTAGAGGTACTGGGTGGTGGTTTGGAACATTGGTTTAGTATGGGGTAATGATGGTTAATGATGGTTAATCGAAGGAAGTTTAGAAGTCAAACTTCCGACAATATGGACAGATGAAAAGCAGGGCAGAGGCAGAGAGAAGAGGAAGATTAGAAGAGAGAAGATCAGAAGAGAAAGAGTAAGAGGACAGAAGATACAGATGCGCGAAAAGGTAGGAAAGTCGCGAAACACTGTGTTTTTCCAATGATTTGTGGCTCCGGAGGGTCGAAAAGTAGGCTCGCTAAAGCGGCGGGTGCGGACCCAGCTGCCCACAGGAACGATGAAAAATTGCACGCCGTTGTGGCGCGAAGCACATTTCCAAGTCAAAATGTACAAAACACCTCAGGTCCGGACCACTTTTGGAAGTTATGATGTCGAAAAAGCGTACGCCATTGTGGCGCGAAGCACATTTCCAAGTCAAAATGTACAAAACACCTCAGCGTCGGACCACTTTTGGAAGTTGAGATGTCAAAAAAGTGCACGCCGTTGTGGCGCGAAGCACATTTCCAAGTCAAAATGTGCAAAACACACAAGGTTCAGACCACTTTTGGAAGTTGAGATGTCAAAAAAGTGCACGCCGTTGTGGCGCGAAGCACATTTCCAAGTCAAAAGTGTTAAAAACTGACGGTCTCGGACCACTTTTGGAGGTTCAGATGTCGAAAAAGTGTCGAAAAAGTGCACGCCGTTGTGGCGCGAAGCACATTTCGAAGTGAAAAGTGTAAAAAAACTGAGGGTTTTGAGCCTTTTTTGACGTGAAGATGTCGAAAAAGTAGACACTGATTAACTTAACTAACTTGACTAACTTAACTAACTTCACTAACTTAACCAACTTCGACGACAACAGCAACAACAACAACAACTACTACTACTACTACTTCTACTACTACTACTACTACTGCTACTACACGACAACCACAAGTACAACTAGGACTACAACTACAACAACTACAGTTACAACTACAACAACTACAACTACAACCACAACAATAACAGCAACAACAACAACTACAACTACAACAACAACAACGACAACAACAACAACAACTACAACTACAACAACAACGACAACTACAACTACACAACAACTACCGCTACAACTACAACAACAACAACTACAACTACAACAACTACAACTACAACTACAAGCTCACAACAACTACAACTACAAAACAACTACAGCTACAACTATATGACTGCAACTACACTACACTAATTATATTACACCACAGCTACAACTCCACTACGCTACAACTACAACTACAGTTGCAGTACATCACACTACATCCAGCAGTTGTGGGTAGCCAAAACAGCCAGGAAACATGGCGGACTTACCGCGTTGGATTGATGATCGATAGAACGATTGATAGATAGATAGACAGTTACACAGATAAATACCACTGCACTCCATTACACCATCTTCCACTACACTTCACTACATTACACTGCACTACCCTCCACTAAAATACAACTACACCTGCAACTCCACAACTACACTCCACTACACTACACTGCACTACACTACACTGCACTCAATGACACTCAATTACACTACATTGCAGACAGACAGATAGATAGATAGATAGATAGACAGGTAGACAGCTAGACAGCTAGACAGATAGACCGATGAAAGAGGGAGAGAGAGAGAGATAGATAGATAGATAGATAGACAGGTAGACAGCTAGACAGATAGACAGATGAAAGAGAGAGAGAGAGAGAGATAGATAGATAGGTAGATAGGTAGATAGGTAGATAGGTAGATAGGTAATGAGATGAAAGAGAGAAAGAGAGAGATAGATAGCTAGATCAACAGATAGATAGATACATAGAAAATAGATGGGTAGGTAGGTAGATAGCCAGAGAAAGAGAGAGAAAGAGAGGAGACCTCAAGCACCTTTCGGTCCGTCAGTGGCTTCGCTCTGCCATCCCTGATTCACAACAACCAACCTCTCCTATAGGTTTCCTATTTTTGAAACTTCCGCCACCGCCTTGTGCGGTACTACTGGTAATGGTTAATAATCACTGGCTGGTGGTTTGGAACCATGGAATTTTATGAATTTCCATTTAGTTGGGAATAATCATTCCAACTGACTTTCACTCCATCATTTTTCAGAGGGGTAGGTATACCACCAACCAGAGTAAGATTTTGAAGGATACACATGTAGAATTTCTTGTTGCAAGAATTGCCAGTGTTGTTGTGTGTCCATGGTGAATGGTTGACAAACAGTTGCTACCTTCTGGGCTAATCAAAGCTATCACAATTCCCCCAATCAACCTCATCAGAAGTGATGGCAAGGATGGAAAAGAATCTTCAACACATGCCCTTTTCCTCTACGAGTATATGATGATGGGCCGGAGCAAATGCGACCTGTCTGTCTGGCATGAAACAAGCAGATAAACACGGATTCATTTAGACGAATTTCTAGGTTTTCTAGTCTCAGGAAATTTGGGAAATTGTTTCAGTAGATTTTCTAGATTTTCTAGTTGAATTTTGCACTAATTTCTAGTCTCAGGCAATGTTCCAACACTAAAGTCACGTCTAAAGTGCGATGTTGACTTGGCCACCAACTTCCGATCACCAACCAACACAGGAGGCTTTCTATGGGGCTCAAATCATTGAAATTCATGGTGGCTGGGTCCTGCCGAACATGGGGATGAAAGCCACCAAAATTGTGGACGCCCAACAACCCGCAATTTTGATCGTTGAAAGCTAAATACGCTCGGTTCAGACCCACATCTCTAGGTCAATCTTACATGGATACTTTAATCTTTTAGTCTTTTGGTATTAATGGGAATATCTACTAGCCAGCAAAGAATTTAATTTTTGCAGGGTATCTAAGATTGGCAATGATCTTGGGCAAACGTGTGGGTTGCTACAAAATGTTTGGCTGCTATAATCCCGATTGAAATCGCAATTAAATCCCATGAAATCCAATTTTTAACCACCGCAAGACCATTAGATCACCAGGAAATCACCATTAAATCAAATTAATTACATCACCATTAAACCAACATGTTAATACATGTTACCACAGAAATCCATCCATTGAATAGTGCTGCAAGATGTTGGATCGCCGCCAGGACTTTGGGATAAGGATCAAGTGGCAACTGAGGCTGTGATCCGAGCGCCAGAATCAGATTGGAGATGTTGATGCGGATTGAACTATCAAATCAAATATGTGTTGTTAAAACTAGGTCAATCTTAGATGGTACCTACTAATCCTTTAGTCTGTTGGTATTAATGGGAATATCTACTAACCAGTCTGGTGGTGCCCCAGTTCGTTAGCTAAGTTGGTGAACATAACTCCCATTAAACTATGGTTTATGGCAGATATAACGAACTAGTTAATGGGGGTTATAAACCAACTTATAACTGGGGGGCACCATCCTGTATGTGTTGTTAAAATATGTGTTATCAAATACGCTCACATTAATCCATTAGAATTAGGGGTATATTTCAAACCAAATATCAATGATATAAGTTATAACACTGGAATATACTAGGAACATAATGGTGAGATTCAATAACCCATAGGATCCATGGTGCTATATATGGTAACATGGATCCCATCAATATACCCCCTTTGTGTTAGCATATATACCAGCACCATGGATCCCTATGGGTATATACCACTTAAGGAGTAGATGTATCTGGGTAAATTATAACGACCTCACTACGACCTCACTGGAATCATGGTTAATAAGGGGAATCATCCCCAAAATGGCCTTAATTCAGGTTAGTGAATTATTTTAATTTACCCAGAAATATGTGTTGTGAAAATTTGTGTTATCAACTACCCTCTGGTAAACTCACATAACTATGGAAAATCATCATGCTATTAATGGGTAAATCAAGTATAAATCGCAATTTTCAATAGCTATGTTAAATTACCAGAGGGTATATTATATGGATAACAAAGAATGTTGGCCCTTGAAATATGTGTTTATCAAACCTTGAATTTTAAACATGCGGATGTCACGTTTTAACACTGCTCAAGTGCTTTGCCTCATGTATCCGGGTAAATTAGGGTAAATTATAACGACCTCACTGCGACCTCACTATAATCATAGTTAGTAGGGGAAATGATCCGCAAATGGCCTTAATTCAGGTTAGTGAAATATTACAATTTACCCAGATGTATAAATTCACAGAATGACATGCCCATCCTTTGATTGTGTCCTTAGTTACAGGTTTGGGGTGGCTATGGAGAGTTGTCAGGGGCTGTTTCAAAGGAAGAGCGCAAAGAAGAGCGCGGCTTCACCCCTTCTCCTGGGGGAAAGCCGATTTTAACGGGGTATGATTTTCCACTTAGACTTTCCTGCAGATAACAGAGCCCAAGTCGGTTGATCAATGTTGATCCTGATTGGCTGACATATTAAACCCAAGAATAATCCATCCCCAATTTTAGCAGACATGGCTTGTTTGAACCCTCCGAAATTCGAAGGTTATGATTTGGTTTCCAACATTACTACTTTTGGAACAGAAACACGTTACTGACCCCAAAAAAACACCACAAAAGAGTCACGGAAACTTCCGGCTTTGGGAAAGTTAAAACCGCAACCAGGTGGATGTGAAAATGAGATCTACCACATGAAATTGCTATTTCAAAAGCCACTCGATTTATTTTGGTGGTTTTTCCATGGGGTTTTCCATGGTTTTCCCGTCCATTTTCTCAGCCCCATCCAGTGGCGCCATGAGAGGTGCTGTCCAAATCCTCCACCACTGGCCTTTACCGTTATTGGTCGCACTCATCCAATGCAGGTGCAGAAAATGGCGCTGTGGCCATGGGCACAAAAGGGATTTTCTTCGCCAACGATTCATAGGGGTGAAATACGGTTAGATGGTTTCTAATCTCTAGGCTGATGTTGGTACATCTGAGAGGTCGATGGAAGTAAGAGAGTAAGATTTTTTGATGTTCCTACATAACCTGGTTGGTGGTTTGGAACATGGCTTTTATTTTCCATAATATGTGGGATAATCCTTCCCATTGACTTTCATATTTTTCAAGATGGGTTCAAACCTCCAACCAGATATGATATTGATAATGATCAAAAAAAGGATATGTTCACCACCAATGTAATCCGGAGATGAATGGGATATAAATGTATTGTATAACAGTCAACTAAACCAGATAACTGTGCACTGATTTTTTGAGGTGTTTTGGTACATCTGTGAAGATGGAGACGGAAGACGTTGGGGTCTGGGGGATAGGTTGATGGAAGTCAGATGGTTAGGAGGGAGCTCAGAAGCCATTGGCTATCCATATAGGGCTTTCTATAAATGGGGTATACCCAAAAATGCATGGATTATAAGGGAAAATCCTAAAATGGATGATTTAGGGGTACCCCCATTTTAGGAAACCTCCATATTCCCTTTTAAACTAGGAGCGAAGGAGCTACTAGGAGTCTCCCAACCAGATGATAGTAACACAATAACTTGGTGGAAGGGCACCGCAACGGAAAAGTAGAATAAAATGGCGCCTTTCTAACGTCCACTACTTACAGTATAGGTTTATCCCAGTATACACCAAAATGGCAATCTTAGTGGGAAAAATGATAATCATTGGAATTACCCACTTGAGACAAATACCGCTGTTGGATATGTCAAATCTGGTTTCATGTTCAAACCTACCTAGAATGATGATCCACAATGACTACTGTAGTGTTTTCCAGCTGGGTTGACGCAAACAACCGCTGTATTATAGCTGTTGGTGCGGGTTACATCAAGTTGTGTTGATCTTCCAAAAAAAGATACCATCTGGTTATTTAACATAGCTATGGAAAATCACCATTTTCAAGTTCGGTAAACCATCTATGTCTATGGGCCATCTATACCATGGCAAACTGTTAAATAACCAGAGGGTAACATTCGAATCTGCCGAAAGCCGCGGGTTTGCAGGATGCAAAAGAGCGCCTTTTTTGTACAGCGCTGTTTCCAGGTTTCCCACCGATCCACTTATTTTGGTGGTTGCTACTTGGTGGCGAACTACCCACGAATCGTGGTTGCTCGTGGGTTATTTCACCCCAGTGATTGACATGGGATTTTTGGAGCGGGTTAATCCACTGATAATTGGGGTGAACTAACCCACGAGCCCACGATTCGTGGGTAGTTCGCCATCAAGTAGGCTTGTCATGTTTTTGGGAATTACCATCTGGTTATGACTCACAGTTCGCCATGGAAAATCCACCAATTTTTAAGTTATAGGTAAACCATCTATAATTTTTAGGGCCATTTTCCATGGCAAACTGTTAAATAACCAGAGGGTAACTTTTCTAATCTGGTTGGTGGTTTGGAACATAACTATGGAACATCCACCCATTTTTAAGTTCGGTAAAACATCTATTTCTATGGTCCATCTATACCATAGCTAACTGTTAGTCATTACCAGAGGGTAAAACTAAAAAGCAGGATGATCATTGCATGACGCAGCCGGGTATCTCCAGGTGACTGGAAGGCCTTGGATATCGAGCTGCTTGGTTCCAGCTGGATGCGCGTTTGATCAGCGTTAAGTGAATATATTTGGTTGGTGGTTTGGAACATGTTTTATGACTTTCCATATATTGAAAATAATATTCCCAACTGACTATTATTTTTCAGAGGGGTAGGTATACCACCAACCAGATATAGTCATTGGGATAGTGGAAGGTAACCATCCATTAATAGATAGTAAGCATTCACTGTGGTTGTTGGTAGCTGATAAGCCCTCAATCAAGCATAGTTTGCTGGAAAATCCACAATTTTTGTCGATGATTTTACCATGCCCATTCATAATGGATTTCCCAGTGCAACGTTCGATTACCTCAGGGTCTACAGAAATTATCACAAATTCATCTGCACTTTTGCGTGCACTTTGAATGGATATTCTATTCCATGTTCTCATATTTTCCCACAATTTCTCCCCTTGTACTGTACACAGTTGTGAAATCAGATGGTGATGGGATATAACGGGACAAGAATCCCAGTCGTGGTGGATATGCTCTGGCACCAAGCCCAGTCATGGCGGGCACGGCCCGGACGAGGACATACATGGGAAAGCTGGGTGGCGGACACAGCTGTCTTGTGTTGTTTTGTCTTCCAAAGTCTCGCATTGCCGAAGCATTCGATGCCGTCGGATCGACGACATGTCGCATGCGAGACCATGAGACACGCTGACGGTGGCTTCTCTGTCATTGCGAGCTATTCATTCAGCAGTTCAGGAAGAGATTTATTCTTTCGAAGCCTGGCGCCTGATGGATCTTCCATGTTAGCTTTCGGTTTAAGCGGGTTCATGTTCACCCACCCAGCTATATCCACCATAAACCAACTCGGTTGTGGAGCATCACACAGCACATTAGTCTAGTATATAACCGGCACACACAGATTTACAATGATTTATGTATATATATATATATATATATATATCATGTGCACATACATACATACATACATACATACATGCAATACAATACAAGACAATACAATACAATAACAATGCAATACAATACAATATAATACAATACAATAACAATACAATACAATACAATACAATATAATACAATACAATTACAATTAAATACAATACAATACAATATAATACAATACAATACAATACAACACAACACAATACAAATACCAATACAATACAATACAATATAATACCAATACCAATACCAATACCATACAATACAATCATACATACATACATACATACATACATACGTACATACGTACATACGTACATACGTACATACGTACATACGTACATACGTACATACGTACATACGTACATACGTACATACGTACATACGTACATACATACATACATACATACACACCTACGTACATACATACATACATACATACATACATACATACATAGATGCATACATGGATACATGCATACATGCATACATACAAAGATACATAGATACATAGAATATCATAGAATTACCTGTAGCAACCCCCCAAATAGGAACGTAATTTGACATTTTTTGGGATTGGATATCACTGATATCACTTGTCCATCTTTCTCGGGGTTGCCTTAGTGGTACATCCCTTGTAGATGGAAATATATCAGGATAAACAACCATCATATGGTTCAATGGCTCTCTGGACAACGTGGCTGAAAAGTTCCAACTATTCATGGGAAAGTAGAATATATCTGGGTAGATTATAACGACCTCACTGTTCTCCCTCACTGGAATCATGTTTAGGATTCGGGGAATCATCCCCAAATGGCCTTATTATTCAGGTTAGTGAAAAATTGTAATTTAACCAAATATATGTATATATATAATATATATTCCCAGAATTGGTTGGAAAAATCTGCAGGTTTCAGCCACATATGGTGCTAATAAACCCACTATTTCAAGCATGAAGATGTTCCTCAGCAAACCTTATGATCAAGCATACCACTAATCAATATGTTTTTTTATAGTGAACTACCCATTTTCCACGGTTCACCCCAGCTATCCATGGATATACCCCATATCCATTCATCATCCTTCACCATTGAATCACCGCTTAACCACCATTTAATCGCCATTGTTGCCTACTAGTTAACCAATGACTAGCTATGTCCATCGCATATCCAAGCAGGTTCAACCCCTCAAAATACAGGTAGTGGACCATATACAGCCTGAAAGTTGGGCGCATATCCCCTGAAAATTTGCCTTTACATATAGGCCTTACATATGGGGGGACCTTTAATTCAGGTACCTGAAATGAAACACGGAATTCTCCCAGGTCAGTTATTTAAGTGCGTCAATTTGTCACGATTTCGTAGAAATGACCCTGGTAAGTTGAATAATCTATAAATCCAAAACCAGATGGTATTCATAAACCTATAGTCAATGGGAATTCCAGGATCCTAAAATAGAGGTGCTGTATCATATAAGGCCATTTTTGGGGGGTAGATCCCCTTACATAGGCCTTGCATAGGCCTTATATATAATAGGTACCTCCACCATTGATATAGTTATAGAATCTTTTAAAAGATATTGGATGTTCATAGATTATTTATTATACGATAGAATATCAGATGTCAATAGATATCAGGTATTTATTCTACCATCTAATATCCAAAATCTAGTCTAGAATCCCTAATCTAGATACTGTAAGCCCTTTTTTCTATTAATAAGCCAGCATAATCTACATGTTTCCATGAATCCAAGCAAGTTATAGACCACAAAGCACTTCACCGAGGATGACAGGCTACGGCCTACTGGCGCTGACCCTCGCAGATCGATTGGGTGAAGCCTTTCAGGCGGTACGGTGGCTTTTGGAGAGGCGACCGCGACCGGGATGGGATGGGTTTCAGCGGTTGAAACAGATTGGTTTACTGGATCCCTTCAAAGTGGGGCCACCGGTCGATAGCTAAGTTTGTTTATAACTCTAATTTCACGTTTGGACTTATGGTAGATATATCGAACTAGTTAGTGGGATTATAAACCAACTTATAACTGGGGAGGCACCACCTTGTGCAAAGTGGGGCCCCCGGAAACGGCCACGAGTTATCGCGACAAGTTGGGGTTCACATAGCTCCAATATGCTCCAATTTCACTGGTCTATGGTACCTATAGCTACATTTACTAGGGGCCACATTGTGGGTTCAGTCGTTGTGACATAGACATATTATATAGGATATATATCCACTGGGAAACTGGAATTGTATAATAGACATATTATTATTATATATATACGAGGATTAACCACGACTGGTGATCATCCATGAACCATTTTATTGGCAATGTTGATCACCAAATGGTGGTTTAATGGAGATAGAATAGAGTATTAATGGTTTATCTAGTGGGTGTTAGTAATTAATAGGAGGTTTTGCCATCAACAAATAGGGGTCTAACGGGATTATTTCTGAAACATAATTCGGATTTAACTGCCAAAAATTACCCTCGGGTAATTTTATGGTAATTTAACTCACAAGAATAGTGGTTTAATGGTGATATACTTTACTGGAATATTCATGGGACATATTGATGGGTTTGTACTTACCCTCTGGTAAACTACCATAGCGAAGTGGAAAATCACCATTTGTAATGGGAAAATCAACTATGTCTATGGCCATGGCTTCAAGTTCGCGAACTGTTAGTCATTACCAGAGGGTAACATGCTTAGTAGCTGGGGTCAGTTCACCCACAAGTGGAATCACCCATTGGGGACAAAAACAAACCCGGGTCCTCCAAGTGATCCAATAACTGTGTCCCCTCTGTGATCAAGCGTGGCTGGCTAGGAAATCCTGTATAAATGGAGGTCTTAGTAGGGGAGATCTTCTATAAATGGTGGATTTTCACAATAACATGTAACTAACAATTGCGTACTCTCCATTAAACTAACTTAGATATGAAAATTTGAAAAGTGGCCCATATTCATCTTTTCACAGATGTCAAGAATGACGCGTCTATGTCTATACTGTATAGGTAAGATTTCCCCCCAGTTATAAGTTGGTTTGTACACCCCATTAGGTCGATATATCTGTCATAGACCATCGAATTCACCTAGCTGTAGAGTAATTTAGCTTTCTAGGGGAGCCCACCTTGTAATGGTTGCGAGGATACGATGGGGATGGCCATGATTATTGGTTGATGAGTGGTTTTGGCAAATCGGAGATGGCTATTCTATTTCGAAAGCGTGGATACTGTGAAGCATGTTCTCTTCAGAGGGGAGTCTTTGATGTTCGATGATATATGGCTCACCGAGTACGAAATGAACGACGGGAAGGCGTTTCTGGATCCCACTTTGTGATAGGGCTGTGAGGTCCCATGCAAGGAGACTGGCCACTTGTAGACGCTCGGAGCAGCGCGTGGATGGGCACGGATGGTACCTCGATGAACTTTGACTCATAGCTATGGGCTATGTGGGTCTGTCTGAAAATGGTGTATACCCCCAAAAAGGTACTTGGTGGCTCATCCCACTTAGTAAGTGGGTTGTAACCCCAGGTATAAATGGGATAAGTAGGTTAATCCACTTATAATTGGGGTTATAACCCACTTACGATTCGTGGGATGAGCCACCAAGTACTTTTAATAGGGGAAAAGATGATTAACCAATGGATTTGGAGGTACCATATTTTCAGACAAAGCCATGGTTTCTTCAACTTCTTCACCTTGATCTCATGATTTTTCTCCCCGGGAGCCCGTTCAAGACGAGGCCGATTGTTCCAAGGGAAACCTCGAGCTCCTGCATCCCATAAATTTTACATACCGGGTTAGTGCTGGTTTTTGATGGTTTATCACCAATAACAATCAAGTTTAAAAATCATAACTTGATATTATCGCATGCCACAAATTGCGGGGATATGATACAAGAAACCAATTGAAATCGCACAACAAAAACTGGGCATACAACTACTTGGATGTTCCCTGACTAAGTTATACTAGTAGCATGCCTCATGTGGCAGCTGTGGTCTAACCTACAAGGTCCGACTTATAACGGGGTTCCGTATGATGATGTCACATATAATTATGCTTCACTTGCCATCCACCTGATCAAGGAGCGTCCAAATAGAAAAAAATGTTCAGCCCCAAGGACTGGGACAACTAAATCTGGCAATGTGTCCCTTAAAAATGTCGATACCCTCCAGTGTCATCAAACATGGTTTGCTAGAAAATCCACCATTTGTTGTTGTTTTTTCCCCATTAAGACCTCTATTTATAGGGGACTCGCAAAGTTTGATTACCAGAGCGTATATCCAAGGAACAGTGATCTGCTTAGTGGTTTGAAAGATGTATTTTTTCCGTCCTACCGCGGATGATGACCCCAGCTGACGACCATATTTGTGAGGAGAATTAAGCCACCAAACACTATACGATGAATGGGGACCTTCTCACTATGGATAGTAAAAACATGTGAAAAGCCTTTTCTTGTCCACAAGGTGAGACCCCTAGGTAAGTTGTTTCATAAGTTGGTGAGTTAACTCTGGTTCAGGGGAAACATTTGATATAACGAACCGCAAAAAGCACCTGGGGGTCGTCACCTCCAAGGCTCCAAGGAATCGGATCATGGTCCGCCGTAATTTTCCAGGGACGTCTTAAGCCATAGATTGGATGTTTGGGTGGCAGTGATGGAATAGAATGGATGGTTTAATATTGATTAATAATGGTTAATCATTGATGAATGATAGTGGTTAGTGATGGTTAAGAACTATTAATGAAGAATAATGGTTCCCTGATTGGTGGTTTGGAACATGGCTTTTATTTTCCATTTCATAAATGGGATGTCATCCTTCCCATTGACGAACTCCATCATTTTTCAAGATGGTTAAAACCGTTAAAACCACCAACCAGATCCATATGGAACAATTATGGCGTTTGACCTTTGGCCCATAGCCACAATAAGACTTTCTGTGTTATCAGCATGGGACCCGACAGTTCAGCCGCGAAATAGCAGTTATTTCTATGCTTATGTCTTGTTATTTCTATGGAATTGTAAGTCTTTTTGAGATTCAACCCATCTTTTTGCAATAATCAGCCCATATGGATCAATCCCAAAGATTGTAATTGGGGGTTTAAATGGAATCGGAGCTCCATAAGGGGGTTATTTCACTGACTTACACCTGCTTTCCCACATAAAGCCCGCAGGCGCACAGCCGCAGGAGGCTTCAGCTCCACACAGGAGCCCAATGTTGATCCCCAAGCGAAGAACAGCCTGATGGGTTTTTCTACGGGAATTCTACTGAGTTTACTGGGGCTATCTGGGGTTCTCTCCGTAACTTATAATGTTGGTAAAACATGGTAAAAGAATAATAAGCCATCCCCGGATCCATCATAAGGTGAACCATCATGGATGGTTTATGATCGTTTCAACCACATTTTTTTTGGGAACACATACTTGGTGGCTCATCCCACGAATCGTAAGTGGGTTATAACCCCAGTTATAAATGGGATAAGTAGGGTTAATCCACTTATAACTGGGGTTATAACCCACTTACGATTCGTGGGATGAGCCACCAAGTAGGAATATTTACGAACCAACCAGTGTCATGTGTTGTTTTTTTGGAATATTTCTCATGGATCACATCAATGATTGATCCACTATTTGCTGGATTTTGCATGATATAGTGATTAGTCATATATCATTGATGTACGGATATTCAATATCATAATATGATACCTACAAGTCGTATGATATTTTCATGTATCGTATGATACTACTATCAATTGGTTTACTAATGTTTTGATATTCATGTTTATCTTGACACATTGCCTCATGGAATGATATCAATGATGTGTAAATCATACCTAAACAAAAAGCAATGTCAATATGATAGCAATGGGGTTATCACGTGAAAAGAGTTTATACTTGTCATGTTCAAACAGATGCTCATGAGAAAATTCCCACAGTTTGATATTTCGATGATGTTCTTATTGTTTACCTTGCTATGTGTGACTATCAGCAAAGTTGCCATCTGGTTATCACACATAGCAAGGTAAACAATAAGAACATCATCGAAATATCAAACTGTGGGAATTTTCTCATGAGCATCTGTTTGAACATGACAAGTATAAACTCTTTTCACGTGATAACCCCATTGCTATCATATTGACATTGCTTTTTGTTTAGGTATGATTTACACATCATTGATATCATTCCATGAGGCAATGTGTCAAGATAAACATGAATATCAAAACATTAGTAAACCAATTGATAGTAGTATCATACGATACATGAAAATATCATACGACTTGTAGGTATCATATTATGATATTGAATATCCGTACATCAATGATATATGACTAATCACTATATCATGCAAAATTCAGCAAATAGTGGATCAATCATTGATGTGATCCATGAGAAATATTCCAAAAAAACAACACATGACACTGGTTGGTTCGTAAATATTCCTACTTGGTGGCTCATCCCACGAATCGTAAGTGGGTTATAACCCCAGTTATAAGTGGATTAACCCTACTTATCCCATTTATAACTGCGGTTATAACCCACTTACGATTCGTGGGATGAGCCGCCAAGTACCATATATTTGTGGCCTA
Source organism: Cladocopium goreaui (assembly GCA_947184155.2). Classification (NCBI taxonomy): domain Eukaryota; class Dinophyceae; order Suessiales; family Symbiodiniaceae; genus Cladocopium; species Cladocopium goreaui. The sequence continues at coordinate 586,861 of CAMXCT020000768.1, forward strand.
TGTTTTAGGCCTATGTAAGGAGATATAACATGATATAACCCCAAAATATGGCCAAACATATGGTACGTTTACGTACCTCTATGTATTGGATCCTGGAGATCTCCCATTGATGAGAGCCTGAAAACGAGCATGAAAAATCTCCCCTTAAATGGATGGTTTGTCGGATGGGGCCCCCGTTCGTTGTTTGTTGCGTTCGGTTGCCTTAGAAAAGTGGCTGAATTAACTCTGGAAATGGGATGTTTATGGTAGATACAACGAAGTAGTTGCTCTCCGGAATTTGGTAGTCCGCTATTGAAAATGGCCCATAGAAATAGTTGATTTACCTATTAAAGATGGTGATTTTCCTGTTCGCTATGTTAGTTTACCAGAGAATGTTTTTAAGCACATCACTGGGGAGCACCATCCTGTCGATCATGCACCTCTTTGAATCATTTGAAATTCATCCAGATGAAGCCTGAGCTCGGCCAGCCTGGCCAGCTTGGTGATGCAGGAAATAAATCATAGACTATCTACTGTGAGTTCAAGCCTTTGAGAGGTAGTAATAAAAACATTAAGCCGCACAAAAATGTTGATGTTTTTTTTAACCTAATCAACTGTTGATTAAAGAAAACATGTAAATTAATTGACACTAATTGATAGCGGGTTTAATCTTTGCACACATGAACTGTCAACCAAACCCACAGTATTGAGTCTTTTTCTCACTCCCCCATGAGGGGCCGTTCTGTTAAATTTATCCCGCATGTTCCGAATTATACATCAAAATACATTGAGATATACTAAGCCAAATTTTGGTTCAAACAACATCTTTGTTTTTCCAACGTTGATCTCCTCTCCTCTCCTTTGACCTTCCTGCCCGACGGCCGCAGCGAAGGACACGGTGGTGGCACTCAACGCCCTGGCGACGTATGCCATCAGCGCGGGGCAGAGCGTGGATGTGGCGCTGGAGGCGATGGCGACTTCACCCTGGCTGTCAAGAAATATGGTATTTTGAATAAACCTCAACTGGATAGATAGATATATGATATGGGATATACTGGGTAATAGTGTTTTTTTAATGGCATAATATACTGATAGGCTATGGGATAATGATAGGGCATACCCCCAAATTTAGCAATTTTGAAGAGGGAAAATGTGTGGGAAAATGATGGTTATCCAATGTTTTATCTATTGGAATTTCATATCGGGTCATGTGGGTAAAACGCCATTTTGAATAGGGAAAATAGATGGAAAAATGATGATCATTATGTTTTACTTCATTTCTTTTTGCCATTTTGAAAAGGGAATTATCCCATGAAATGAAAAATGATTTAGGAATGTTTATTGAATAGGGAATATGTCAGCCCTTGATAACATGGTATTGATTGATGATTCTTGGGTTTGCCACATTGTATACCAAGAATGGTTATAACATGGAGATGAAAATCGGGAAATGTGGGTAAACACCATTTTGAATAGGGAAAATTGCTATGGGAAAATGATGATCATCTGTTTTTTTTATCTAATGGAATTGGGGATATATAATCTATTTTCCCATTTCATCATAACTCACTTGTTCAGTGATTGTAAGGATTGGAGGAATCATCTCGTCTATCTACCTTCTGGTAAACTAACATAACTATGGAAAATCACAATTTTTTATCGGAAAACTCACTATAAACTGCTATTTTCAATAGCTATGTTAAATTACCAGAGGGTACATGGTTTGATGATGTTTGGATAAAGAATATATTCGAACATTTACCCAGATTCAATACACAACATGTAGGGCTGGTTCAAATGTCAATTAGGAACCCCTTAAAATGTCATGCTGATGTCATGATGTCATGGCTCACCAATTTTGGTGCCATTTTCTGTGGCATCCACATTTTTAAAAAAGGAACCCAGGTCATGTCGTTTCTCCAGAACAACGGACATGTCAAGTGTGACCTCGGGCATGGAAATTTACCCTCTGGTTGTGACTAACAGTTCGCCATGGTATAGATGGCCCATAGAAATAGATGATTTTCCCATTAAAACTCAATTTACAAGGGATTTTCCATGGCTATGTTAAATAACCAGATGGTACATGCATTTACATCCTGGAGCAAAAAGTGAACCTTAGTTGGATGATGTTCAAAGTTGGTGCTTGGCAACGGGACCGCAATCTCTGGCTAGACCCAGCTGGTTAAAACAGTGAAAAAACCCAGCTACCGTCTTTCTGGGGCCTCGAAACTCAACACGCATTGAATTTGAAGAAACTATGACTTGGAAACTAGTAAAACACTATTAGTGGCTGGTCCATTTTTTTTTGGTCGAAGTGAAATAGCTGCAAGATACTGTACCTTGATACTGCGAGTTTTTTGCAAATGGCTGTTTTCTTGAATCAATCCCCTTTTACAGTTAAGGCCCGAAATACCAGTTATAAGTACTAAGAAAACCCCATTTATAGAATGTTTTTTTCCCCATAGAAATAACCAGTTTTAGCTAATAGCCATGGCCATAACTGTAGGGACGAAACCCTCAAGTCTTGCTGTTTGGGGTGAGGATGTTCTCACAGGTGAAAGACGGCCAGAATTTCCAAGAATCTCTGCAAGTCACAGCGCAGAATCTTGGGCTTGAAAAAGGGGCTGCTGTTGCTAGGTCAATCTTACATGGATACTTTATATATATATATATCTATATTCCCATATATACCATATTAGATTCCCATATGCTAGGTCAATTTTAGATGAATACCTACTAATCCTTTAGTCTTTTGGTATGAAAATGGGAATATCTACTTACTCACCAGCAAAGAATTGAGTCCATTTTTTGCAGGGGCCCTCTGGCTGATTGGCAATGTTAAGAAGAGGATATCGAAAACTCTGCAAAACCATGCAAAACCAGTGATTTCCAGATCTGAATTCACATGGTAAAACTCATAGAATAGGTAATTTTGAAGATGTCGGATGATGGTTCTCTTGTGGTGATCCCAAGTTGCCAAGCTGCCACCAAAAACGTCAAACATTTCAAGACGTGGTCATGTGTCGCATAACAAGCATGCAGCACTTAAATGCACATGTGCTAAATCTGGTTGGTGGTTTGAAACATGTTTATTTTCCATTTCATATATCGGATAATCCTTCCCATTGACTTTCATATTTTTCGAGATGGTTAAAACCACCAACCAGAAATTCAGCTTGGCAAATGATGACATTTTGCAGCCAGAAACACCACTAGTTATACTAGTTGTTGAAGCTGGTGAAGCTGAAGCGTCGTTTGCGTTCCGAATCATGGGGATTCAATGATGTCCAACGACACTCCAGAAAGTGATTTCCAACAAGGTGAAACAGCCGCGCTCTATGTAGAATGCCATGATTCTCGCTTGGATTTCCTGTTTTGTTTGGATGATATGTCAAGAAAAAGTGACAAGATCTTTAGGTCATGATGATCATAAAGAGTCATAAAGCTTTGGGGGGCTATTGATTCCTGTAACAGGGGTACTAGCACTTTATCGCGCCCGAGTTGCACTCCATTATTTGCATGTTTGGGTTCCTCGAACGCAAAAGTTTGCGTTCAGCTGCTGTTTCTGCTACTGGAGGCCTACAGGACTCCAAAACAAACAAACATGGAAACTAGCCTTCAGTATTCAAAGGTTGAGAAATCCTCTGTAAATAGAGGCTTCTAGCTGGGAAAATCATCTGTAATCCATAGATTATAAATGGAGGAGTGTCAAGCAAGCCATGTTTGACCGGAGGGTAGAGGCCGGGATGAGTTGCCAATAGGGCGACCGCACCCCCCCAAAAAACAGTGATCAAAAGCTGAATGGGCAGAAATTGGTGTGCCAATTGGTACTATTAGGTATATATTTCTTTTAAAATCTATGATATAGGTCTGTAGGGGGGTCTTTCCCAAAGATCTATGGTTCAGCAGAATGTTTCAACAATTTCCACATTTGGAATATATATATATATATATATATATGGTACCCGCCCAAAAAACACCTACTCTCTTATGACTTTGACTGGTATTTACAGTATTTTCTGTAGTAGGTTTTGGGGGGGTTAGCATATACATATATATATATATAAAGATAATGTTCCCAATGTTTTTGTTATGACAAGGGATCAAAAAGGCCATGTGCCCTGCGGGCCCTGCGGGCCCCCGAGGAACATGGACGTGCTGCAAAGCCTCTCTCCCCCGGTGACAAGTGGCGCGATGCCACTGACGGTGACCGGCAGCGGCAGTGGCATGGCGCTGGTCATGGCCAATCTGGAGCAACGTGGCAAAAGATTCACGAAGAATGGTGCCCCATCGGAAAACTAAGAACGATATGAATGACGTTTATATGGATATATATATATAGCTGATTTATGACTAAGTTGGTGAACATCACTTTAATTTCACTAGGACTTATGGTAGATATGTCTATTGTTAACGAGGCAACACATTGTAGGAACGGTGGTTTGATTGATTGAAATATATTGAAATATGGGTAAAACCATTCCCTAAAAGATAGAAAAGTATTTCCAGGTGGTTGTACTGTAGATCATATTTGGTTATATAACAAAAATGTTGCGGGGAAATCACATTTGTTTTTCCTGTTGAGAAAAACATCCCATAAATAATTACCCTCTGGTAAACATACAAAAAGCTATGGAAAATCACAATTTTTAATGGGAAAATCCACTATAAATGGTCATTTTCAATAGCTACGTTAAATTACCAGAGGGTAAATAATTATAGTGGTGATTTCCCCTGATAATGGGGAAAACAACTCAATGAGTACAAGGGTGCAATGGAAGCACGGCACGGTGACAGGGAGGAGCAACGAAGGCAAAACAACAAGGCGCATGCAGAACCATATTTCAAGGAAAGTGATCTACAAATTATGGGTTTTCCATATCGTTTTTTTTTCCATATCGTTTTGTGGATGTACTTACTTTAGTGAACGAGTTATAGCTAAAGCTATAACCATGAAGCTACGGACAGTATACAATCCAGAAAGGAATCTTGTGAATCATCTAGTAATAAACCTTTTTTCTCAGCTTGTGAAACATCCCCTGCTTGCTTGGTGAGTTGTTCCTTGGAACCAGATTTCATTGGAATATGGATGGCAATATGGTTGCTCCATATATAAATTTACTGGAGGGCAAATAAGAAGATCATCGAAGATACAATACGTTCTAGTTGGTGGTTTCAAACATGAATTTGATTTTCCAACAATATATTGGGAACAATAATCCCATTTGATTTTCATATTTTTAAGAGGGGTAGGCTCAACCACCAACCAGCGTTGATGTTGACCATTCAACAGCGGAGTTATGAAGGCTTTCGAACGTAAGTGTTCGCCTTAAAGCAGGCATAGATTTTTTCAAGACATGAATGAGCCAAGAAAACAGTATTCAAATGTGATTTTTGCTGAGAAATTTGTGCTTTGCCGACTGGGATTGGATATTTATATACATACATACATATATACATATATACATATATATATATACATATTTATATTTTCCTCTGAGAGGGTTCAAGTTGCCCAACGAAAAAATGGATTTCAACCATACTGCCAATCAACACGGCAATAAACTCATTATTTTGTTGACTGAGCATGGGTAGTTAAACTATTGGACAAGACTTCAGCATAGTCGACCAGTAAAGATGAAGACCTCATCGATATCCTTTTCCCACTGGCTGCATTGTTGATTGCATTTTCTTGAATAAGACATCATGAATATATGAGTTGTCTGAAACTCTGCTGTTCCATGACAATTCTTATCAAAGTTGCCATCAATTGGAATCAATTGGGGCTAAATTATTTCATTTTCAGACACACCGAGTGGGATATTGTTGGTTTCTCCCACTATCACCATATTCCAGTACAGTACACATTATATCAGCATAAAATGATTCGCAGACCAACTCTTTAGACACATTCAAGAATGAAATGGCTGGTTGTATATATCCCGTTATCACTAAGGAATACCATTCATATCCCATTATGTTTTCATCGCCTGGGTGATATTGTTACCGTCTGGTTGTTATTTTTGATCGGTTCCCTATTGAAAATTGCCATTTATAGTTGATCTACCTATTAAAAATGGTGGTTATCCAGTTCGCTATGTTAGTTTACCAGAGGGTAAATCATTGAACCACATGAGCAATGGCTTATGGTTTCCGTAGCAAACTGAGAAATTACCAGAAGGTAAACTGGTAAACCCCACCCATCTTTGAACATATCGCCGTGACATGACGTGTACCTGCGATGCCCAGGTACAACATGCCCGATTGGGTGCCGCAGGGGAACCGGGGGCCCTTGTGGTGGGATAAAGTCCTATTGCGAAACTGTCTTGGAGTGCGCAACTAATGTTGCGAAACTATTCGTTAGTATTGCACAACTATTTGGTTGTATTGCGCATGCGCAACTATTCTTGCGCAACTATAGGATTGCGCAACTGGTATTTCGGAACTAATTTATCGTATTTCGCAATTACCGTATTTCGCAACTCTTCTTGCGCAACTCGTATTTGGAAACTACCGTCTCTAACTTTCCGCAGCTATTCCTACGCCAATTCCTAGTCTGCTAACATTGGATCAAGCTGCGCACTTACGTGATGCCACGCTCGAGATGGGGTGGGGGGTATTGCTTGAGCTGCTGCATGCGCTCTATACAAACACCGAGATGTCTCTTTGCTTGCGCGTGACCATGAGCCGACTACTGAAATCTTGGGAGAGGTAAAGAGACAGAATCCTCCGTGTGCACACTGGGCTGGTGATCTGGTGCACGGGAAACTTTGGGAGTTTCAAAAAACAAGTTTCAGAGAAAAGGCCGAGTTCCGAAATACAACTGGTCAGTTGCAAAATACAACCGTGAAGTATCAAAATATCAGTTGCAAAATACAACTGTTTAGTTTCAAAATACAACTGTTCAGTTTCACAATACAACTGTTTAGTTTTAAAATACCTGTTGCAAAATACAACTGTTTAGTTTCAAGATACAACCGTTTAGTTTCAAACTAATACGTTGCCCGGCCATTGTGGGTAAAGTTCATTACAATCTACGGTTGTAGCCCTGAAGAATTATAGATGAGATTACAACTCCTGCAACTAAGGTTGTACTATAAGCCAGTTATAGTTGTTAAGAGCTGCAGCTGCAGAGAACGGAACGGTGTAAGTTTTTTGGAAGACTTAGCTATGGATCAAAACGTCAGAACCCTGGTACCATTGGTGAACCCCAAACTAGCTGCAACTAGCTGCAACTAGCTGGTAGATTGGCAAGTGATGGTTCGTCCTCCAGATATAGGTATTGACCCATCCCCACCTTATCTGCCTTGTTTTGGGGTGTTTGATGCTGAGCCATACTTATAATTACAAAATGTAGATCAAGTATGATGTAATGATCAACGCGTTTTTGGAGAAGATGAGATTGCACACTCCCATGGGATCTCTCTTTACTGCATTGGAAAGATGGGCGCACCCGAGAATTTCCGTGCATCAATCCACTTGCCTGCCTGTGGATGGTGCTTCACCAGTGCCAGCGATTCTCCAAGTGGTTTCATGGTCTGTTGGAGGCCACACCCCCTCCTACACTGCTCCATGGAACTTAATCTAATCCTCCATTGCGAAGAGGTTGTTCCTGGAAACCCCCTGAAACCCACTACTGAGAGGAAGCTCGTTGCGCTTTATTGGAGCTGGCTTCAATACGGACGACTGTATCGGGAGCACGTGCATCCAAAGCTCTTCAGAGTGGACCGGTCCGTCCACATGAAAAAGATAAGGGGTGGGTACTCCTTCAGGATTCCGAAGCGGAGAGCGAGGCGGAGACCGAGTCTGAAGCGGAAGCCGTGCAACCGCAGGGTCCACAGATTATCTGGAGGACCCGCGCGGAAGAATTCATCCGCAGAGTAACATTGAGGCTCGTGCTCCAGATAGGGTGGCAGAACAGGTTGCCCAATGAGGCAACCAGAATGGTGGCAGGTTACCTGCTTGGATGAGTGGAAAAAATGTTAACTAACAGTAAACAGGGGGGTGAAAGGATGGTTTCTACTTGGTAAGTGGTCAAAGACAGACGGCCAGAACTTTGACAAGGCAAACCGTGAAACGGCAGTTTGAGACATACGAGGCAAGAAAGGTAAATACTAGGCATAGCTTGCTGCACCATCTTTGTGGCACAGTTGCTACACGTGAACTGCACGAGTGCAATAAAAGCACGCGCTGGAGCCGTTGCAGCATCCGGCAATTGCCCGCGCGATTCCTTCAGCCGACTCCATTGCACTTGCAACGGGTCTGGAAGTCAGCACGCTGCTCAGATTTTGTTGCCAGGTCGCAGCAAGGAAACTTCCGTTCCTTATCCCCAGCTATAGGCCGCCATGCTTCTCACACTGCTCATTCACGTGCAACAAGCAGAGGAGCATAAGAACAAACAAACATAGGCACATACATACGTAGAAACAAAGACTTATAGATAAATACCGATTCCTGCACATTAACACGACAACAAGATTCGGGTTCGATCACTAAAAAAGTTGAAGTCGTCAGACGACGGACTTGAGGTCAACTATCAAGGCAACAACAGGAAATTAAATTCAGTGCCCAACCTTTCCGCCAATGTCAGGCAATGGGTGACGACTACTACCAGTTCGGCAGCCAAGTGTTGCTTCGAGAGCAGGCAGCGGCATACGAGCGACTTCGTTTATGCCGAGGGATTCAGAGGACCAGCAAATCACACTCATAGCATCATTGCTTTGTCGAGGGACTCAGAGCACCATCGAATCACACTTATAGCATCACTGCTTGTCACTGTCTCTGCAATCCAATCTAGCGACAGGCGACATTGGATAAGAACATCAACAAAGAACAGCTTGGTCGCATGAAGCAGAAGGCCGGGTCCACAAAACACAGGGCGCACAAGACACACCGTGTTCACTCAGAAGTGTTCGCGTCGCTACGTGGTTTGTTTTTACGTAGGACTTGAGCACGTAGAACTTGGTTGTTACCGTTGAATTGCCTGCAACGGCCTAGCAGGACCTACGCCACCGCTGGCCGCACAGAACAGGCACAGTCAGCTAATAGGAGCGTAGTGGTAGTGTACAGACAACGCTCCTTTCACCGGGGAGCTCACAGCAACTGCACATGGATTATGTGAGTCAATGATATCATACGTCATACGTAGGAAGCATTGGAATTTCAAACGTTCAAAAAGCTGGCGGCCCACGTTGGAATGGCCCTGCAGCCGTCCACACAGTCGGTTGCCCAAGGCGAGCCGACTGTTTTTTACGGCACCGATGGGCCTGCGGATGGGCATACAGTTGTCATTTCCAAACATGGCGGACCGCTTTCTTTTTGGACGACTCTCTTGGGTCGTGGCGGATGAAGCTGCCCTGAAGCAGCTCTGATCCTTCAGAAGGTCTGGGGGGACAATGACAATGATGTGCTTTACGGCTTTAAGTGTTCAAATGTTGTTGCTCACATTTCTCGGCGGGATGTTCACGATGCTTCTCGTGTTCTGGTGTCCAGCTGCATCACCACTTTCAGTCAGTGCAGGCTCGAGATCTGTGATGCAATATATAGGTATATTTATATATATATAGTTACGGACACTCAGTTAGAATATGAAAAACTAAGATTTATTAAATAAACAAACTAAAAAATAGTAGCTCCGAACGGTGATTTTATTTAGGCGAAATCTAGCACTTAGAATATGAAAAATATTTTTAAAAAAAACAATGATGTCTTGATTTTTGCAAAGTCGAACCTAATGAAAAACAATGTTTTTTGCAAGGTGATGCTGTTGTGGGATCAATTATGTTATTGTTTTTGCAACATCGAACCCAATGAAAAACAATGGTTTTTGCAAGGTAATGCTGTTGTGGGATCAATCACGTCTTTGCTATTGCAACAGCAAACCTAATGAAAAACAATGGTTTTTGCACAGTAATGCTGTTGTGGGATGAATCATCTCTTTGTTTTTGCAATATTCAACTTAATGAAAAACAATGCTTGTTGCAAGGTAATGCTGTTGTGAAAACAATAACTTGGACATGAAGAAAGTTGACCCCATAATCAAACCAGTAGTACCGCACAAGGCGGTGGCGGAAGTTTCAAAAATAGGAAACCTATAGGAGAGGTTGGTTGTTGTGAATCAGGGATGGCAGAGCGAATCCACTGATGGACCGAAAGGTGCTTGAAGTCTCCTCTCTTTTGCTCTCTTTCTCTGACTATCTACCTACCTACCTACCTACTTACCTACCTACCTACCTACCTATCTATCTTCTATCTATCTATCTATCGATCTATCTATCTCTCTCTCTCTTTTTCATCTAATTACCTATCTAGTTACCTATCTATCTATCTATCTATCTATCTATCTATCTATCTATCTATCTATCTTTCTCTCTATCTATCTCTCTCTCTATCTATCTATCTTTCTATCTACCTACCTACCTATCTATCTATCTATCTATCTCTCTTTCTCTTTCTCTTTCTATCTATCTATCTATCTATCTATCTCTCTCTCTCTCTCTCTATCTATCTATCTATCTATCTATCTATCTATCTATCTATCTATCTATCTATCTATCTATCTGTGGTTGGTGGTGTTGTTGTTGTTGTTGCTGTTGCTGTTGTCGTCGAAGTTAGGGTAGTTAAGTTAGTGAAGTTAGTCAAGTTAGTTAAGTTAAGCAGTGTCTACTTTTTCGACATCTTAACGTCAAAAACGGCTCAAAACCCCTCAGTTTTTTACACTTTTGACTTAGAAATGTGCTTCGCGCCACAACGGCGTGCACTTTTTAGACACTTTTTCGACATCTGAACCTCCAAAAGTGGTCCGAGAATGGTGTGCTTTGTACATTTTGACTTGGAAATGTGCTTCGCGCCACAACGGCGTGCACTTTTTCGACATCGCAACTTCCAAAAGTGGTCCGAACCCCTAGTGTTTTGTACATTTTGACTTGGAAATGTGCTTCGCGCCACAACGGCGTGCACTTTTTCAACATCGCAACTTCCAAAAGTGGTCCGGAGCTGATGTGTTTTGTACATTTTGACTTGGAAATGTGCTTCGCGCCACAACGGCGTGCACTTTTTCGACATCTCAACTTCCAAAAGTGGTCCGAACCCCTGGTGTTTTGTACGTTTTGACTTGGAAATGTGCTTCGCGCCACAACGGCGTGCAATTTTGCATCGCTCCTGTGGCCAGCTGGCTCCGCACCCGCCGCTTTAGCGAGCCTACTTTTCGACCCTCCGGCGCCACAAATCATTGGAAAAACACAGTGTTCCGAGTGTTTCGCGACTTTCCTACCTTTTCGCGCATCTGTAGCGTCTGTCCTCTTACTCTTTCTCTTCTGATCTTCTCTCTTCTAATCTTCCTCTTCTCTGTGCCTCTGCCCTGCTCTGCTTTTCATCTCTCCATATTGTCGGAAGTTTGACTTCTAAACTTCCTTCGAATAATTGAATTTGCTGGGATGGAATCCACTTACAATATCCTTATGATTCATTATCACCAATGAATCAATATACTACTGTACAGGGTTTGGGACTGGTTGTAGGCTACTGTGTAATTATATATATGCAGTGAGATTACAGTACTGCAAGTGTGGATTGCTGATATGTATTGCAAAATAATGGTGTTTTTGCTGATACGTATTGCAAAATAATGGTTATCTATTGTTACGGAAATGTTATTTTTTCATATTCTATCTGCATTCATAAACGAGGTATTTTAACTGCGTTCCCAAATAAATAAAATAGCTAAAAAAACATATTCTATCTTATTCAAACAAATTATAATATTCTAAGTGATTGTCCGTTATAGTATTTACATACACACATACAGTGTTTCCGACTTCATTTTGCATTTTAGAGTTTCCTTTTTCTGACAAGCGTCCGTTTGAAAAGCTGGTCTCAATTTGGAGCTAGGACCCAAAAAATTGACGTGTTCAAGAAATATCAATATTTCTGCACAAGCAACACTCGCACCCGCACAAGGTCATTACTGCAGATAAAACGCTCCTACAATACCAGTGGGCATAGTGTGTTGGCATGTTGTTGCCATACTCCGATCCTACTAGCAAATACCGGATTCTTGGTTTTATTCATCGCTCTCTCACCACACAAAAATGAAAGCATTTTGTATCCATGAAACAAGTATTATGTGTTCTTATTTTGTATCTAGAGGACCAACTGACTAAAACCCATCCCAACCCCAAAAACGTCAGTTTTGCTCGGTTCCCGGATCCATTCTTGGATGCGCGCCCCAGTTAGTAAGTGGTTCATGAAACATCTAAGACTGAGAATATTGCAAATATATATATATATATATGTATATGCATAAGCATATGTATAGACAGATAGATAGATAGATAGATAGATAGATAGATAGGAAGGATTAGATAGATAGATAGATAGGAAGGATTAGATAGATAGATAGATAGATAGGAAGGATTAGATAGATAGATGGATGGATAGGATAGGATAGGATAGGATGGGATAGATTAGATTAGATTAGATTCGATTAGATAGATAGATAGATAGGGTTAGATAGATAGTTAGATAGATAGATAGGATAGATTAGATTAGATTAGATTAGATAGATAGATAGATAGATAGGATTAGATAGATAGTTAGATAGATAGATAGAATAGAATAGAATAGATTTGATTAGATAAGATAGATAGGTAGATAGATATGTATACATTTATGTTTTTATTTATATATTTATTTTGTGTATATATATGTATTGTGTATTTTTGCATATTCATTTATATATATATATACATTTTTGTATATTTGCATATTTGTACTTAAATTTATGTTTATATACATACATGTTTACATATTATGTATGTATATATAGGGCCTATAGGGCATACTATGGTCATCAACCACTTCCAGACGGCTATTCACCCGCAAGTAGCCAACACAAACCGCCAATTGGCCAGGAGTTGCCGCCTTGCTACACTGTTGAGGTGCAGGGGCGATAGTGGCGCTGCTATCTACCAGTATTATATTATTGCATTAGTTATTCGATAGTATTATGTATAGTAAATGTATTAAATTACATATCAACCATAGTGATATAGCAAATATATTTATATATACGGTATTCAATTGTATTTATGTCTAATGTTTTAGTGTGTTATGAATACTTATATATATATATATCAGTTAATGTCAGAATAATGATACAACCGTGGAATAGTGGTATACCATTGAATAATGATACAACAGTATTAGTATAGATTTGCCATATTATTGGAATTTTACATGACCAATTGGACATCAATGATCGTCGCAACGATATTTTCGTTAATAAGGGTTCAAACAAGGTTGTTTTACAATATCAAGGTAATGAAATGATATCATATCTATTGCTGCTGATCTTGCTGTTGTAAAAAAATCATGTCATTGAGATATCCACTATGCATGAATGCATGAGATACTATTTGGGAATTAAATGGCAAGTGGAATCATATTAGCTACTACTGGTTTCAAACACAAATGAGTCGATGATTGTTTTTTTCCCAGTTGGAAATCCACTACGACGGGGAATCTTTTGGGGAAATCTCCTGAAGCAACTCCAAGAATTTCCCGGAGATTGATCCCCAAGTGATTACCAAACATGGCAAGCACGGGGTTCATGACGTGTGACCAAAATGCTTATGCGGCCATACTCGCCATACTTAAAGGGGTATGTATACCCCACGTTGCGGGGAATACATCGACGGTTGTACATATTTGTACATCATATTACCGGTTGGTGGTTTGGAACATGTTTTATTTTTCCATTCCATATATAGGGAATAATAATCCCAACTGACGAACTCATATTTTTCAGCGGGGTTGAAACCACCAACCAGATTAGTTGTAGTAGATTTAGTGGTAGATTTCGATCCGGTTATTTTGGGGTCCAAAGAGTTAGGGGTAACACGATCGGGTGGTGAGACTAACAACAAGAAACCTGCAATATCTGCTGCTGTTCGTTACTTTCTCACACGAACAAAATGAGTATGATAAGAGAGAGTTGGGATTTATTTAAAGCACAACATGATGGCAAGATGTTAGTTCCAGTGATGTGGGTAAAACAATTTCGTAAACCATCTCCAAATCACCATTTTTATAGGCGTTATGTTTACCATTCCCAGTGATGGGTGGTTTATGACATTGTTTTACCCACATTATCCCCCATTCCAATAGATACAAAATGGGATGATCATCGTTTTCCCATATTAATGTTCCCTATTCAAAATGGCTAAATTTGATGGTATACCCTATCATTATCCCATAGTTTCAGTATATTATGCCATGATATTCCATTACCCAGTATATCCCATATCTATCTATCCAGTTGAGGTTTTTTCAAAATGGATATTTGGAGGTATAGTTCACATCATTAACAGCCCCATTGGATTCCGCCCTGAGAGGTGCAGTGGTTTGGAACAGGTGATGCAGATGCAGTGCAAGCCTGTGGTCTTTTGGCGGAGTTCTTTCGGGGGAACGGCACATCGAGGTTTTCTAAAATGGGGATGGTTGATATAGTGAAATATTGTGAAATATGGTGATAAACCAACCATAGCATGGCTAATATGGTGAACTATGGTGAGATATGAGGCACATATAGTTCTGATAATGGCTACTGTGGTGAAATGTGGTGAGGGAGAATATCGTCGGACATAGTATATGAGTTCTCGAAAATAACCTCTAGCAATCCCCTGGGGACAATTTTAATGGGATTTACATAGCCAAAACAGGTATTCAATTATTCAACCAATGAATATTGGATTGAACCAAAAATGCAAGTGAATCTTGAATCAGTTCTGGTTGGTGGCTTGGAACATTTTTCCATATTTTCGGAATAATAGCCCCAACTGACTTTCATATTTTTCAGAGGGGTTGAAACCACCAACCAGAGTTTGTACTTATACACCATGCATTGGGTGTTAACCTGGTGAAATACGGCGATGGACATATTCCGCTTTATCGGATTTTTTTTTGTATATAATGGGATGCGTATATATATATATATATTATATAGTTTAATTCATCCTAAACTTGCGGAATACCTCCCACTCTGCAAGAGTAAAGGTAAACAAGTGTTGAAACTTGACTTTTGCAGCTAAGTTTTAGTATCAGGTGATCCGCAAGAATCAATCATCTGTATGTACAACTGCGTCCACTTGGCTTGATTATGTTACGGTAATTTTTTGAATGCTTTCTCATTGTGGATTCCACACTCTCGCCCAGGAGGGATGCTTAAGAGAATTCAAGATGTAGGAGATTTAAAACTTACTGCTGCCTAAATGAGGGAATGGGATGATTGCTATGGATCATTCCCCCATTCCCTACGTTTAGCACCAGTAAGAAAATTGGACACAAAAGTTCCAAATATCAAACCTCGAAAGCTGCTTGTCCCTATTGGATTCGGGGTTGTCGACTTCCGAAATTTACACAAATACACAATTCCCCATGGTACTTATGCTATATCACCAAAGTATGATTGTGAAAATGAGTATACCAAATCTTATGCTATATCACATAATTATATCACCAAACTTTCTGCCATGAAAATTATACAAGATATCACCAAACCTCCCACGTCTGACGGAGACCTAGGCACCCCAACCGCCAATTGTGGTACACCGAATTCCATGGCCATCATCAGCGTACCTTGGCGGAAATTTCTCAATCATCGGCATTATTCCTTTTATGATTGGGTCATAGTTTCATAGCCAGTTGTGCAACTCGTCATCCATGTGTTTTTTGTTTGATGATTGCGGATCCAAATCAAGTTCGAGTTCCCAAAATGTGTGTGTGTGTGTTTGTTGAAACCACCAACATTCAATGGCCATTTCAGGAACCTAAATTGGAGGTACCTACCATATATTTGTGGCCTATGTTTTAGGGTTATTATACCCCCAAAATATGGCCAAACATATGGTACTAACGTACCTCCATGTATTGGATCCTGAAGTTCCCATTGAAACATGGGTGCTATACCACAATCGAAAAAAATGATTACAGCTACATCACTGAATGGTCACTGCCCATCCCACTGGAAATGGGACCTGACAAAGACATCACTCCACAAGTGGCACTCACCATGACCATGACTAATACAGTTAAGGCTGGTTACCAGTTATTTTGATGATTATGGATGGCTATTTCTATGGGATTATAATTCTATAAATGGGGTGACTTACCTCAAAAAAGTGGTATTTTGGGGCCACAACTGTATCAAATACCCCAATGGCTGGGCCCTTTTTTGAATAGATCCACCTGGATTGGGTCAGTCGATGATTTCTCGACACAACCCACACCTCTCCATCCTAAACGCGTTTCAGTCACAGAATTGGATGATGGGAAAATTGACACCGGAAACCCCGGTTTGGTTTTTCCGGTTTTCCGATTTTCCCAACGAAACCAATCCATTGATTCAGGTGGGTCTCTTCACTGGATATGCGCCTTCCATGAGCCGGGCACACAGACCTGGCGCTGGTGAACCCGATGGCCGCTGGTTGATTCTAAGCTGGTTCACAATGTGGGGCACCCAAACGTTATGTTTGTTGCTTTATAAACCCCAGTAACTGTAGTTATAAGTACCGTAAACTATAGTTAATTGGAGTTGTAATCTAGGTCAGTCAACTGGATGGGTAGAAACTAATCCTTTTGTCTTTTGGTATGGGATTATCCAATTATCTACGTTGACCAGCTAAGAATTGATTTTTTTGCGGGGTATCTAAGATTGGCCATGTGAAGTTGGTTCACTAGGGCGTATATATGGCTTATATCAATGGATTGGTTGGAGGGAAAATCTTTACCGGAAACCATGGATTTTCTCCGTCAAATATAGGGATTTCCTGTAAATTGTCCCTTACACCAATCCATTGCTTATAGGTAAGTGTACCAGGTTCCAGCAGGGAAATGGGTCATTTTACCTCTATGTTTGGCCAATTTTCCCCCCCTTGTACCTGGGGTGTTGGGAGCAAACCTGCGTACTGTTGGTATATCTATGTCTGGTTGGTGGTTTCAAACATTGTTTATTTTCCATAATATATGGGATAATCCTTCCCATTGACTAATATTTTTCAGAGGGGTTGAAACCACCAACCAGATGTATATCTATACTTAGATTGGGAAACCAAACTTTCAATTGAGGCGCACCAGCTTATGGCTGTTTGTCAAGTGGTTTTTTTGCTGGCTCCGAAAAATTGGCGACATGGCATGGGAACATTCCCAACCAACTGGAAACCAATAACTATGGTTTATGATACGCAAATAACTACTTGGTGGCTCATCCCACTTAGTAAGTGGGTTATAACCCCAGTTATAAGTGGATTAACCCTACCTATCCCATTTATAACTGGGGTTATACGCCACTTACTAAGTGAGATGAGCCACCAAGTATGGTTCATTGGGGTTATAAACCAACATAACTAGCATTCATTCCCAACCAGCTGGATGGTAAACCATCTAAACGCACACCTTATCCGAATTGATTTTTGTGCTATGGAAACTATGGAAAATGACCAGCCAACCAGCAAAAGATGACATGCTTCTGAAACACTGAGACTGAGTGATTGCCGGCCTTGCCAAAGTGCAGTTGTGACTGGTACTCAAGGTCAATCTTACATGGATACCTACTAATCCTAACTAGTCTTTTGGCATTAATGGGAATATCTACTAACCAGCAAAGAATTTAATTTTTTGGAGGGTATCTAAGATTGGCAATGTACTCAATAAGGATGTAAGGCATGCTGGACACAATTGGAAGCCACTTCATTGTCTACCTCACTCAAGATGATTACCCTCTGGTAAACTAAGATAGCGAACTGGAAAATCGCCATCGTTAATAGGTAAATCAACTATTCAAATATTTTTCCATAATATATGTGATAATCCTTCCCATTGACTAATATTTTTCAACATGTTTAAAACCACCAACCAGGGACCATGTTCAGTAGCTATGTTAAATCACCAGAGGGTATTTGTGCATGTTTTTTTTTTCTGGTGAGGCTTTTGCCACATATTGAGACTTGGGGACCTATGGAAACCTGCAGATTCTCCTGCAAGGTGTTGCCCCATAGTTAGCTAAGTCTAACTTTTGTAACTCTGGTTTATGGCAGAGATATCGCACTTAATGGCATTTGTAAATCAACAGGCATAACGTAACTGGTGGGCAAATTGTGTAAACATCAGCCTGAAAGCTGCAAAAGCTATGATAATGGAATATTGTCATATATCTTAAGCCTAGAAACATGGCTTAAATGTGGGTTATATAATGTTATATATATGGGCTAATATTCCCCAATAGTGATTTCTTTATCGGGGTGATATCCCTTTTGGGGTATGTGAAAATCATCCATCAACGGGCCATTTTCCACATCTTGGTTTCCCCTAGGGTATGATCCCTTTGGTCCAAGAAAATGCTGATGGAAGAAATTCTGCATCACCAATGGTGGTTTGGAACATTGTTTTTCCATATATTGGGAAGAATAATCCCAACTGACGAACTCACAGTTTTCAGAAGGGTAGGTATACCACCAGCCAGTTATAAACAATGGGATAAACCAGGATAAACCACATCCCTCAACTCGTCCAGGATTTCGCTGGCCCATCCACCGTGGGTCCAACTTCAGGTTCGTTGCAGGCCTTGAAAGATGCCAAAGTGGTGAAGCGTGCGGCGTGCCCAGATAGCCGCAGGGGTTGACCTTGGTGGATCACTTGGGAATTTCAGGATCCCAATAGTGATAAATAGCTATTCCAGTAGTACCGCACAAGGCGGTGGCGGAAGTTTCAAAAATAGGAAACCTATAGGAGACGTTGGTTGTTGTGAATCACGGATGGCAGAGCGAATCCACTGATTGACCGAAAGGTGGTTGGAGTTGTGTTTGCTGGAATGGTTGCAATGGTTGCAGTGGTCACCTCACCCAAAACTGCTGGATGTAGTGTGATGTACTGCAACTGTAGTTGTAGTTGTAGCGTAGTGGAGTTGTAGTTGTGGTGTAATGTAATTAGTGTAGTGTAGTTGCAGTCATATAGTTGTAGATGTAGTTGTTTTGTAGTTGTAGTTGTTGTAGTTGTAGTTGTTGTAGTTGTAGTTGTTGTAGTTGTAGTTGTTGTTGTAGTTGTAGCTGTAGTTGTTGTGTGGTTGTAGTTGTTGTGTAGTGTTGTAGTTGTAGTAGTAGTTGTTGTTGTTGTTGTTGGTGTTGTAGTTGTTGTAGTTGTTGTAGTTGTTGTAGTTGTTGTAGTTGTTGTAGTTGTTGTAGTTGTTGTAGTTGTTGTAGTTGTAGTTGTTGTAGTTGTTGTGGTTGTTGTTGTTGTGGTTGTGGTTGTTGTTGTTGTAGTTGTAGTTGTAGTTGTTGTTGTTGTAGTTGTAGTTGTTGTGTAGTTGTAGTTGTTGTTGTTGTTGTTGTTGTTGCTGTTGTTGTTGCTGTTGTTGTAGTAGTAGTTGTTGTAGTTGTAGTTCTAGTTCTAGTTGTCGTGTAGTTGTTGTAGTTGTAGTTGTTGTAGTTGTTGTGGTTGTTGTTGTTGTTGTTGTTGTTGTGGTTGTGCTTGTGGTTGTTGTTGTTGTTGTTGTTGTTGTTGTTGTTGCTGTTGTCGTCGAAGTTAGGGTATTCGTGTTAGTGAAGTTACTTAAGTTAGTCAAGTTAGTTAAGTTAATCAGTGTCTACTTTTTCGACATCAGCACGTCAAAAAAGGCTCAAAACCCTCAGTTTTTTTACACTTTTGACTTCCAAATGTGCTTCGCGCCACAACGGCGTGCACTTTTTCGACACTTTTTCGACATCTGAACCTCCAAAAGTGGTCCGAGACCGTCAGTTTTTAACACTTTTGACTTGGAAATGTGCTTCGCGCCACAACGGCGTGCACTTTTTCAACATCTCAACTTCCAAAAGTGGTCCGAAGCTGAGGTGTTTTGTACATTTTGACTTGGAAATGTGCTTCGCGCCACAACGGCGAGCACTTGTTCGACATCGCAACTTCCAAGAATGGTGTGTTTTGTACATTTTGACTTGGAAATGTGCTTCGCGCCACAACGGCGTGCACTTGTTCGACATCGCAACTTCCAAGAATGGTGTGTTTTGTACATTTTGACTTGGAAATGTGCTTCGCGCCACAACGGCGTGCAATTTTTCATCTCTCATCTAGCCAGCTGGCTCCGCACCCGCCGCTTTAGCGAGCCTACTTTTTGACCCTCCGGAGCCACAAATCATTGGAAAAACACAGTGTTTCGCGACTTTCCTACCTTTTCGCGCATCTGAATCTTCTGTCTTCTTACTCTTTCTCTTCTAATCTTTCTCTTCTCTATGCCTCTTCCCTGCTCTGCTTTTCATCTCTCCATATTGTCGGAAGTTTGACTTCTAAACTTCCTTCGATAAATAAGGGTAACCATTGAAAAAAATAATAATAGATTTAAACAATAATTGAACAATAGTAATTAGTATGTAAATATCAATGGCCATCCCAGGAACCGATTTATTGGAGGTACCTACCATATATGCTTGGCCTATTTTTTAGGGAATGTCCCCACAAAATATGGCCAAACATATGGTACTAACGTACCTCCATTTTAGGATCCTAAAATTTCCATTGATCACTTGGGGACAGTGGCATTCGCTTCGTTGCGCTTCGTTCCCCCCATTGAGATTCTCCTGTGCATGGGCTGTTCTTGGTCGATCACTCTCCCCAAAAACAATGCGGTGATTTTTTTTCGCAGTGTTCAAAAGCCCTCTGTAAAATTCCATTTAATCCTGGTTGGTTAAGAACGGGATTCCCGGTTCTTGGATTATTATAATCCCCAATATATGAAGCTGATTGGTGGTTTCAAACATTTTTCCATAATATATGGGATAATCCTTCCCATTGACTAATATTTTTCAAGATGGTTAAAACCACCAACCAGGAAGGGTAGTTTTTTATCCCCCAACTAGTCATCAACCAACAGGGCAATTGGAAAATCGTGGGGACCGATCCATAAATTTCGCTGCGATTTTTTGATCACAACTTTCGAGCACTGCTGGCCGTTGCCGATGCGTTCTGTCACTGAATTCGCCAAATGGTGCTGCTTAATCACTATCAGTGACAGAATTTGGTCATAATGGTAGTTAATCACTATTCTTATTGGTGAGTAAGTACCATAGTTAATCACTATAAGTAATTACTATAGATGTCCTTTTCCCATTGGTTGGTTGATTAATAGAGGGGCTTGTTTGCCCCTTTAACAACAGGTAAATGATAATAGATGGTATACCAAACCGGCCCCTCTATTTTTACCAAAAGGCGGCCGGGGTAAACCGGCGGCGGGCGGCTTAATCACTACCAGCTATTTGGTACTTATGGTATTTACTCACCAATAGTTAACCAAATCACGATAGTCCCCTATAAATATCACTATGGTAGTGAACCATATCACTATGGAACACATGGTAATTAATATAACCACTATGACAATGATGACTAGCTATTTGAAGAATAAGTTAGCTATGAAGTAAATCACCATGGTAACCACTGAGGAGTATATTAGTTACTTTTTGCCAGTGACTCAATGAGATACAATGGGCAAACCTGATCACTTCCAACAATCCAAAGGTGAAGGGATCGGCCATCGCCAATGTATTGACTAAGCTACAAGAAAAAAGCATGGTATCTAAGATTGGTCGTGACGCAAGGAGGTGACTATGGCTCACTGTTGGCAGATGGCTAGGACCGCTAGGATTTGGCTGGTAGAAATGTCCAACAAAACCTGGAAATTGTGGTGGATGCACATCCCAACATAGAAAAATGATAGGCCATTCTGGTGATTTTGTTTAGCTGCCAAGTGATGGAAGGCTGAAAAACCATAGGTTTCCCTATGGCTGGAGCCAGGCTTTGAGGTGAACGATGGACGTGTGGATTTCTATTTGGAGGTCCGCCGGACGTCGCCGGGAAGAGGGAAACGTCGCATGCGGCGCCTTTAACGTGTATAATATACCCTATAGTATACTATGAAAGTTCATAATTAGGGTTTATAAGTATGGTTACTAAGGTATATTCTACAGTATACTGTTCGAAGCGAAACAACGGTGATATTGTTGCAGATAGGTTCGGGTATTTGTACTCGACTTCGAAAATCCTTGAACGTGTCTTTTTCAAGGAGATTCTTGGCGAATATACGTAGATCTATTAGAGGCCAAGAAAAGCGGTGCTTGCTTAAAGGAATTCAATGGATTGGTTTTGTTGGGAAAATTGAAACCAGAAAGCCCCTTTTGTTTAATGGGAAAATCTATGGTTTCCGGTTCAGATTTTCCCTTAAATAACCAATCCCTTGACTCATTTCTTCAAGATCGTTTTGTTGACACCACAGATCTATGGGACCTCCATTGGCCCTTTGAACACTGCACTTGGACAGTGGCTGTTCAGCGTTGCAGTGCTGCTGACACAAGACAAGACATGGTGAATATGTGTGAAGTAGGTGGGTCTTGAAAACAACCATATATATATATATCCATACAAGGTGGTGCCCCCCCCAGTTATAAATGGATTATAATCCCATTAACTATAGATATATCACCTATAAACCATAGTTATTGGACTCATGTTCACCAACTTAGCTAACGAACTGGGGCACCACCCTGTATATGTTACAGGGCTGTTAATTCTGTCTCTCGCATGATGATCCAAATCCAGCACAGATTTTTTGGCTGCAGGAGCTGCAAGGTGCAGCGAGCACTTGCGTGCAGTTCAAGGTGACCAAAGAGTGACTTGTCTCTGGCGGTTTCCATAGTCATGGGGGTACCCATGGGTACGCTGGAGGTATCATCCTAATTTTTGCTGGAAAAGCCATCTATAATTGGATGATAACTAGGGGTATCCCCATTTTAGGAATCATGATGCCCGAACGGTCCGCAGAAACCTCGGTGCTTTTAGCAGCTGGCAAGAAGGATTTTCCATGGATTTTTGTTGGGGATCCCCAAGTTATGGTTGGTCTATTCCATGGAAAAACCATTTGTAAATGGATGATATTTGGGTGTACCCCCATTTTAGGAAACCACCATGTATCGCAGCTTACGTGGGATTTTCCGGGAATGACTGCAGACAGCAGATGTCCCACACATGTTTCGAACATCAGAGGGACGGTTTCCATAGTACATCCAATACATGTGGATGTGAATCACAAGATGCTAAGTGTTCTTTCACTAGTCAATATCGCTGGACTGGGTTTTAAAAAGTAGGTATTGATAATAACAATGATTAACATATTAACATATATTAAGACTTAAATGTTTGACCAGGTATAACACTCATAACACTCATATCACTACTTGGTGGCGAACTACCCACGAATCGTAAGTGGGTTATAACCCTATTGATTTACATGGGATAAGTAGGGTTAATCCACTTTTCATTGGGGTGAACTAACCCACTTACGATTCGTGGGATGAGCCACCAAGTGATATAAGACTACTCCAACACATATCCCGACATGACATCGATCAACCCGTGGGCCTGAAAATGCGCAACCTGGAGGAAACCATCATGGGGTTTCACCAATCAGCACATGATGACATGGTTTCCACCATGCAACATTTCAATAGGTAAATTTAAGTAAATCTAGGTAAATCTAAGTAAATCTAGGTAAATCTAGGTAAATTTAGGTAAATCTAGGTAAATTTAGGTAAATCTAGGTAAATTTAAGTAAATCTAGGTAAATTTAGGTAAATCTAGGTAAATCTAGGTAAATCTAGGTAAATCTAGGTAAATTTAGGTAAATCTAAGTAAATCTAGGTAAATTTAGGTAAATCTAGGTAAATCTACGTAAATTTAGGTAAATCTAGGTAAATCTAGGTAAATCTAGGTAAATCATCCATATATACACCCTATAGATCCCTATCGTTGCTTAACATAGCTATGGAAAATCATCAAGTATGCCCATTTACCACCATGATTGTATCGATGTGGGGATATATATATATATATGTGTGTGTGTATGTTTAAATATTTACAACGCCCTCTGGTAATTTAAAATAGATATAGAAGATGATCCCTTTTATGGATTTGTTTTTATCTAAATTTACCTATTGAAAACGATGATTGTCCATAGCTATGGTAAACAACTACAGGGATCTATAGGGTATATATGTATAATTCAGCCAGATATATTAATTTTGGTTTTGTATCCCATTATATCCACATTATATAAAATAAAATAATCCATTATATTGGATATAATATATATATATAACGTGGATATAATGGGATATATTGTATATAATGTATCCCAATATATATCTATATATCCACATTATATCTATATAATATCCTGGCTCTAGATATATGCAATTTGGTTATATATAGATTGGCTATGTGGATTATATCTATATAAAGGAAATTAGTCATAATATCCCCTTCATTTTTTCCAATTTCCGGAGACCAACAGCTCACCAACGGCTCACCAAGTCAACTGAGGTACCAAGTGTGGAACGTGCAACCAGCTGCCTCCAAGGTTTACGAAACTCGCAACGAAGCCGTGATGGCGTTGGCCTGGGCGAAGTCGTTGGCATATGCGTAGCCTCTGGTAAACAGCTACACAACGAACTGGAAAATTACCATGCTATTAATGGGTAAATCCACTATGTCAATGCCCATTTTCAATGGCAAACTGTTAGTTTACCAGAGGGTAGATGTATGAGACTATACTAATACTCACTGTAGTTATATACATACATATACAAAGTTACATAATTGAATATTATGTATAATATAGATATACATGGTTATGTACAGTATAGAGGACTCTATTGATGTATCGTGAGTATGGTGGGTGATGGCAATGGAACTCCCCATGGTGTCAAAATAATACACCTCTTCCTGAGCCCATCGTGAATGTAGAGGCTTGGTCGGTTTCACCGATCTATGAGGTGCTAAACTGATCGGAACCCCTAAAAAGATTTGGAAAAGCAATGGTTATCAGTTTATCACTATGTTTTACTAGGATTTCTTGACCAACTGCGGCATTCTTTATGGAGATTCAACTTATCTGAGTAGTTTTTTTGTATGGGTCATTTCCGTCATAGGATCGTCGCCCAGGAGTACTACGAACCTCAGTCGCAAGGTCAAACTCTTGCCGCCTTTACGATGCAGGACCACGGATCTGGCAGGGCCCCGGTTTTTCGTCGCGACCGTTCGAAATGGAAAAGCGTTGGGAAACGGTCGAAACAGATTGGTCTTTTAAAGGGAACGGATACCCTCTGGTAATGACTAACAGTTCGCGAACTTGAAGCCGTGGCCATAGACATAGTTGATTTTCCCAGTAAGAACTGCCATTTAGCTATGTTAAATCACCAGAGGTTAAATTGTTTTGTTAAATCACCAGAGGTTAAATTGTTTTTTTAAGGGCTGAATCCTGCGCCATAAATAATCCATTTGGGAATGGTTTATAGCAACTATAAAAATGGTGATGACAGGGAGATGCTTTATGACATTGTTTTCCCCACATTACTGTCATTCATGAATTAATCAATTCATAATTAAATTAGTCTCGAGGAACTTGCAATTTCTATTCCACGGAAATTGAAGGGAACACACGGAACGGGCGCCATCTTTTTTGGAGCCCTTTTTGTTTTTTTTTACGTGTGCCAACACGGGTCGCAATGGGGCCTACAACGTGGTGCCCCCCCCAGTGATGTGAACGTTGGTTTATCAAAGGAAGTTGGGAAGCAATACTTCCGTGTTACGGACAAATAGAATTCTGCGACTTGAAATGATGCAGGGTGGTAGATCACACAACAATACATGACATAACAATACATAACAAAAGAATAAGAAGCAGTGGAATTGACTTTGATGAAGGGTGGTGATAATGACGGGTGGTGACGAAGGGAAGTGGTGACGAAGGGAAGTGGTGACGAAGGGAAGTGGTGACGAAGGGAAGTGGTGACGAAGGGAAGTGGTGAGGAAGGGAAGTGGTGACGAAGGGAAATGGTGAAGAAGGGAAATGGTGACGAAGGGAAGTGGTGAAGAAGGGAAATGGTGAAGAAGGGAAATGGTGACTTTGGGAAGTGGTGACGAAGGGAAGTGGTGACGAAGGGAAGTGGTGAGGAAGGGAAGTGGTGACGAAGGGAAGTGGTGACGAAGGGAAGTGGTGACGATGGGAAGTGGTGACGAAGGGAAGTGGTGACGATGGGAAGTGGTGACGAAGGGAAGTGGTGAAGAAGGGAAGTGATGATGAAGGGGAGTGGTGAGGAAGGGAAGTGGTGAGGAAGGGAAGTGGTGACGAAGGGAAGTGGTGACGATGGGAAGTGGTGAGGAAGGGAAGTGGTGAAGAAGGGAAGTGGTGAGGAAGGGAAGTGGTGAGGAAGGGAAGTGGTGATGAAGGGGAGTGGTGACGAAGGGAAGTGGTGAGGAAGGAAGGGAAGCTGGAGCACGAAACCTTGTGTTTTTCCGTGTAAAGTGGCTGCAGCCGGCGATGAAAGGTACCTCGTCTGTGCGGCGGTTGCGGCTGGGGTCGTTCCGGACGCGATTGGTTCCTTCTATGTGTTTTGCAACAAGTGCTTGTTCCTGTGTGCGTAGTTCTATGCGTTTCCTGAAGCTGTGGTTGCTGATCGCATTGTAAGGGCTGCATGAATGTCGCATGGGCTATGGTTTGGGGAGGAAGCCGGAGCGCGAAACCTTGTGTTTTTCCGTGTAAAGTGGCTGCAGCCGGCGATGAAAGGTACCTCGTCTGTGCGGCAGTTGCGGCTGGGGTCGTTCCGGACGCGATTGGTTCCTTCTATGTGTTTTGCAACAAGTGGTTGTTCCTGTGTGGGTAGTTCTATGCGTTTCTTGAAGCTGTGGTGGCAGATCGCATTGGAATGGCTGCATGAATGTTGCATGGGCTATGCTTTGGGGAGGAAGCCGGAGCGCGAAACCGTGTTTTTTTCCGTGTAAAGTGGCTGCAGCCGGCGATGAAGGGTACCTCGTCTGTGCGGCGGTTGCGGCTGGGGTCGTTCCGGACGCGATTGGTTCCTTCTATGTGTTTTGCAACAAGCGGTTGTTCCTGTGGTGTAGTTCTATGCGTTTCCTGAAGCTGTGGTTGCAGATCGCATTGTAAGGGCTGCATGAATGTCGCATGGGCTATGTTTTGGGGAGGAAGCCGGAGCGCGAAACCTTGTGTTTTTCCGTGTAAAGTGGCTGCAGCCGGCGATGAAAGGTACCTCGTCTGTGCGACGGGTGCGGCTGGGGTCGTTTTGTGCGCGAATCGTTCCTCCTATGTGTTTTGCAAGAAATGGTTGTTCCTGTGTGTGTAGTTCTATGCGTTTCTTGAAGCGCTGGTGGCAGATCGCATTGGAATGGTTGCATGAATGTTACATGGGCTATGTTGTGGGGAGGAAGCCGGAGCACGAAACCTTGTGTTTTTCCGTGTAAAGTGGCTGCAGCCGGCGATGAAAGGTACCTCGTCTGTGCGGCGGTTGCGGCTGCGGTCGTTTCTGTCGCGAATTGTCATTGTTCCTCCTATGTGTTTTGCAACGAGTGGTTGTTCCTGTGTGCGTAGTTCTATGCGTTTCTTGAAGCTGTGGTGGCAGATCGCATTGGAATGGCTGCATGATTGTTGTCATTTGGTGTTGCCACGTCCGTAGATAGGTGCAGGTTTGCTACGGGATGCTGCGAAACGCATTGTAGTGGCTGCGTCAAGGTTGCTCGGTGCTGCGGCTGCATGCGTAATACTATTGTCTTTTGCAGCTGAAGATCGTAAATCGTATTGGAATGGCTGCGTCAAGGCTGCGAAAGTGATTTGTCAGCAGATTTTCTCAATTTTGGCGCTAATAATTTTCCTTTTAAAATTCCTTTTAAAAAGTGCTTCAAAATCGTCTTTTTGTCGCTTTGGCGTCGAGATCCGGTTTTGGAGCTGCAATTTCCGACGCCATTGCACGTAGTTCTATTGTGTTTTGCAACTCAGTCTCTGCAGATCGCATTGGAGTGGCTGCGTCAAGGTTGCTTGGTGCAGCGGCTGCATGCGTAATACTATTGTCTTTTGCAGCTGAAGATTGTAAATCGTATTGGAGTGGCTGCATCCAGGCTGCGATAGTCATTTGTCAGCAGATTTTCGCAATTTTGGCGCTAATAATTTTCCTTTTAAAATTCCTTTTAAAAAGTGCTTCAAAATCGTCTTTTTTTCACTTTGGCGTCGAGATCCGGTTTTGGAGCTGCAATTTCCGACGCCATTGCACGTAGTTCTATTGTGTTTTGCAACTCAGTCTCTGCAGATCGCATTGGAGTGGCTGCGTCAAGGTTGCTTGGCGCAGCGGCTGCATGCGTAATACTATTGTCTTTTGCAGCTGAAGATCGTAAATCGTATTGGAATGGCTGCATCAAGGCTGCGAAAGTGATTTGTCAGCAGATTTTCTCAATTTTGGCGCTGATAATTTTCCTTTTAAAATTCCTTTTAAAAAGTGCTTCAAAATCGTCTTTTTGTCGCTTTGGCGTCGAGATCCGGTTTTGGAGCTGCAATTTCCGATGCCATTGCGCGTAGTTCTATTGTGTTTTGCAACTCAGTCTCTGCAGATCGCATTGTAGTGGCTGCGTCAAGGTTGCTTGGTGCAGCGGCTGCATGCGTAATGCTATTGTCTTTTGCAGCTGAAGATCGTAAATCGTATTGGAATGGCTGCATCAAGGCTGCGAAAGTGATTTGTCAGCAGATTTTCTCAATTTTGGCGCTAATAATTTTCCTTTTAAAATTCCTTTTAAAAGTGCTTCAAAATCGTCTTTTTGTCGCTTTGGCGTCGAGATCCGGTTTTGGAGCTGCAATTTCCGACGCCATTGCACGTAGTTCTATTGTGTTTTGCAACTCAGTCTCTGCAGATCGCATTGTAGTGGCTGCGTCAAGGTTGCTTGGCGCAGCAGCTGCATGCGTAATACTATTGTCTTTTGCAGCTGAAGATCGTAAATCGTATTGGAACGGCTGCATCAAGGCTGCGAAAGTGATTTGTCAGCAGATTTTCTCAATTTTGGCGCTAATAATTTTCCTTTTTAAATTCCTTTTAAAAAGTGCTTCAAAATCGTCTTTTTGTCGCTTTGGCGTCGAGATCCGGTTTTGGAGCTGCAATTCCTGTTGTGATTATGTACAAGAAAGCTTCTCTGTGCAAAAACTTTTTCTGTAAAAGCTTGCTGTGTGTAAAAGCTTCTCTGTAAAAGCGTCTCTGTGTAAAAGTTTCTGTGTGTGTAAACGCTTGCCATGTGTAAAAGCACTGTGCGTAAGTGTTCTGTGTGTAAACGCTTGCTGTGTGTGAAAGCTTGCTGTGTGTAAAAGCTTCTCTGTGTAAAAGCTTGTTGTGTGTAAAAGCTTCTCTGTTTAAAAAGCTTGCTGTGTGTGTAAACGCTTGCCATGTGTAAAAGCACTGAGTGTAAGCGTTCTGTGTGTAAACGCTTGCTGTGTGTGAAAGCTTGCTGTGTGTAAAAGCTTCTCTGTGAAGAAGCTTGCTGTGTGTGAAAGCTTGCTGTGTAAAGCTTCTCTGTGTGAAAGCTTGTTGTGTGTAAAAGCTTCTCTGTTTAAAAAGCTTCTGTGTAAACGCTTGCCATGTGTAAAAGCACTGTGTGTAAGTGTTCTGTGTGTGAACGCTTGCTGTGTTTGAAAGCTTGCTGTGTGAAAAAGATTTTGTGTGTAAAAGCTTGCTGTGTGTAAAAGCCTCTCTGTGTGTAAAAGCGTCTCTGTGCAAAAGTTTCTGTGTGTAAACGCTTGCCATGTGTAAAAGCACTGTGTGTAAGTGTTCTGTGTGTAAACGCTTGCTGTGTGTGAAAGCTTCTCTGTGAAGAAGCTTGTTGTGTGTAAAAGCTTCTGTCTGTAAAAGCTTCTCTGCTTGAAAAGCTTGCTGTGTGTAAAAGCTTCTCTGCGAAAGAACTTGATGTGTGTAGAAGCTTTGTAGTAGTACTGGAACGTGTTTTGTGCAAGCTTTGTAGTACAAAGTAGTACTGGAACGTGTTTTGTGCAAGCTTTGTAGTACACAGTAGTACTGGGAAGTGCTTTGTGCAAGCTCTGTAGTACAAAGTAGTACTGGAACGTGTTTTGTGCAAGCTTTGTAATACAAAGTAGTACTGGGAAGTGTTTTGTGCAAGCTTTGTAGTACAAAGTAGTACTGCGGAGTGCTTTGTGCAAGCTTTGCAGTACAAAGTAGTACTGGGAGTTGTTTTGTGAAACTTTTGTAGTACAAAGTAGTACTGCGGAGTGCTTTGTGCAAGCTTTGTAGTACAAAGTAGTACTGGGAAGTAGTTTGTGCAAGCTTTGTAGTACAAAGTAGTACTGGGAAGTAGTTTGTGCAAGCTTTGTAGTACAAAGTAGTACTGGGAAGTAGTTTGTGCAAGCTTTGTAGTACAAAGTAGTACTGGGGAGTGCTTTGTGCAAGCTTTGTAGTACAAAGTAGTACTGGGAAGTGTTTTGTGCAAGCTTTGTAGTACAAAGTAGTACTGGGAAGTGGTTTTTGCAAGCTTTTGTAGTAGATACAGTACTGGGAAGTACTTGACATAAAAATAGCCAAGAAGAACTTGGCTGACATATGGGAAGACATGGAATGAGATGAGAAGAGCTCAGATGAGATGAGTTGAGATGAAGTGCAAGTGTGGAGTGTGGGGTGTCAAGAGTGCAATGTGAAGTGTGAGGAAAGTGTTTGCATTGTACCGGGGTCGCGCGCAGGTCATGTTCTTGGACAGCAGCACTGCAACAGCTTCGCACAAAGCACGCACGCACGGGCCTGGCTGGCGCACGGCGCATGCAAGTTCCTTAGTAGTAGTACTGGGAAGTGATTCATGAAAGCTTAGGTGACATATGAGATGAGATGAGACGAGATGAGCTGGGATAAGGTGAGAAGAGCTCAGATGAGATGAAGTGTGGAGTGTGAAGAGTGCATTGTGAAGTGTGGGGCGTGAAGAGTGCAGTGTGAAGTGTGGAGTGTGAAGAAAGCAATGAGAAGTGAGAAGTGTGAAGTGTGGACTGTGAAGTGTGAAGTGTGAAGTGTGGAGTGCGAAGAGTGCAGTGTGAAGTGTGAAGAGTGTGGAGTGTGAAGTGCGAAGAGTGCAGTGTGAAGAGTGCAGTGTGAAGAGTGTAGTGTGGAGTGTGAAGACTGTCAAGTGTGAAGTGTGAAGAGGAGCTTCAAATGTGACATGTGAAACAGGACACCACTTTCGAAGAATGCATGCACGCACGGGCTTGGCTGGCGCACGGCGCATGCAAGTTCTATAGATGAGAAAGGTCTTTTATATATATCTTTAAGGCAACTTCCGCCCCGCCTCGTGCGGGTACTACTGGTAATCCCATGAACTAGCTCGATATATCTACCATAAGTCCAAACGTGAAATTAGAGTTATGTGGCTCCCAACTGAGCGATTTCGCGGCCACGGGGGCACATTGTAGCTAATCCCCTCCATAGATGGTCGTGCCATATCCAGCCCTCCAAATTGATCCATTCGAAGGACCCTCCATCGATACTAGTTCCAGATTTCATCAAATTTCACCAGAATTTATCAAATTTCACCAGATACATCCAGATACTAATTCCAGATTTCATACGAAAATATGCTATGCAGCAGATTCCACCAGAATTCAAACCTCGGTTGACCTCGTTGATCGACAAGTTCGGCACCAGCGAAAAATGGCCTCGAAAGCCTCACCGGACTTCTTCCGAAAACCAGGGCCTGGAAAGCCGAAAACCGGATGGTTTTGTTAACCTCTGGTAAACAGCCACATAACTATGGAAAATCACCATGCTATTAATGGGTAAATCAACTATGTCAATGGCCATTTTCAATAGCAAACTGTTAGTTTACCAGAGGGTACATGTGAAAAAAACAAAAAGGAGGCCTCCAATGGAGGTACCCCAAGCTCGCTGGCTGGTTTATTTCATGGAAAATCCATTTATAAATGGATGATAACTGGAGGTACTCCCATTTTAGCAAACCAACACTTTGATGTTCATCAGTTACTGGTGACGCTTGTGGCGTTAGCCACTCAAATCGCCATGTTCCTCAGTTTTCCTGCCAAAAGCCAGACATTTCCAGTGATGTCACCAAACAGCATAGAAAATCACAAAAAAATGGAACTGAAACCCATGTGCCTTACTCTTAAACATCTTAAACATCCATTTTTCTCAAATGTTCCGTCCCCAAAAACCGCCTAAGATAAAGGGGTTTTGGCTTACCACCGAAGCACAAGGAGATGAGTGCAGACCTCTCGAACCTCGTGGGTTTGCGAGACGATGATACCACCTTAGAGCCTACGACGGCTGCGTCAGCAAAGGCGGGACAGCGGACCTTTCCGGGAGGCGCTTTTGGTGGGTAAACATGAGGAGTTCATCAATAAAGAGTCGACTTCCCATTGTATGTCAAATGATCGACTTTGGGATATAATGGGATATTTAATTATATAAAATAAACTGGTTGGTGGTTTGGAACATTTTTTATTTTTCCATATATTGGGAATAGTAACCCCAACTGACGAACTCATATTTTTCAGAGGGGTAGGTATACCACCAACCAGTAAAGAGTCGACCTTACTAGCTATTTCAGTGGGATATTTCAGTGGGATTTTCAGTGGGATCCAATGGATTTGCGGATTGATTTTCCCGGAAATCCACTATGACTGAGGAATCTATGACAGCCAATCCAAGACATAGGGAGTTCACTTTGAAAAACTGGGATCATTTTTCAAAAAACGCAGTAAAGTTCCATGAAATCTCCATCAAATATGATGAAAACGGAGGGACACCAGCAGTTTTGGCACTTTTACTAGGGAAACTGGTGCTACTTGAAGTTTTAGTTGTGGTTATTCATGGGTATAACTGTGGGATTCTAACCTCAAGAGTTGGGTTATAAGTTATAACTATGATGAACTATTTCGACTTGCAACTGGAACTGCGCCAAGCTGGGAGGTAACTGGGAGAAATGAGGATTGAACTTTTGGACTTGGGATTTGAACCAAAAAGGTGGGACTTGAACCAAAGAAATCATAAGCCCCAAACCAATGAACCAAGGCTGAGGTTGAACTTGCAAGCCGCTTAGAATTCTGCGCCTCTCAGGAAAGAGCCTTGGCTTTTGCGGTGATTGCCATCATGCTGTTGGTCTCCCTGTGCCTTCGTTTGCAGTCTGCGGCTTCTTCCCATGGTGATTTAATAAATATTACCCTCTGGTTATTTAACGTAGTCATGGAAAATGGCCCATTGATAGATGGTTTACCTATTATAAATTGTCATTTTCCATGGCTATGTTAAGTAACCAGAGGGTAATATTTATTCCTGATTGATTAAGATCAGGATTCCCATTTCATAACTCGATGATGATCCCCAATTTTTTGGGCTCGGATAGTATAACCCCCAAACTAATCATCAACCAACAGGGTTTGAAGAACCACCGACTGGTTGGTTCAAAGCGGTTCCAGACCTGACCTTCACCAAAAAGCATCAGTTCCAACGGTCCGGTGGTCCCCATTGGCCAGGCTTACAGCTTTCCGTTGGGTGGTGTAAACCACTTTAAACCACCAACTAGCTACAGGTTTTCAGTAACTTGCCAAAAGATAGAAAAGAAATTGACCACTAGTTTATTATACCCTCTGGTTATTTAGCATAGCCATGGAATACATGGCCCATAGTAATAGATTGTTTACCGAACTGAAAAATGGTGATTTTCCAATTTGTCCAGTTCGCTATGTTAGTCATAACCAGAGGGTAGTAGGTTGTTTCTTTTTTTTATCATTTTGGCAACTAGCAAATCACTGCTGATTGATCCGCAGTAGATGGTCCCATTGGTGAATGATGGTGAACCAACACATGACCTTGCCACAACATCACCAAGGTCATGGCTCGATCGGCGAACCGACGCCCAAAAAACATTTCAACCATTTCAGGTTAATGATGGCTTTTATATGGGGAATCATCCCCACATGGCCGTATGATGACAGTATTTTGCAGCTTTGTGAATCAATATAATTCAGCCAGATAACATGATATAATATGTATACAGCCTTGCTTGAGTAGTGAACCACCGATAGGGTGATATTCACCACCGATAATCAACAAAATCAGATGATATAACAGTCAACAGAAAATTGGATAACTGGTTGGTGGTTTCAAACATGCCTTTTATTTTCCAAAATATATGGGATAATCCTTCCCATTGACTTTCATATTTTTCAAGACGGTTAAAACCACCAACCAGATATGATATTGATAATGATCAAAAAAAGGATATGTTCACCACCAATGTAATCCGGAGATGAATGGGATATAAATGTATTGTATAACAGTCAACTAAATTGATGGCAGACATGATTGATGTTCATCCGGTGTGCCTTCAACCTTCAAGGTGGCCATTCCGATAGGACGTGCTATCATGGGATATGCGACATATAACGAACATTGTGAAGAAAAATTGAGTAATGTGGGTAAAACAATTTCATAAACCATCTTTTATAGGTGGTAGTGCTTTAAACCATTCCCAAATGGGGGGTTTA
This sequence comes from Cladocopium goreaui, assembly GCA_947184155.2. Taxonomy (NCBI): domain Eukaryota; class Dinophyceae; order Suessiales; family Symbiodiniaceae; genus Cladocopium; species Cladocopium goreaui. Next base: position 621,260 of record CAMXCT020000768.1, read on the forward strand.
TGACATTGGTTTGCCCACATTATATCAGTTATAATCCGTATTTTACTGGCGAAAACTGATGCTATTTGAAGGTGAAGTTGGGGTTATTTATGGGTATAACTATGGTTTTTCGACCTCCAAAGGTTGGGTTTTGGTGCCCTTCAAACTATGCACGCATGTATATATATATATATATATATACATATATATATATATACATTTCTATATATACATACTTTTATATATATATACATATATATATATATGTACATTTCTATATATACATACTTTTATATATATACATATATATATATATATTTACATACATATATATACATATATATATATACATATATATATACACATATATACATATATATATATACATATATATTGTATATATATATACATATATATATTGTATATATATACGTATATATGTATATACATACATATATTTATATATACATACATATATATATATATTTACATATATATATATATACATATATTTATATTTACATATATATATACACCTATCACTGGAACTGCACCCCCAAGTAAAGCCTCCAGCAATCAAACATGTTGATGTAACATCCGCCATTGACTTCCATGATTTTCCCAGCCATGAAGCTCCATTGACTTCGAGGATTTTCCATTGCCACTTGATAATACCAGAGAGCATCTCCAATAGTTAACCCCACCGACCAGTTCTATGCATATATATATATACACACCATTTTACTATAGTGAATTCAAACCATATAGATATAGTGAATTACTAAATTTATATACACACCATATTCACCATAGTAAAATTGTTTGAATATCACTATTGTATAAATTCACTATATATATAATATATATTGGCATATCTTCCCATCATTTTGTCCAAAAAAAACCTCCCCGCAGAAAAATCCCCTGCGTCAGGTGAAGAGCCCCTGGCGACCAGAAGACACAGGGTGAAGTAGAAATCGAATCTGGATAAATCTGGTGATATGCTATTGAATGGTGAATGGTATTGAATGGTATTGACTCTGAAGTAGATAGAATCTCTGAATCATAGAATCTGGCGAAGTAGATTGACATGGTATTGATAATTGATATGGCATTGATTGTATACCATAATCAACACAACCAGCTGATATGGTATTGATTGATGATTGCTGTGTTTACCACATTATATACCAAGAATGGTTGTAAAATGGAGATTTTCATATTAACTGTATGGCTGTAAACCCTTTGGTAATTAAACATGGCAGGCTAGAAAATCCACTATAAATGTTGTCTATAGCTGGGAAAATCATCGAACTAACTGTGTTTTTTTCCTCGGAAGCCATGGCTGATTACCCAGGGAAACGCAACTGATATGGGATTTATTATTGGGTTTACCACATTATATACCAAAAATGGTGGCAAAAGAGAGATATTCCCATACTTCATATTCAAGATTGATATTGACTATTTTTCACATATCCCATTCATAGAAGGTGTGGCTCCAGTTTACGATATCCAAGCTTAAGTTTTTTTTTCCAACAAACACAACCGGGGGGGCCCAGGTTGTACCAAATTAAAGATACTAGATGATCAAGCGTTCTCCCAAGAAAAGTGTATAGGTGTGAGGTTAAAATATGGTAGAATCTCCATCACACATCCAAGCAGTTTTTGGTGGCACTGCAATGCTTTTTTTTGGCCTCACCAGAGCTGGTACAGCACTTGCGCAGTCTGTGTTTTTTGAACGCCCTGCCGCGCTGCCAATCGATGGTTGCGAGTTGGTTGATGCTGGTTGCTGGCTGGAGCCATAGACCTACCCAAGGAACATGGGGCCGGGGCCATGCTTGACATGGTGTTTCCCCTGAATTCTGCTAATACAGTTTGGGCGAAGTCAGATATGTGTATGTTATTTCTGATCATTTATATGAGATAGATATGTAAATATTCACATATACGTATTCATGTAAATTTATTTCATATGATATTATTTATGTATGATATGTATACATCAGAATTGAAGTACCTTGCGATTTGCCAAATGGACAGGGCGCGGACTCTGCGAGCGGCCGAACATTTTATGAATGGGTGCCCTGAAGTGGTTGAGATGGTCGTTGAGATGGTGAAATTTCGAGACTGATTGTGAAATTACGTGAAATGTTGGGTAAAAACCAGCTGATTTCTTTGGGTTTAACCAGCTGATGGTTGTGTTTCATCAAAATGGTGGATATTCATAGAAAATCACAGAGAAATGGTGATGGTGTTTTTATGTTCTTCCTGTGTTTTTAATGGGTTTTTTCTCACCTCACCCTCTGCGATGGTGATGGTGATGGTGATTTTTTATTGTCCTGTGTTTTTTATTGCTGTGATGGTGATGCTTTTTGTTATTTCCTGACCTCACCATCAGTTTGCCAAGTCACATGGTGCAGAAAAGCTCTGAAGCCTCATGTTCAAATGAAAGGAACGCCATCTTCGACCACTTTAGGGATCGTTCCAAAATATTTACAGATACGCAGCAGAAATCAAAAATGCCTGGAAATCCCGATGTTTAACACCATCGATGGATATTGTTATATCGACATTTTCCAGCCAGGTTTGACTCACAAAGGCATACCCCTCTTTGAGAGCTGCGTCTGCATCGTGTCAAATGGGCCAGTTTGTCTAGGCTACAATAAATAGATGGTATGAATGGGGACATGAACCATTGGTATCCTTCTGTCAGGTGTTTTGTAGGTTGGGTAGCATATAGTTTGCCATATGAGTGCATAATTGCGGTCTAAAACAACAGGGTTACACGCCATCAAGAGTCAAATCATTGGGTTCCCAATCGCCTCGAAGTTGACTTGACAAGGCCAATCATAGGGAGGCTTGTGGTCCGTGCTGAGGCTAAAAGCGAAGGATGAATTCCGACGGAATTCCTTGAACCTTTACAGGAAACTGAACTAACATTAGAGGCTGGATCTTCGAAGTTTACTTTCATGGGTGAAGGCACATGCAAAGCATTCTCAATGTCTTCTTCATAGGTGTTTCATCCTCAAACCCCTCCGTTGAATGGATACCTTGAATCATGTCTATCTCAAATGGCTTGTTTCAGGCAATTATATCCACAGCCCTTATTCTTGATTGTAAAAAACATACATGATATGCCCATTTGCCAGATATCTTTCATGTAATCCGCAGCCAACGTTGCTATCCATCTTGGTGTTGTGCAGCAACTTTTAATGAGTGGGTACGACATGACACAACGTGGGTGCGATGTCCCAAGCAGCTCAGCCCTAAACTCAACTTGCTATCACTTGGACTTGGTCGACTTGGACCGGAGAATACAACCAGCTTGGAATGAAAGTATACCCTCCAGAACTGCTTGGTGGTGACTGGAACCATGGAATTGTTATGACTTTCCATATATTGGGAATGTCATAATCCCAACTGACGAACTCATATTTTTCAGATGGGTAGGTATACCACCAACCAGAGTAAATCAACATCAACAAGGGGGGCATATAACATGTTGTAGACAAGTGTCCCAGGGGGCTTGGATCAATTTCTGCACCAATACTTTGCGGCAGGGTTATCTCAGAAAGTGTTGTGCTTGGAAGACCCTGTCTGTTATTAATGTCTATTATTCTTATTTTTGTCCTACCTTGAAGCCATACATGTTTATAAGCATTCATAGCCATATGTCAAATGATTGAGTGTCATTCACCATTTCCCTCTCGTAAACAAACAAAAAACTATGGAAAATCACCATGCTAGTAATGGGTAAACCAACGAACTAAATAGGCCATTTTCAATGGCAAACTGTTAGTTTACCAGAGGGATCCCTATCACAACCATTCGTTGGGATCCCTATCACAGCAGCTATGCTGGTTGTTGGTTGTTGGTTGATTCTCATTATCCTCACTACCGTAATTGTTATTCAACTTAGCTATGCAAATTCCATACATGTTTTGAGGTTATATCTCAACTATATGGTAACTCCCAAAACGATCAACAAAGTCAACTCCTACCAGAAAAGTGATAAATGGTGTTACCTTTCCTGCATTTTTTGGAGGTTACTATATAGTTATATCATTATTTATATGTATTATTTTTTATGTATATTACATCATTTTTTGTTGCTGCATACTTGGATGTGCATCCCACTTAGTGTGTGATTTATACTCCATGTATATATATATATATATACAACCCATGTAATCCTACATAATCGTTAGTATGTGGTTTATTATCCTCATGTTAGTTTACCAGAGGATAGTTATCCATATATAACCCATATGATCCTATATGTAAATGGGGCTAAATCATGATATATCCTCATGTTCTACCACTTAGTTACCCTCTGGCAAACTAACATAACTATGGAAAATCACCATGTTCAATGGCTAAATCCGCTATTTCTATGGCCATTTTCCATAGCAAACTGTTAGTTTACCACAGTTAAGTCCCGAAATACCAGTTATAAGTACTAAGAAAACCCCATTTATAGAATGTGTTTTATCCCATAGAAATCACCAGTTAGTTCACAAAAAACGCCATGACCATAACGAGGGTATCCCCATTGAAACATGGGCCGTTGAAGGGCCATCGCCCCATTCCGCCGCCAGAGCGCGGCAAGATGCGCCGGGACTTCGCCCAAGGCGATGGCCCAGGCGAGGGCCCTGCGCGCTGTGGCGATTTCTAGCCGTGGAGTCGTTGAGATCCGAGAAAAATGGTGGTTTGATGGGATTTCACTAGGATTTCATGGAAGTGTTCATGAAATTTTGGGATCTTAACCAGGGATGTCATTGGATTTGGCGATTTTATCGTGGTAATGTTGGTCATCTTGTGGTGATCCTATGGTGACCTGTCGGCGTCCCGGAGCTGGTGACGAAGTGCAGGTGAAGATATGTGCACATATGTTGCACATAATGATGTAGTACTATATAGTTATATTATATATATGTACATATGTAAGTCCATGTGTAATTATTTGTAATTATATACGTAATTGTATGTGTACTTATATACATATGTAGTTATATGTACATATATATATTTATATATATATTTAAATATTTGTGTATATGATGATGGTGAAGATATGTGCAAATACGTTGTATATATAGTTTTCTATATATGAAATGTGGGAAAGCTGCCATAAACCGAACATTTGGGGGCTGGAAAACCAACCGTTAATGGCGATGGGGCTGGTTTATGACAGGTTTACTACATCTATATATATATATCGTTGCATAAGGACATATAAAATTGATGTAGTAAACCCAATGATATTAAAATAACCCAACGATATTAAAATTGATATATATATATATACATGGTTAATGGTCTATGATTGAATTTGAGTTGAAGCGTTGACGCATCACTGGAGCTTTGACATGCTTAGAGCCGCCCTGGGGTTCCGTCCCAAAAACATGTGCCCGATCCCTGACCAATGGCAGTACCAATAACGTACCCACCAATACCAACACCTGATCAGCCAAAAGTTTGTAACCTTTGGTAAACTAACAGTTTGCTATTGAAAATTGCCAATTATAGTTGCTTTACATATTAAGGATAGTGATTTTACACGGTTATGTTAGTTTGCCAGAGGGTAACCTATGATTGCGTCAGCTCCCAAATTTCCAATGACTCTACTTCTTTACACTCAGAAACTGATCAGATAGCAGTGGAAGCTCTTTTCCACTGCCAGCATCAAGCTGCAACCAGCAACTTCTGTGGCACAATGCTGGTTGCGTGGCAGCATGGCTTGGAGACTGGAAGGTACTCTGTCTCTTCAATAGGAGGCCGCCACGGGAATCTGGAAGCTGGATATTCAGAGGCTAGAAATATCAGGATGTAACAGGAATATCTTCAAGAAACATGAACTGAAGTCCCCAAGAGAATTGTTCACCACTTCCGAGCGCTTTCAGCGACTTGGCATTTCAATGAATGTTTGTCTGGGATGGCTGGGTAGATATATAGATAGCCTTCTGTCAGCGGCAGGTGGCTCTCAGCAAGAGTCCATACACATGGGTGGCACAGAAGCAGCAGGCGCGGCCAAGCCTACTGAGGCGGCAAAGGACATTGCTAGGGATCCAGTATCACTGCTGAACTAGGCAAATTAGATGCCTAAAATATGGATATATAAGGATGTTCCAGGCTCCATAGAATACATTATAATACCAAACTTGAATTCAATGACTCTCTTGAGGTTGGGTCCATTGAAGCATTGAGATGCTAAATGGTTCTAGGGTTTCAGGTTCTCATTCTTGGAAGCTGAAAAACCATTTTGGGTGGTGATGGAAAAATCGTTCTGGTGCTCTAAGTGATCCACTTTCCGGTGCTCTAAGTGATCCCTTAACCGCTCGGGGATCACTGGTCCTGGGGTCTCGAGTACATCTCAGAAATTGCGTTAGAAAAAGCAGAAAGTGGGATTGTAGCTGATATAATTGGCGGCTCATCCCACGGCTCGTAAGTATCCTATAACCCCAACTATGGGATAAGTAGGGTTAATCCACCTATAGCTGGGGCTATAAACTACTTAGTAAGTGGGATGATCCACCAAGTATAACTATGGTTAAAGGGGATTATAATCCAACTTTATAGCGGTGGGGGGGCACCACCCTGCAGGAAGTTTAGATTCATCACCATATTCGAAGTTTCACAAGTCATGGGGGTACCCCATCATCCAGTCGTCATGGATCGCCATTTTAGTATTGAAAGCCATGGTGAGGACTGGGGATCCCCCATTTTGAGAAAGCCCCAAATATTTCCGGAGATACGACGGGATATGTGTCGGGGTATATCCATGCCAGAATTTATGCTAGAGTATATGTCAGGCTACCGGTCGGAGTATGTGTAAGGAAGCATGTCAGAATATTTGAAAACTTTCTGTTGGGAAACATGTCAGGATATATCTCAGAATGCATGTATGTGTCAGACTACATGCCAGACTTCACGTCAGAATATGAGTCAGGATAAATGTCGGGATGCATGTCCGAATGAATGTCAGTCTGCATTGCGGATAAATGTCAGGATATCAGAACACTTTGACACTCGATATCACAATAGATGTCATCGAACGTGTTTTTGTTTGCAGGTGGGATATTCACATTGTTGATTACATATGGCACCTTTCTTTATTTCCTAGTGGTGGTTTCTATGTTGAAAATTCAATGAGATGAACACTCTCCAATGGGACGTCGAGATGAACAGGCTCTGATCCAACGCCACGGATCCGTCGTCACTCACTTTCCAGACGACACATGAAATTTACCAGTACCATCCCCATCTTTCTCTACACTGTCGCCAGATCTTCCACGTAGCTACGTTGCCATGAGTAAAGCTGACGCTGGTAGCTGCGAGCGTTCAATCAGAGGTTTCCAAGACCGGGGGGGGCACGTCTTTTTCCCAGAAACGGACCGAACGGAAACCGACAGGGAACTTTTACAACTATGAACACAATGAGCGTCCAGCAGTAGAAGCAAAGGCTTCCTACAAATTTTCCACCAAAGCACAGAAATTGATTGGCACTAAAGCCCATCCCTCTACCAAAAAGTGCATTGTTCGCTTTGGAGCTTTCAGCCCCTATCAACTACGACTTTTGGTGGCTGCGGACTGGCCCCTGCAGCCAGCTGAATGCCACTGAGGCGGTCATTAGCTCCGACAAGATCTTCGTTTTAGGTGCCACCTGGTGCATCAAAACTGCTCAATGGTTGCATGTTTTTTTAAAGGTGCGCGTGTACAATCTGAGTTGACACTTGTACAAGGTATTCTTACAAATATAAACGTGGGGAGACCAAGCACACGGTCATTGAGAGGTTGAAGATGGGGATGGCGATTCGACTGTTCAAAGTGTCCATGCTTCGAATTTTGACTGTTCACATTTCATGCTCGAGTTTTTTTGAAGTGCCATTCAGTATGGGTTGAGCATTACACAACATGTCAAATTGTTTCAATTAAAAGGACGTTTCAGAATTTCTACACGGGGGAACTAAATCCAGAACTTGCATCCATCAATGCCTTCCGCAAAAAAAAACATCTATCAGCTGTGAATGATTTGATTTGTTTGAACCGGTTTAAAACTGTTTGACGTGTAAAGATGATCGAATGTGATCGCAACCATGCCCGTAAGCATAAATAAGTACATCCAAGTCCAAGTGATCAACCGGTCGTGATTTGATGAGAAGTAGGAAGCATGGAAATGTAATTTGCAATTTTGAATGTCGTCCGATATCCCCAAGCATCCGCAAGCACCAGAACAGTTCGAAAATATTTCTGAACCCAATACCATATGTCACCAAAAGTCTTGAGACTTTCAGGGAAGATAAATTAGATACATGCAGTGGATTGCGGAGAACCCCCAGACATGTTGCATAACATACCATCCCCCAACCACTGTAGACCCGGAGCATGGCCCATGTCAAGCGGAAAGTGGTCTTCGACCATTTGGCAGGGTCTACTTGGATGTGCATCCCACTCAATATATAACCCCTATACTCCCATATATATTATATATAAATAGATAATTAATTAAATAAATGAATGAATAAATAAATAAGTAAATAAATAAATGTATATATATATATATATTAAGTTCAGTGTGCACATTTGAGGGTACAGTCCATTTACTAAGTGGGGCCCGCACCCCCAAGTAGGTTCATTGGTCGGATGCTAAGCCCCGTAAGTCCGACGTTCAGATCCCCAAAGTGCAGGCGGTTTGCCGTTGAACCTAGACCGACTTCCGATGTATGGCGCTCCATAGATGGAGGCGCGTTCTCTGTGCAGGATGGGGCTGCGGGCCATAGCCCTGAGTTCAAACCCGCTGTTGCCAATATAAAGGGGTACAAGAAATGATGGTTGGTTTGTCATTATATTGGGTTATCACAATCCACTGGCCGAAGGAAGTTTAGAAGTCAAACTTCCGACAATACGGACAGATGAAAAGCAGAGGTGGGAAGAGTCAGAGAAGAGAAGGGAAGAGAAGAGAAGAAGAAAGAAAACACTTTGTTTTTCCAATGATTTGTGGCTCCGGAGGGTCGAAAAGTAGGCTCGCTAAAGCGGCCGGTGTGGAGCCATCTGGCCAGATGAGAGATGACAAATTACGCGCCGTTGCGGCGCAAACCACATTTCAAAGTCAAAATGCAAAAAACACCTCAGCATCGGAGCACTTTTGGAAGTTGAGATGTCGAAACAGTGCACGCCGTTGTGGCGCGAAGCAGATTTGCAAGTCAAAATGTACAAAACACATCTTGCTCGGACCACTTTTGGAAGTTGAGATGTCGAAAAAGTGGACGCCGCTGTGGCGAAGCACATGTCCAAGTCAAAATGCACAAAGCACACCAGGTTCGGAGTACTTTTGGAAGTTGAGATGTCGAAAAAGTGCTCGCCGTTGTGGCGCGAAGCACATGTCCAAGTCAAAATGTTTAAAACACCACATGCTCGGATCATTTTTGAAGGTTCAGATGTGGCTTTTGCGTGGCAGGCGCAAGGGATTCTGCATTTTGCCAAAAGTAAGCAAAGCGTGAGGTTTTGTAGCATTCCAAAAACGATGGCAGGCGTAGAACATTTGAAGAGGATCTGGCAAAGATGCATTTCGCGTGGCAGGCGCGGTACAAAAGACATGTTCATCAGAGATGTCAGGAGGTCAGGGCGCTGCTTTCCTGAGAGGTGTTGCATTTGAAATCATCAGATCTTCAGGTTTGCTAGAATGATTTTGCGTGACAGGCGCAGCACTTCGCATGACCGGGCATCACTTTTTCATGGCAGGCGCAGTACTTCAGACAGATGGAATGTAAAAATCACAGAACACATTGGTACGAGGCCGTCAGCTCTGCACTCAACTTTCCATTTTTGAAGGAAGTCTCGCACGATTGCTTCGTTTTTGGTGTTGTCAAGTTTGAAAAATGAAGAAGTCTCGCAGAATAGCTTCGTTTTTGACGTTGTCACGTTACAAAATAAAGGATGTCTTGCAGAATTGCTTCGTTTTTGACGTTGCCACGTTCAAACCTTGAGGAAGTCTCGCAGAATTCCTGCGTTTTGACGTTTCAAGGTAAAACTTTGAGGAAATCTGATAGAATTGCAGCGTTTTCGATCTTGTCAAGTTTAGAAATTTAGCAGGTGTAGCAGACTTGCTTCGTTTTTGACGCTGTCTTAATTACACTTCCATTTTCATGGAAATTTGCAAGCAGAACTATAAAAAGTCTATGTCTTGGAATTGTTGATGAAACTGGTGAGCTACAGGGGACAGACATGTCAGTCAACATGATTGCAGTTTAGGTGTGGATGTTGCTGTTGGTTGTATGTCTTCTGCTTGTTATTTGGTGGAACTATGCGAATGCAGGGGCAGAAGCAAGGAGCGATGTCTCACATTTTAAGTTTTGTAAGTTACACCAGAACTGAAACCCGGGTCTGTTCGCTCTGTTTCTTTTCTGTGCAAGTGTCACCGGCTTGCTGTCGAACTGTGTAGACAGACAGATGGAGAGATGAGGAAATGGACAGATCTCGAAAGAGAGAAATAGAAAGAAAGATAGACAGATGGACACATAGACAAAATAGGATGATGGATGGACGGCTGCAAAGACAGATAGAGAGCTAAGCAGATGGATGGAAGGATAGGTTGATAGATAGGTAGATCAGTAGACAGAAAAGAAGGATAGATAGATGGATGGAAGGATAGATGGACAGAGAGAGGGAGAGTTCGACATTCCAACCACCTTTCGGTCCATCAGTGGATTCGCTCTGCCATCTGGGATTCACAACAACCAACCTCTCCCCCACCGCCTGGTGAATCCACAATCTTGGGACACGGACCGGATGTGTGCCACGTGTCACAACTGCAAAATAACACGCGCATGACGGTTTTTGGGAACCAAGACATATGGTTTTTATGCCACTTGTGGTGTGTTTCACCCCCAGATTGTCCCGTAACCTCTGGTAACCAAACAGTTCTTTGCTGGAAAATCCCCCGTGTGGTTCCATGAATTTCCTGTTTCAATGCCCATTCAAAGGGAATTTCCCATGTTTGATCAGCGGATACAGGTCGTTCATGGGAAGAAGTAACGCCTGTGGCCCATTGGGCCGCACGCTACGAGCATGCTGCCCAAGCGCGGGCGCCTGGTGATGAACATTGCAAGGTGGTGTTCCAATGAGCCAAATCGCAGCCACAGAACTCCAATAACTCACTTGGGTTTATGATACTAGTTACTGGTTGGTGGTTTGGAACATGTTGTCCATATATTGGGAATTTAATCATCCCAACTGATTTTCATATTTTTCAGAGGGGTTGAAACCACCAACCAGTAGTTGTCTATATACCAAGTCAAACAATGTATGTTGTTGTCGTTTTGAGTTTATTCTGATCGCCATTGCTTTGATGAATATTATTCCTACGTGGGAATGTAGCTGTTTCTGGAACTTGAACCTGTTATTTATAACCACCAAGTACAGGATGGTGTCCCCCAGTTATAAGTTGGTTTATAACCCCTATTAACTATAGCTATATCTGCCATAAACCATAGTTATGGGAGTTATAAACCAACTTAGCTAACTATGGGGCACCACCTTGTACGGGAACGTAGTTAATGAATGGCAGTTGGCTGATGATTTTGCTTATTGTAGGAGGTATACCCCAATATATTGGGAAAGATATAGCCCAATAAAATGGATTGGGAATGATATGGCCCAATAGGTTGGTTGGAATTATGGAATGGAATATGGCCCAATATATACGAAAAAAAAGGATTGGGAATGATTATGGCCCAGTATGGGAACGCCCACTCAACCAATGAGTATAAAGCGATGACATTTGCGGGTTTCGAACACTGTTCAACTGGCACAATTGCCAATTTACTTGGCTGCTGTAAACTATGGCACCCAGTCTGGGTCAGCATGTGCTTGGTAGGTCAATGGGCTTGTTGGTTTGCCATGGGGAAAAAGATGCGTCTCAGCAGTGCAAGGTTCATGTTTCTTGACAATTGGGGCGTCGCGTGTAATTGCGCAATGAAACTGTAAAGTGCACAGTCAACTAGAAAGGAGTCATGTCACCTGAGATCAGAAGAAGCTGAAGGACTCAATTGGGGACACCAAAGGAGAAAAAGAACTCAGTTTTGAAGGCTCCAAGATTTTAAGAAGCGCCCAAATCGATATTTGTTTGTTCAAGTTCCAACCGCCAAGTCAACCCTCGCTTCACATCTTAAGGTGGATGCTCAGGGTACAATGTATGTCGCTTGGCGCGCCTTCAGTGTGGTTTGTGGCACCTCATGGGAAGTAATAGCTTGGCGGATCTGTCCATGGTCAAGTCATGTTATATGTATGTTCAAGTTTTAGTGAGAAATCAGTTGTACTTGTTCCTGTTGAATTCTGCTCGTTTTTGTACCTTTTTCGGCCGTCCTTTTGTGAAGCATAAGTTCCAGCAAACAAATGCCAGCAATCCGAGCGGTCAGCGTGAACTACACAAAAAGCTTCGGGGTCGCACAAAATGTCGGCCTGTCGGCCCAAACCGTTTGCAGCCGAACCAATGTTGCCCTTTTCCCATTGGTTGGTTGATTACTAGAGGGGGTTGTTTACCCCTTTAACAACAGGTAAATGATGATAGATGGTATACCAAACAGGCCCCTCTATTTTAACCAAAAGGACATTATGACATTATTGTAAAATAATAAACAGCTGGGGTATAACTTTGATGGGTGAGCCAAAATAGCTGTGACTCTCTGTTTGATGGTTTTCCTTGGCGATGCCTGTTTCACTTCTGACGGTAGTTTCAATTATATAGTCCGTTTCATTGAATATGAATTACTACAATGTGGGGTCCCCCAGTTATAAGTTGGTTTATAATTCCCACTAACTATAGTTATAAGTACCATAAACCATAGTTATTGGAGTTATGAACCAACTTAGCGATGTCGTTTGGGGGCCCCACTTTGTATCAACTAACATCAACTTGACAATCCAAAGCCACCCAACATTGCGCTTTCGGAGTTGCAATTGATCTGCCGTTTGGGCTTCTCAGCTGCTACTCCTTTTGCTGGGTGGCTCCCTCTTTCGTTGTGAGCCTTGGTGGCGACAGTGAAGGTTCTGATCTTATTGGGAGGGTATGGACTATAACTACGCAATACCCTCAGTTAACCAACGATAAACAAGCCCTGAGTAGGGGAAACTCTGGTTTGTTTTCAAGGGTTGCTCCAACGCCGCAAAGGGGAGAAATTGGTCATTCTTGCCTCTTTATCAACCCAGTTTCCCCTCCCATTGGTATCTCGAATTTTGGGGGCCCTGTTTGAAGTACAGCCAATGAAGAATTGGGATAAGTAAATGTTTTAAACAAAATTGGGAAGGGGCGGCCCACAATCATTGAGTCGAAAATTCGAATGAACGGTGATCGTGCTGGAAAGCCACCCAGACGAATAGATAATCGATTTAGCAAACTTTTTAGACATCCATCAGTGTTCATGACCCACCTGCTCAACGGTTTTTCCGAAAACCAATAAACATGTGGGTGAAATTGATAGCAAGCAGTCCATGGTAATCTTTTTCTGGATAGCTCGTACTCATTTCATGGCGGTCATTTCGGGCGTAGGACGGGAAAAAGTGATACTGTACCGTCCATAGATTTCATGAATCGCAATCACACGTATGTTGGGGTTGCATCTGAAGGTCTAGTGTGCTACGAAAACCACTGGGTGAAACAGACCCTCATTGTGGGCGTTAGGGCAGGGGCACTCGATTGCGGGTGAACAGAGCATTTTTTCACAGGGAATTCCTTCGGGTTGCCCAACAATCTGATCATAGAGCATGTAGGGCTGCTCAGTGCAGGACAAATATCTTCACTGTCACATCGTTCTTTTGGAAATGTGTGGATATTGTGTGGTGCCTCGAAATCCAAGCCTCGAAACCAGGGTAGGTGCACAACGCTAGGAAACAACAAGCCTTTTCCCTGCCGCATCAGTCTTGGTTTACCACAAGAGTTGCTGGTTTCATAGGGTTTCTTTGTCTTCTGTTTGATGACTGCCAATGACGACCATCTTTTTCAGATAGCCCAAGCACCAACCAATAAACTTTGTTAAAGAGAAACGTCCCCTTTTTTGTCGACTCGTTCAGGAAAAGTCGTTTTGCCCAAGTGGCCATGGGCAGCATGTCCAAGCTGGCATTCCTTTGTAGTCTTTTGGTGGCTGGGCCGACGCGCTTGAATCCCCCAGTCAAACATCAGATCGGGTGCATTGGGGATGTTTTTGTTTGTCATGTGCCAAAGCGCTTGCCAGAAAATGTACTCACTTTGGCGTGGAAACACAACTTGGTTCCATGTTATGTAGAGCTTTCCAAAAATGGGTGGTACCCCAAATGATGCAAGTCATGAACGACCATGACTTAGTATTGAAACATATTGAAACCATAGTGACTTGGGGATCCATGACTCAAGAAACCTCCCTGTGATCTCAAGTTGCAAAGGGTTGCCATCCTGTCACCAAGTTCTCAATCCGACTCTTCGAAGATTAACATTCGAAAACCAAAGCGCCCTTAAATCCACCGTTCAAAGACAATATGTTTTCCAGTCAGTGGTTTCAATATGTGCCCAATATATGTGTTATCTTCTTAAATCACAGTTTTTTTTTGCTTTTGGCTTCGTGTTTTTGATGTTCAACATGCTCCAACCCCAAAAAATATCTTCATCTGCCGGGATTCATCAAGCAGAAAATGTCACAAAATAAGCTGCTCTAAGGGTAGCCATGTTGTGTTCGATGTGCCTCGGTCTTTCCAGATCAACCATCAGGATACCAACAATTCATGTTGTGAAAAACCCTACCAAATCAATAAAACATTCTACCATGAATTCAACATCAGAAAGAATTGACTCTAAAGATAGAACCCCAAAAGAGGGGTTGCTGCAGCCCATTTTAGGGAAATGATAGCCACAAGGGCCGGAGATTGTACATTCTACCCCTGTATCTACCGAGTTTCCTGCCTAACCTCTGTGGGGTGTTGAGCAACCTTGAAGAAGGTTGCATCCATTTTTATGATTATAATGCTTAACCCTGTCTATGAAAATTTTGAAACTCAAGTTTATTATCCAACCAGGTGGCCAGCCCTTTGGCCGACGAAGAAATCAATGTGGCCGCCCTGGATGATGAATGCGCTGAAGGCAGCTGTGCGCTAGGCACGATATCCGAAGCGGACTGGGAGGTGGACCGTAGCAGTGGATAGATTTTGACAACCTCACTGTGATGTCGAATGATGGCGAACAGTTAAGGGAATCATCCTCAAATGGCCTTATTTGTCATTGTTTCAGATTAGGGAATTAGGATATTTCCAGATTATTTATTGGTTAGCATGCAGTAGTAGAAGTAGTACTATTGCAACCAAAAAAATAGAAAATTAAAGTCCTACAAAAACAGTAGTAAATACATGCTCTATGTTTCTAAAGATAGATGGATAAATCGGTAGATAGACAACTAGTTAGAGACATAGACAAATAGTCAGACTCAGATGGATAAATAAGATTCATTTG
Organism: Cladocopium goreaui; assembly: GCA_947184155.2. NCBI lineage: Eukaryota > Dinophyceae > Suessiales > Symbiodiniaceae > Cladocopium > Cladocopium goreaui. Next base: position 636,711 of record CAMXCT020000768.1, read on the forward strand.
GGTAAGCTGAATTATACTGACCTCACCGTGACCTCACTGGAATGATGCTTAGTAAGCTGATTGTCCCAATATAGTCTTATTTCAGGTCAGTGAAATATGATAACTTGTTCAGATAGATGGTGATGGTGATGATTGTCTTGGTTATTATTGGTATTAATTGGTATTTCATAGATATTGAACACACATCGCCATTAATAATCATACCATTGCATAGATAGATTATTATTGGTATATTAATCATACCTCCATTGCTACTATTAATTAATGGTAATAAATGTATCCACCATTAAACACAACCATTAAACCCGTGGCTAAAAACATATGGTATATATTGGTACAAATTTATGATTAGATTCATATACTCATGGATTCCTTATGATGTATCCATCATTGGTATATAATTTAGTCATACTGTGGATGGAAGAAATTCTGCACCAGTTGGTAGCTATTGGTAACTATAAAACACTGTAAATAATAGGATTATCATGGGATTTCAACCATCTACCAACTGGTGCAGGATTTCGCCACCATCCACAGTAGCTAAGTTGACTTATACCTTGGTTAACTACAAGGTGGTGCCTCCCCAGTTGTAAGTTGGGTTTATAATCCCATTAACTAGTTCAATATATCTACCATGGTTCATATATGGTGATCAAATAACTATAGATACCATTAACTAGTTCGATGTATCCTTTACATTATATACATTGTATTTACATATTCATACATGGTGATGAATTAACCAACAATCATTCCTCCCTTCAATTAACCCAATTAACCATGTATGGTGTATATATATTTATATATATACCATTAAATATAAATATGGTTAATCGGTTAATCTACCATTGTATGATTCACTATGTATTTATACATACAGAACATAACATAACATGACATAACATGACATGACATTACATTACATTACATACATACATATGCACCAAATACTGCAACAAATATTGCATCTTGACCCTGATATCCAATATTCCCTAAAAATCACAAAATCCCAGGAGCTCGTGAAATTTGAACCTATCTATCTACCAATTAGTTATGGTTAAAATTCCCATCATGGTTAGCCATTATTAGCCATTATTAGCCATTATTAACCATTATTCACCATTATTAACCATTATCTATCTATGCTTCATACCACAAACCCATCCTGCCCGAGGCCTTCTGCAGAAGGACTCCACGGAGGATCGACGGAACTGGATTCGCCTCATCGAAGGCAACGGCTGTCCGCAAGGTGGGCCCATCCCTTGTGACGCTATGGTGAAAAACATGGCGCGATGGCCGGTGAAGCCCACATGGGGAAAAATTATCGCTGGAAAATATGGAACATTTATGTGGATTATTGTTGAAAAAATGCGATTTCATGAAAAAAATCATCGGAACATGTGGATTTCATGGACAAAACTGACTAAACGTGTGGATTTCATTGGCAAAAATGGCGCAAAAAAAATTGATTTCATCATGGAAAATGAGGATTTCATTGGCAAAAAGGGTGAACAGATGTTGGCTGAAAAAGGGCCGGTCTAATTTCAAAGGATTTTACCGAACGGATTGGGAACTCAACTAGAACTGTATGGATTTAACGAAAAAATGGAAAATTATTGAAGCATGAATTTGATTGACAAACGTATTGAAAATTTATAAAAGTTGCGAAATGAGTATAGACATAGTATCCACGAGAATTCCTTTTGTTTGTCAAGTAAATGTGTTCGTTTGGGTTCCGTTTGTGCGTTTGTTTTAATAAAGTGTTGGGGAAAATATATGTCAAGGCATGATCCAGCCTGCGAAGAAATCCCGCCTCGTACTTGGTGGCGAACTACCCACGGCTCGTGGTTGTGGGTTATAACCACAGTGATTTACATTGGATTTTTGGAGCGGGTTACTCCACTCAAAAAGCTGGGGTGAACTAAGCCACGAGCCCACGATGAACCTGGGTAGTTCGCCACCAAGTAGGAACCAACCATCTTTGGGATTTCACCAGTCGTCACTTCGGAATTCGGGGAAGAGCCCAGGAAAAGGTTGGTTCCTGTAGATCGACTGTCAGTCACGGTGAATTTTTTATACCAGAAGTGATGGTGAGGAAAGGAAACATTGGGATATATATATATAGGGATCATTTGTATATATAGGGATCATTTATATTAATTTCTCGTTTTTTCCTGATATTTGAGCGAATGATTGGAAGGTATTCACATCAACTTAAATCATATTCAAATTGAATAGCCCAGACAGACCATTCCTATCAGCACATGTAACCAATGAAACAACGGACATTCGGTTTAAACTTAATTGCAAACCAACGACGTAACGATCAAATGATGATCAACCACAGTGGTTGAAAAGGATTGTCCTTACGAATGGCATCGGAATTTGCTGGAACTGGTTGCTGGTTTTAGATTCCGACAGCGGTATGAGTGCACATATTTGGTGGCATTTTGCTGATCCTATTTTCCATATTTTTTCATGGGATGGTTGTTTAAAACCCTGAGGTTTGAAGAACCTACACGGGAGCGGGGTCGAACATGTTCCAGGCAAATAGTATCTTGCAGTTCTTTCGTGGTGTTTGTAGATGTTTTTCAGTTCCATTCCAACAAACTGCAACGATGAACCCATAGGTGCAAAGCTACTCGACAATGCCCAGGAGAAGATTGGCAACACACGACATTTCAAGTTCCCTGCAGGCGTCTTCGCCCTCCATCGACAGGTGTCCTGGAGCAAGATTTTTTATATGGCTATATATCATTGTAAGCATATAATAACCATAAGAAATATATAATAGCCATAAGAAGTGTATATGGTTATGTATCATTGGAAGTAGAATAACCATAAGAAGCACATAATAAGAAACATATATCAGTTGTATCAACATTTCATGGGATGAATTCCGTATTTGCCATGGTCAAGTTGGTGAAGCCCCGCAGCGATAAGTTGTTTCAAAAAAAAGCACCAACGATAGGCATCTCCCAAAAAAATATAGCCAGTGATCATTTATTAAACCATACAATGTGGTGCCCCCGTGGCCACGAAATCGCTAAGTTGATGGCCACATAACTCTAATGTCACTAGGACTTATAGATGTTTTGAACTAGTTAATGGGATTATAAACCAACTTGTAACGGGAGGGCACCCCCTTGTAGTTAACCAAGGTTTTTCAGTCAACTTAGCTACTGTGGATGGAAATCCTGAGTTGGGAACTATTAGATACCAATGAAACACTGTAAAGAATGGGATTATAACCGGATAAACCATCTACCAAGTGGTGCATGATTTAGCTGTTAGTTACATGACCAATCTAGGATGGGTACCTTCTAATCCTTTCATTTGTTGTTATAAAAGGACCAAAAATACCAGCCAACCGGCAAATGATTTTTTTGTGGGTTACCAAAGATTGACCATGGTTATGGATGATCATTCCACCAAAATACGGTTATGTACATCTGCAAATGCCTTTGATTTTCCCATTGGTCATTGGTCCATGGATGTCGTTTATACCGCTGGGAAAGATGATGAGGTTTATCCCAATAATAATGTGACTTGGGAATATCCCCCTCGAATTTAGCAAAATGGTTGATACGTGTCTTCAATATGCGCAATATTACTGGGATATGTGGAAAGTCCATCATCCGTTAAAATGGGATTTCAGCAAAATTGTTCCGGTAGATTGTTTACTATAGTGACATTACCATGGAGTTTGCAGGATTTTATTTTAAGAATTTTGCATGTTGCGGCAAGGAGCAGAGCTTTTGTGCAGCTGATCGAGAAAAAAGACGAAACTCCGAAACTCCAAAAAACCACGGATTACCCTCAAGCGGATTGTATATATATATGACATGTATGTATTTAATGTATATATATATATATATGTGTATACGCCCCGCAAACAATAGTTGTAGTAAACCACGGTACAAGTCAACCTAGCTATCATTTCAAGGGAGGCCTCACCAGGAGTCGGGATCATAGATTAGCTGGTTTTGGGGGGATGGTTGATGGCATTATGTGTACTACATTATTGGGATTACCATATATTTAGATACTAATTACTATTGTTCATATATCATTGTTCAACTATCTCATTATCATTTTGTGTATGGTTACCATTTTTTAAATAGTTATTTGTCACTCTTGGGATTACCATGCATCACCAGGGAGGTCAATTTCGGCCCGGGAACCCAACATGTCATGCCTCAGGTGACGGTGCCGGCGAACACCATCATCGAAGGGGTCAGCAACCCCAACGATGCGGGCGATAAGACCAGGAAACCGGACTACGCTGGTTGGGATGCCCATGGGATATCTTTTACTGGTGCCCCCGTGGCCAGGAAATCGCTAAGTTGGGGTTCACATAACTCCAATAGGACTTGTGTCAGACAAAACGAAGTAGTTAATAGGATTGTAAACCAACTATAGGTAAATGAACTATAAATGTGCCATTTCAAGCCATGGATGTCTTTTACCCTCTGGTAATTGAACAGTTTGCGATTTACCTATGAAAAGTGGTAATGTTCAACAGTTATGTCAGATTAGCAGAGGGCAGGCGAGAGGTTACTTATTTTTGTGTATAACAATGGCTTTCTGAAAGTCTATCTATAACTATGGTTATATCAATCTTGGAACTGGAACACCAAAATGGATGTTTTATGATGAAAAAAAACCATTGAAATGGATGATCTGGGGGTTCCCCCATAGAAAGCCTCCAGGATGGTGTTTGGGGCTCGGTACCCTCCGGTGTCATCTGAAGATGGGATCCCCCAGAGATACAATGTGGGGCCCCCAAACGTGATGTTTGTTGGTTTATGAGCCTCAATAACTGTAGTTATAAGTTATAAGTACCATAAACTATAGTGAAATTGGAGTTATGTTCACCAACTTAGCTATCGTTTGGGGGCCACTTTGTAGGATGGTTTATAGTTCATATTTCACTGATCATGGTAATGATTAAAACTCTCCCGAAACCTCATGCTGATATGTTGCAAAAATAAGGCCATGAATAAAACAAGATGAGTTCCATGTTGGCGCAGCGTTAAAATTCATGAGTGCTGGTGCCATCTCATGGAACATTATGGACCCATGATATCCGACCAGTTTTGCCATCAAAGAACACTGGATCTATGATTCCCCAAAAGATGAATCATATGAGGAATGGTATATCTTGAAACTATGTATATATTTTTTTACTGGACATGAATACAAAGTAGAATTTTTAATCGGATCAGTTTGGGGTTGAACATGAGGTAAGGAGTATCCCTTGTGTACTGTAGATGTAAAGAGACCCGCGCTGGAAAATTATTAACAAAAGGAATCTGTTTTTAAGGACCATATGATTTCTATATTTTTTTGTAGATGAGACTTGACCCATTTCCAAATGTGGACCGGGCTGTTGAAAAAATCCAGGTTTTAATGTAAAGGAAAAGTAATGGTACAACCAAACAGTGAGAATTTGCTACTCAACGGTACATCCCCAATTTTTTGCAGCGCGGATTTATTAAAAAATCCCTGCCGGTTCACGGTTGGCATTAGTCTCATTGATCCCGGCCGGCTAATGTTGAGTATCGCCACAAAGGACACAACTTGGTTTAGGATTGGGTCTGTTTGTTTCGGGGACGGAGCCTCTAGTAATCATGGCACTGGAGAATCTGAGCAACCGCTACAGAAGCACCAAGTGTTTCCTTTTCAATCCCTGCGACTTTGACACTGAGTCCAAATGATACGCATGTTTGAAAAGCGGTTTGAACGCACCAGACTGACTTCTGAAAAATGTTCGGGTCCAAAGGGATTGAGGCTGAAAAAGGCTTGGACTACTTCTGGCCCATCGTGTTATGATCTCCAAGGGGGGGTGATTCTAAAGGTGACCACAATGTACATAAAGGCCTTTTAGGATCATGAAGCTTACGTACTCTCAGAGAACCCCAAAATTACCTCATTACAGCTTGGTTTATTACCACATCCCCAGCGTCGCGTCGCGGTTGCTCTCCAGGTCAGACCGTTTTCGAGGCGACCGTGGGAGTTTCGGATCACAACATTTGCCCCTTGGAAATGATGGCGACGGTCTCACAGGTGGATGAGGACTGGCAAGTCACGGCTGTTTTTTGGGTTTGAAAGTACCAAGCAGGCTACTTTCGGGGCCCAAAGCTGACATGCAGTGCGAGGAAACCTGTTTGAAATGGTTCGACTTAGTATACTTAGTTTGGCGGAGTAGATTTTGTTGGCCATTCCCTTGTCATGAGCATAGTTGCATGACAGAGCAGGCGAGTCATTTTATGGGTATGGTCCGTATGGTTATGACCTTGCACCACTACCACTACGTTCTCACAGGAATTTAAGCGATCTAACCGGGGGCCGCCTGTATCATCTCTCATGAGTAATGTTTTTTCATATTGTGATAGTTTCCTAAAATCAAATCATCAAAAACTAGATCATGTCAGTATTGAAACCCATGGTGACTTGGGGATCCATTTGAAGAAACCCCCATATTTGTTTCATCCATGCGTTTCATTTGAGACTATACACCCCCAACAGATAGAAGAGAAAGTCATGACCACTTTAGGAGGACTTCACTTTTCTCAACGTGGGAGTTGCTTCTATGGTTGTAGATTCAGCTTCGATATGTCCTGATCCTCAGGCTATTGTCAAAACTTGGAACGAAGTTGGGAGCCTTTGTCGCCGCGCAATCCATACCACTGTAGCTCGGTCAGAGACAAAAGCCGCGAAAGTCTCGTTTGCAAATATAGTATAAATGCATTCATATAGAGATGCTGAGATGTAGCTAATTTCTGTGCATATACTATATATATATACATATATTATATTACAGTATATAATTAATTACATACAATTATATATATACATATCTACACGGTATAAATATATATATATATTATAGAAGTGGATCATGCCAATTCCAGGATTCTACCACTGAGTTCCAGTGATGTTTTCACCCATTTTTTCCGGTACCACGGTACCAATTAATTAGGGCTCGGGTCATGTCCCATGGATTGTTTACCGGTAAACTTGGTGGCGAACTACCCACGTTCATCGTGGGCTTGTGGCTTAGTTCACCCCAGTTTTTTGAGTGGAGTAACCCGCTCCAAAAATCCCATGTAAATCACTGGGGTTATAACCTACTTACGAGCCGTGGGATGAGCCACCAAGTAACAGTTTGCGAACTTGAAGCCATGGCCATAGATTTATAGTTGATGTTCCCATTAATAGCATGGTGATTTTCCACTTCGCTATGTTAGTTTACGAGAGGGTATCTTAATCGATAAAAAACAAAACAGAACCATTTCAAGAGGATGAGTCACGTCATTTCAATTGTTGATATATTATCGGAGGGTACCTCATCTTTCAAAGTCCCAAGATATTCCCAAGTTGTTGTATCCCCAACGCTGCGGAAATGTTTGGTGAGGTACGGACTTGACGAACGAGCAGGTGCAGCGATTGCGGCCTGGATTCCTGATGTATTCCAACACCAAGGTGAAAAACATTGCCTACCAGGGCAAGGACCAACGGACCAACGGCAAAGTAGCTTCCGGCAGTGAGGCAGTGAATCCCAGTGATATATCTGTTGGTTTATGATGATTTATGATGGTTTATGCACTCCATAGATACTATATCCATCTATATCCCATAAACCATCATAAACCATAACTGTTATATTCCATACGAAGGTTTTTATCAGTCATAATTATAGTTGGTGAGTTCCCTATAGGCCCTATGGGATACAACTGTTTTATGGTTATGAGTTATGGGTATAACTTTGGGATTTTTTCACCACCATAAGTTGGGACACGATCGCTACAACTATGGTGAAATTTGACCCACTTAGTGGAACATGTGGAACTGCACCCTCAAGCAGGTTGCTGGGTGTTTAATATGTGGGCGCGTCAAAAAGAGTGATATAGCCCTGTATATTCCAAATGTTTGGCCATTTTTCATAGCAGAAATGATGAATGAACTGTGGAATTTTTGGCGTATTTTCAGACCGACACATGCGTTTACCCTCTGGTAATTTAACATAGCTGACATAGCTTTTGAAAATTGCCATTTATAGTTGGTTTATCCATTCAAAATGGTGATTTTCCATAGTTATGTGGCTGTTTACCAGAGTTTAATTGTTGTCGTGTGGATCTTGTTTCCACGACGAATCTAGTAGCAAGGGGGAATTCTGTCTGGGGCCAGGTGAAGCAAATCGGTCGAATATTGAACAGCCCCATTGGTCCCTAGACCATGATTTGGAGGTGGTCTTTCATATGATTGAAGGGGATGATTACTAATTAAGTAATATTAATAGTTAATAGTTAATACTGCACTTTAATATGATTTGGAGGGTCTTTTGGAAATGGTTGAAGCTCTGAGTCATTTCTAGATTGTTTTTTTTGTGTGACTTGGGGCTTAAACCTTCTGTGTGTCTCCTGGAATGAGCACCGAATTCACATAATCCACTCAAATTCCTTGCGTTGCTATGGATCAAGACACATCAACCCCCCAATACCTACGGTTTTCACATCAAAAATTGCAGCTGGTCCCAAAGGATCATCCGAAAAAATGTGGCAATTCATCCTGCCTCCGAAGGACACCCTGCGCCCCTCAGACAATGGAGCATTATGTGGTGGTGCCGTTTTTGAGACGCCTGGCTGCGTTCACAACCAGTGCTCCTCGTCGAGTCTCATTGGGAGGGTGGCGAAACTGATGGCTTTCTGAAAACCAAGAATCATCAAGTTTCCTAAAATGGTGGTATCCCCAAATCATCATCTGGTTGGTGGTTTGGAACATGTTTTTTCCATGTATTGGGAATTTCATCATCCCAACTGACGAACTCCATCATTTTTCAGAGGGGTTGGTTGAAACCACCAACCAGGTATTGAAAGCCATGGTGACTTGGGCCATTGGGGATGGTACCTCCACTATCTTCCATTAGTTGTTTCAGCTAAGATAAGGTGGGATGATGATCCAAAGGCTACAACAAGCACTTTGAAACGGCTTACCACAGTAGCCATGTTCTAAGTGGCGAGAAAGTGGCCAACCAAGTGGGGCCAAGTTCCCACAACGCCAGGTTTGTTCCCACATTTGAAGACGGGCGATGGAAGGCCCGTGAGCAATGTGAGAATTGAGAATGTGCGAATGAACGATTCTCGGTTGCATTGGATGGGTCCGATTTTTTTTTTGTGCATCCAAGTCATCCTACTCTGGCTGGAACACAGCTAGGAAAAACCATTGGCCCATCATTCTTCGGATTCAAAACCCTTTTTTGGGGGTAGGACTTTCATTTGTTGATTCTTATTGTTGTTTGCACTATCCTTCTTTTGGGTACTTCTACCATAGTTCAACGGGGTTTCTTATATTCCTATATTAAAACACTACTCGGCTATCTTTTTGCGAGCCTGAACCATCCGTGACAATAAACCCTACACCATCCATTTATGAACCAAGTTTTAAATAGACCCTGACCTGGCCTTAAATAAATCTGAAACAAACGCGAAAATACATCCAAAAGCAACCCTTTAGCTAACAACTAGATGTTCAACCAACCGTAAATTGGTTTTAACGTGTTTTAAACCAACCCTAGACACTAGACAAAACCGAAACCAAGCCTCAATGAACCTCATCAACAATCTTATACCATTGCTTTGAAATATACACATACTTACAATGTACAAATTTATCTATGCATATGACATTTCATTGTGTACACATTTGTATCAATAAATAGATAAGTAAATATATGTATAGTGTGAAAGCCATGTATTTACATCCCCATGTTTTTTTTAAATAGTTGATAAACCTTTTGGATATTCAACATAGCCATGGAAAATGACCCATTTATAGATGATTCTCCCATTCATACCTCCATTTATAAGGGATTTTCCATGGCTATGTTAAATAACCAGCCATTTATAGATTATTTTACCATTAAAACCTCCATTTATAATGGATTTTCCATGTCTATGTTAAATAACCAGAGGGTATATCAAAGACATACCATAACATAATACATTCATCAACCCGCCACGCTCAGGATTATGCGGGTGACCCCAATTTGGCCAGTCAGCTGGCAGTGTGGGTGGCACAGACGACAGACACTGGGACACCCACTCGTGATGTTGTGGTGAAAAATCTGGTCGCCATGCGCCCTGGATCAAGGTGGATCTCGTTGGATGTGGATATTCCTGGATCAATCTTACATGGGTACCTACTAATCCTAACTAGTCTTTTGGTATCAATGCGAATATCTACGTTCACCAGCAAAGAATTTGTCATTTTTTGCAGGGTATCTAGATTGGCAATGACTCCTGGATCATTGTGGGTTTAAATGAAAAGTGGGCCTAAAAAAGCGCTTAGATCGCCACTTGAAATCAACTTTTGAGGTTGTAATGATTGTAATGGTGATGGTACCATGTTTTTTTGGGACGGAAAGCTAGGTGAGGTGTAGCTAAGCCATTCATACCACTTGAAAACGGTGGTTCATCTAGTTGGTCTTGGGATCAAGGGATGGAATAGCCGTAACTATGGAAAGATCCGCCATGCTATTAATGGGTAAATCCACTATAAATATGGCCATTTTCAATAGCTATGTTAGTTTACCAGAGGGTATTCCATCCCATATATATATATGTATATATATATATATTGCTATCCCATATTTCTCTTGGTCTCCAAAACATATTTTCTATTTGTAAACACAAACGGTCATTCCAAAACATAGTGCCACACTTAATCGTTTGAAAACGGGGGCATAGACTCTACCTGTCTTTTGAGAAATCGCTGGTTGATGGAGAAAGGTGACTGGCTTTCGATGGTAAGACTGGTATCGAAATAGCCCATTCATACAAAGTGGGGCCCCCTTAAACGAAATCGCTAAGTTGGGGTTCACATAACTCTAGTAACTATGGGTTGTGGTACTTGTAACTACAGCTACTGGGGTTTATAAACCAACTTATAACTGGGGGGCCCCACATTGTAGATGAATTACATCTTAAAACTGGTGAATTGATTAGCTGTTGCTAGTTTACAGTTTCAAATCCAATGGGCAAGGCAACGGCCTTTTGTCTCGAATTGAAATGCCTGACAGGTGATGAGATCAGATACTACACTTGAATCATAGCAGACAATCCTGCTTTTTCATCCAGACTCCCCCTTTTCCCGGGGAAAAAACACAATTCCAAAATGGAATACTTGGCACAAGGCATTCAAATATCTCTACACTGGATGCTACTTTAGCAATTGCCCCAATTTCGGCCGCTATATTGATGTTGAAACTGGTTCCACGGATTCGTGGATTCAATGCCACGACTCTCACTCGCAGAAGCTACCCCCACCGCACTGCCCTTGCCCGACTGTGAAGATCGCTGGTTTGATGAAGTCGCAACACCACAGCTCGATTGTGATGCGCTCTGCTGGGATGATGTCACCATGCCAGAGCCCGAACGTGAAGAGCTCTGTCGTGAAAAAGTTGCATCTTCATGCGGCTCACCGTAGCCAGAAATCATCGCATTAGAAGAAGAGGATGCTGCGGCTTGCTTAGAGCCCGATCATGTCGACCTCCGCCGTGAAAATGGCCCTCCAGACAAGTTTCCAAGCAAACTCATCATTTCATGTCTGGTCTTCTCTACAGCTGCTTCTTCCTCATCTGAATCCAGTCGTTTCTTCTCAACTTTCTTTTTTCGACGCCTCGGCAACTGAGACGACTCATTTTCATACACCTCTGGAGTTCTTCCATGCATCTTGTTGTGGGGATCCTCTTGGATTCCCCGACTCTGAGACACCATGGCACGAAGTTCATCAACATCTGCTGTAGGCACATAGTTGGCTCGCTCGATATTCTCGGCCACACGTCTCTCACTTTCTTCTTCACTGCTACTCCAGTGCAACATGTTGAGTTGAGGTGTCGACTGTTGCCCTTTGATCTTTGCATCCACTTGGCTGCCTGATGTCCCCAACAGTCTTCTATAGAGCCACATGCCACTTCGGACCATCTTGTCACTCACATAGACCGCTCCCACGCACATCAGGATTAGGCCAATGGTCCAAAACCAGGACAGCTGGTCTTCACCCGCATCCTCACTGGTTGCAGCAGCGCCGGACATCAGCGTTGCACCCACCATTATCACCACTTTTGCATTTACTGGATCTTGTTTTACTCCACCTCCACCACACGGCACCTTACTCTCACCAGCAGCGATACAGAGATCTTGCAACGCCTTCTCAAAAGCAGGGCCACTGACGATCTTGGTGAAAGAATCCGCCACCAATTAATGAATCAAGGGTTAATGATAATGGGATAGGTTATTGTCAGGTTAATGAGTTGCTTTCAGCAAATTACTCTCTGAGTCTCGTGCTCCCCGCCAACTGATGCTATCTGACCTATATTCAGACATTTTTTTTGTGACATGCTATTTGATATAAATATATTTAAATATGTTCATATAGTATGTATATGTATATATGTATATGTGTTTATATATATATGATTATATATTAGCTAAACCCAAAAGGTCGCTGCGGCCTGTTTTTGAAGTTATTTAGACGTATTGAACGTGGGGGGGCGTACGGCCATCTGAGCGAGGGTACGGCGGGCGAACGGGGGGGGAACGGGGGGGCGAACGGGGGGACGAACCGGGGGGCGAACGGGGGGGCGAACGCACACATGCACACACGTACGAACATACGTACGCACAGACGTACGCACGTACGTTCGCACGTATGCACGTACGTAGGTACCATGTTCAGACCCATGTTCAAGCCCATGTTCAGACCCATGTTCAGAAATAAGGTTACCTTTGAAAAGTGACCTCCTAATACTAAATATGCTTTAGGAGGCTTAGGGTCGTACAGAAATAAGGTTACCTTTTATATAAAAGGTAACCTTAAAGGTTATTTCTGAACATGCATGTGAACGTGCGTGCGTACATGCACATGAACGTGCGTGCGTGCATGCGTACGTACGTGCGTACATGCGTATGTGCGACCCCTTCGTGCGACCCCTTAATGCGCCCTCAAGGGGGTGGGCCCGCCCTCAAAATTGCACGGGTTTCGAATACCAACAACTTTGTACCAGTATTCTTGGGTTGTATAAGTAGGTGTAAAATAATTTCGGCACAGGTTGACTGTACTAATTATCACCAGGCAAAACAAGACTAGTCGAATCGTTCGCCCGTCCGCTCGCCCCCCCGCTCGCCCCCCCGCTCGCTCGTGCGGGCGACGTTCGTCCACCCGTTCGCCCGCATGTTCGCCCCTACGTTCGCCCCCCCGCTAACTCTTCGTGCGGTTTTCAACATATCCACGGCAGCGAGTTTTTGAGTTTAGCTAAATTATATATGTATGTATGTGCTATTGTTCTGACATTCTGAATCTGGCATGTTGAAAAAGGCATGCTGTTCGGCCTAGCTCAGGTCACAGGAGGCCGAGACAACCATGCAACATCCATGGTTTCAACGATAGTCATCCTGGAGTAAAACATTGATATTTCAAATGTTCCAAAAATGGCAAGGTGTTTGATTTTTTGATATTCTATCTACTTCAGGATGATCGAAAAATTATTTGGTTGTCTCAATTACGTTTGCTTTCCATCCATTTGTTGGATGATTCTTCCCTGTTTGACTCCCGTTTTCCATCTGAATAAGACCAAGTTTGACTTTCCCATCCATCTTTCTCCAAGTTGACCACGCAGCTGCGACTTCCTTCAGGTTTCTGCATGCGGATGGCATCAATTTCCACGGTTTTGTGCAGGACGCTATGGTGGATGATTGTCCCTGGGCAGCTTCTGTCTGTTGTCGGCTGCTGAAATTTCAAAAAAATCTGAAAGTGATTAGTACAGTAGAAGGGTAGATAATGATAGACATGTAGACTGCAATCTGATCATATCTGATCTCTCAAATTTCTAAATATGGGTATGTCATGGTACCCAAACAACCTTTAGTTTTTTGCATCATCAAAATGAAAAAAACATGAAGACAGATCACTGGACCCTGCAGCCGCATGTGAGAAGTCATATCCCATCTTTATCTTCTCAATATGAGTAATGTGCAAGACCCCTGTTACACTCAATGGGTTGATTTAAGGGAAAAATTCCAGTCAATCAGCAGTCAATCAGTACAATTATCAATGGCATTCAATGGCCATTTCAGGGAAAGTACCAATATGGAAGACAATAGGCAATTCAATTGAACGGGACAACAGGGAATTGATAATGGTGTGTATTTCCTATGGAAGCTCTGGATATATGTGGCCATTTCAGGAACCGATTTATTGGAGGTACCTACCATACTGAATATCAATGGCCATTTCAAGAACCGATTTATTGGAGGTAGCTACTATATACTTTTTGGCCTATGTTTTAGGCCTATATTATATAAATTTCAAGGAATATCCCCAGAAAATATTGTCAAAAATATGGTACTATTGTACCTCCATGTATTGGATCCTGAAATTCCCATTGGCCTCATTGATGGTTCAGGACAGTGGCCCCGAGTTCGCGTTCCCTTGCCTTATAAATGGCTGAGAATCTATGGTTTATGGTAGATACAATGGGATAGATTAATTAATCTATGGTAGTTATCTATGGTTTATGGTAGATAAACTAACATTATCAGTTATGAAAAGTCTATAACTATAGATTAATGGGGTTTATAAACCAACATTCACATCACTGGGGGGCACCATCCAGTAATGTGTTATACTGTTACACTATTCAGCAATTCAATAGATTGGGGATTATGAATATGTTATTCTTAACCCGTTCAAGCAGCTTTTTCGATGAAGTCCTTCCGCCCAGCCTACATCCAAAACACTGGCGATGATATCTACGCAGTGTGGGGCAGTCATTTCGACACAAGGCCCAGCGGGCCGCTGGCTTTGTGATGGAGACTAGTACCCATAAAAACCAGGATGGGGTTGTTGTTTGATAGCGTGCCAGGTTGCCATGGTGGTGGCTGAATGAACGATTGGGTTTATGGTTGGAATAACGAACTAGTTCATGGAGGTTTTTGTGGAGCTTGTTTCATTGTTTATAAACCAACTTAGAACTGGGGCGCAACCATCTGGATAGATAGAAACTAATCCTGGATAGTTTCTTGCTGATGGAATTGATCACCCAAGCAACAAAAGATTACATTTTTCATGGACTAGCAAAGATTGACCATGTAAAGAAACCATGTTTTTCATGGGGCGAAACCTGAAAAATCATGGGGGGATCCCATCGTAAAAGCCTGGTTGTTGACCTATACGAAGTCATGGGGTTTCCCTCCATGACTTGGATGATTTTGGGAAACCTCCAATTGGTGATAGAATGGGAAACTAATGGTATATTTCTGGGTAAATTATAACGACCTCACTGCGACCTCACTGGAAATCATAGTTAGTAAGGGAAATCATCCCCAAATGGCCTTAATTCAGATTAGTGAAATATTATAATTTGCCCAGATTCATGTGATATAGAAGCAAGAATATGATATGGCTTTGTCTGAAGATGGGGTATAACCCCCAAGATAGCCACTTCAGAATTTTGAACAGGGAACATGAAGAAAACATGCGATCTTTGGGGTATGGCATTGACGAGTAGATTACATAGCTATATAATTCTATATTTATTTCAGTTCGCAATGTCAAGATGTTTGATATAGTTTTGTAAAAACCTTGGTATATGGATATGGCACAATGCCTGACGACATCACGACGGGCTAACTGGAGAGGAAGTCCATCTCCGAGACTGGTCAGAATTTCTGGCGATCGAGGATATCTCGCATGATTTTGCATGGAGAATCATGTAAGTTCGGGCGTTCATTTTGACTTCCCTGCCCGGAAGGTGTCTACCATGCATCCATACCCCAAGCAATCTGGGGAGCATGGCTATCTTTACATCCCTATTTCTATTCAACACATCTTTCCTGCTAAATTGCACAGGTTTTGTTAGAAAGTCTATCTTCAGGACCATTGGTGTAACAAGTTACTTCATATTCCCTTATGTTTGCTAGCCATCATCATGAATCATGACAATACCATACTTGGTGGCTCATCCCACTTAGTAAGTGGGTTAGTTCACCCCAGTTATAAGTGGATTAACCCTACTTATCCCATTTATAACTGGGGTTATAACCCACTTAAACTCGCCGTGGGTAGTTCGCCACCGAGTAGAGAAAGTCACAACCCATCGCTTCTCAAAACGTGTCCAACGAGTCCAAACGCGATGCATCGAAAAC
This sequence comes from Cladocopium goreaui, assembly GCA_947184155.2. NCBI lineage: Eukaryota > Dinophyceae > Suessiales > Symbiodiniaceae > Cladocopium > Cladocopium goreaui. The sequence continues at coordinate 652,919 of CAMXCT020000768.1, forward strand.
GGGCCCTGCGGGTGATGTTGGGACTTTTTTTTAATAAAGCCCCAGTTATGCTATCCACCATGAACCAGAGTTATTTGCAGTTATTTGCACCAACTTAGCTATCATGTAGCCAAAGCTTGTGGTTAATCATGGTGATGTCCATGAAAAATCACCATCATTTGGGCCCAAACCTTGAACAAAAAAGGTCCCATTCAATCACCATATCACCATGGCCATTGCCTGCAGCATGGCTGCCATTGCAGGAACATTGTCTTCCAGAACTGCGTCGGTGTCGATGCGGGCCGCGCTCGACAGAACCACTACGGCAGCTGCGTCGCGGTGTCCCTGGGCGATGGAGCCGATAGGACGGGGAAAGATGTGTAGCCTCTGGCAGTTCTGGTTATGTAACATAGCTATGGCAGCTATGGATAAGGTGCTGATTTCATAGATGTTTCCATAGAATTCTATGTTGATTGACCTATTAACACCATTTATAGATGTTTTATGATAAATTATGTTTTAGAAATAGTGATTTTCCATAGCTAGTAAATGATTGTAAAATGGAAGAACATAAATGAATCAGATGGAAGCAAGCATACTCATATGGATAAGTTGGCTGATATATCATGTATATCAACAGGTACTGCTATTAAGAACAACCCTATAAATCCCTGTAGATGATATCCCAAGATGTTCCCCAAAATATTCCACGTATATCCCCCTGGTGTATGTACCATTGTATACCATTCCGGATAGATTATGACCACTGCGGCGTCGGATGGCGCTCATCGAACAGGGGGTGGCCTTGTTTCAGGCTTCATATTGTGTTTGCTGATCCTCATATCCCAATGTGATATCCCATATTCTCAATGGTACCTAACATATATAAGGCCTATGTAAGGGCTATGTAAGGGGATATACCCCCAAAATATGGCCTTATATGGTACAGTACCTCCAATTTAGGATCCTGAAATTACCAATGATATTCCCATTATATCCCCATGAAATTCCCATGGTATCCCTATAGTATCCCTTTTATACCCCATATTTGTTGAATCCCGACTCACTGACATTGTACAAGGTGAGGACCCCCAGGTACGTTTGTTGATTTATAAACGCCATGAATACTATATATATATATATATATTACTGTTTACCACCGTTTCTGGTATTTACGGTGTTGTTTGGCATAGTTTGGGCAATATGTGTCAAGGCGCTTTTCTCAAATAGATGGGGCAGTAGTTTCGACGGGGGTATCATACATACATACATACATACCATACCCTACCATAACAGAACAAAACATAACAAAACATAACACAACACAACAGAACATAACAGAACAGAACATAACATACATAACATACATACATAACATACATACCTACATACCTACCTACCTACCTACATACCTACATACCTGCATACCTACATACCTACATACCTACCTACATACATACATAATCATACATACATACATACATACATACATACATACATACATACATACATACATACATATACATACATACATACATACATACATACATTGATTCGTTCATTCATACATACCTACATACACACATACATACATGTATAGATATAAACATATATATATATATATGCATACATACATATATGTATAGATATATATATATATACAGATACGTGTTTTTTGTCTAAACACCAAATGTTTTTTATTTTCCCATATATTGGAAATTTCATCATCCCAACTGACGAACTCATATTTTTCAGAGGGGTAGGTATACCTTAGATCTTGAATCCAGGAAACTTGCAAGGTTTGCAAAGTTTTCGACATATCATGTGCAGATTGGTTCATCGCCCAGAAACTTACTTCAAACCATGGGAAGAAATACAACACAGCTACAACCTAAAAATATTCAACTTTCAGCATGGACTGTGAAGTGTTTTTCAAAGCCAAATCCTCCAATGTATGCCCTGCGCAGCAATATGTTTCAAAGATTACATTCATTGCATAAAGCGGGATCATTTTGTACAGTCCCCTTATATAAAGGAGTGCAGCACTTCTTTGAAAGGAATATAAGTTATAAGGTTATTTTCAAAAAGACTTACAGCTATGCAAAGTTCTTTTCAAGAGGTAAAGGAATCTATGAAAGGAGGACAGCATGATTGAGAACGGAATCCTTTGAGTATTTATTTCGAACCATTATGGTATTCAAAAATCGTGCCTTTTGTGATCTCCATTTTTTTCTTTCTCCATAGCTATCTTCATCTTATCCCGATGAAGCGCCTAAAAAACTCCATAAGATCCCGAGAAATTCCCACAAATAAATCCCCATTGTCATGCCAATAAAAATAATTGTGAGTTTGGTGCCACCAAACTGATCCATTCACCACTTTGCCAGGTTGGAACCACCACATGCAGCTGCAGAACCACATTGGGCGTTCTCGACGCGGCCTCTTTGGCTTTTACGTGTCTTGCCTCTGGACAACGATTCCAGAGGGCCCTCTTTTGAGCCTAGCATTCGAAGCTACGCATGGTAAAACAGATAGCACTCCTGCTTTGCATTTCGTGTTTGCACTTAGAGCGGCATAACACAACAAGATATCTTTCCATATCTTCGCATTGGTAGCGGAGCCGGCAAAGATCCGGCTCCAGCCCGCGCTGCCATGTCGACTTCTCCGGCGAGAAGAGCTGCTGGCGGCGGTGCTGGATCATCTCCTACCTCCCCAACCGAAACTTCTCCATATGTCAAGGACTCCTTCGTGCCGAGGTTTGACAATACCATCAGCGGCTACAAGGAGTGGCGGAAAAGGGTTCAACTGTATGCCCGTAGGCTTGAGCTGCAAGGTCGTTCAAAAGAAGTTGCCATGAATGTTTTGGCAGTACTTGAAGGTTCCAGTTGGACGCAATGTGAAGACATAGACCTCAAGGAACTGGAAGCCGAAAACGGCCTAGATGTGTTGCTGCGACGGTTGGATTCGAAATGGAAATATGATGAAAGGGTTGAGCTGGGATCCATATTTGACACCTTCTTCTTCAAGGTTCAGCGAAAGCCCAACCAATCACTTTTGGACTATGTGACTGATTTTCACCAAGCCCTACGCGATGTTCAGAGACTGAAGGTTGATCTTCCTGAGGAAATCACTGGATGGCTCATGTTGCGCAGAGCAGCCTTGACCAAGGACCAACAACACCTTGTGCAGTCCCAGGTTGGCAAAACGTTGACACTGGGAAACGTGGAGCAAAGCCTTTTTCTGGTTTTTGGTCAAGACTTCAAGCAATCCAATCATCAAAGTCACCGTGGAAAGTCATTCCCCAAAGGGAAGGGTCGTTCCAATGTGCACCATGCAGAAGATGATGAACATGAGTTTCAAGATGATTGGAATGAAAACTACATGGATACCTACTACGAAAATGATGATGATCAATACTATGAATGTGATGAAGAATGGGATGAAACATACTTTGGTTCACAAGTTGACTGGTCTCCCACTGCCTTTGAGTGGAATCCGAGCGAAGCTGCCGTCGAAGACGAGTCGCTCTTCGATGTGGAGGAGTTCGATTCCGTCTACTCTGCATATGCCGATGCCAAGAGCCGACTTGCACAGTTGCGCCAAAGCCGTGGCTTCTACCCGGTTGTGGCACTGGTGGACGGCAAGGGTTCCAGCATGTCTCAAGGTGGGGGTAGTTCAAAGTCTAAAGGCCAAAGTAAGAAGGGATCCAAACAATCACCATATCCACCAAAGGGAAAGGGTATCAAAGCTAGAGGAAAAGCCATAGCGGGGGATCTAGTTTGTTTGAGATGTGGCAAGACTGGCCACAAAGCTGCAAACTGCAAGAGCTCTTCTGCTGCTGCCTCTGGTGCCTCTTCTCCTGCAAAGAAGCGCCCCATTGACCTTGACCCGATGGTGAACATGGTCTTCCGAGCTTCTGGCGATGAGTTCCATGAGATTGAGGAGACCTACATGCAAGGCGAATCTGTGGTGCGTGCTGGTGGATGGGTGACAAAGGAGCCCGACATGTGCATTCAAGACCAAGGAGCCTCTTCTTTCCTTGCTGGCAGTGAGTACATCTTGCGCTATCTGAAATGGTTGGAAGTTCAGGGATACCCCATGAACACCATCTCCTTCAAGAAGTGCAACAAAACTTTTCGTTTTGGCGGCGATGCTGATGGACATGCCCGCTGGATGGTTGAGTTGCCCGTGCACTTCGCCAACATTTCAGGTCGAATGCAGTGCTTCATCGTGTTCGGAGCCACCCCAATGTTGCTTGGACGCCCAGTTCTTGAACAACTTGGTGCTGTAGTGGATTTTGGAAGTGGCAAGATGCGCATCCTTGGTGGCCGATGGACCGAGATCGAACGTGGCAAGCAAGATGCGATGCTTCTGCGACTTGCTGCAACCTTCAACTCCATCGAGGACTTTGAGAACCCGCAGTTCGACCTCAGAGCCAAGGATGATGATCACGATGATGCATGCTCTCTGCAAGATTTTCTTCAAGATCTACGTGCTGCCGAGCGCTATGAGGAAATGATCTCCGAGGTCCAATTCACCGACGACGCCTCTGAGAATGAGTTTGTTGATGTTGAGACCTATGTGAATGTGGATGAGCAGATTCCTGAGGAGCACTTTCATGCCCATGAGCTGACTGAACGCACTCAATGCTCAATGTCGAAGACCTGGTCATGGATTCAGGGTCAACTGGTTGAAACCTCCAAGAAAGCAGCCCAACTTGCCTATGAAGCTCGATGCCAACCTCACCCACGAAAGAAGCTCATTTGGGAAGTCTACAGTGGCACTGGCCTTTTAGGCGAACAAGCTGAACGCCTTGGTGCCGATGTGATGCGTTTTGGACTCAACAATGGATGGGACTTCTCCAAATTAGCACATCGAAAACGTTTGATGGAACTGGCTTATGAGCTTGAGCCGGATGAGATCTACATGTCTCCCAAGTGCACACTTTGGTCTCCCATGCAGGCCATCAACATGCGTTGTGAAGCTGATTGGGACGAACTTTGGGAGCGTCGTGACTTCGACCATGAGATCCATCTGAAGTTTTGCAAGAAGCTGTACTGGTTTCAGGTGAAACGTGGAGCTCATGCACACATTGAACATCCACACCGCAGTGCTGCCTGGGAAACACCAGCCTTTGCCAAACTTCCAGGTGAACGCACAACTTTTGATCAATGTGAATATGGCTCCACTACCACAGTTGATGATGATGAAGTACCAATCATGAAAACCATCTCCATTCAGACCACAAAACGTGCGATGTGTCGCATCATGTCCAAACGATGCTCAGGCAACCATCAACATGCCCGACTTGAAGGTGGAAGCCGTTGCAAGAAGGCTGAGAATTACCAATGCGAGCTTGCCTGGAATTTAGCTCGTGCCCTTCTTGAAGATGAGGGTTTGTCGGAACAGGCCTATGCTGTTCAACAAGACGCCGAAGCTCAAGAGCTGACTGGAGTTCTTCGAAAACTTGGCACAAGGCATGGCTCTGAAGCGGTGCGCATTGCCTACCGCCTCCATCGAAACCTTGGGCATCCGAGAAAGGACACTTTGGTCCGCATGCTGCAGGCCAAGAATGCCGACCCAAAGGTCATCGCTGCAGCCGAAGCCCTTGAGTGCCCCTACTGCAACAAGTTTTCTTCCAGGAAACAATCAGCTCCAGCTCATGCCGAGCGTCCCATGGACTTCAATGAGCAGCTTCAGGCCGACACCTTGTGGTTTGATTTGAGCTCAGTTGAGCCTGATGCCCCTTCTGACAAAGCTTCCAAGCGGAAGATTGGCATGTTGGTCATGGTCGATTCTGCAACTCGCTTCATGGCTGTGCGATCCATTCCTGATGAATCAAGCAACTCCCTCATGAAAGCAGTTGAACGTGAATGGATTCGCTACTTTGGCCCTCCGAAGCAGCTGAGCGTTGATGAATGGTCTGGATGGGGCAGTGACGCTATGATGCAATGGTCTGGCGACCACGACATAGAGATGAAGATTTCCCCTGTGCAAAGTCATTCACGAACTTCAATTGTGGAGCGAAGACACCAACTCCTTCGCAAAGCACTCTCCATCTTCATGACAGAAAATGGACTGCGTGGCCTTGATGGACCTCACACGGCCTTTAACTGGACAGTGCCCACATTGAATCAATGTACCTTTGTGAATGGATTTACTCCTATGCAACTTGCCCTGGGAAAACAACCAAATATGCCTGGACTCATCTCTGACGAGCGCACTGGTCCAATTCAACTTCAACAATCTGAACAAGATCGACTACGGCGACGACTTGAACTCAAAGCAAGTGCCCAAAATGCATGTGCTGTTGCGGAGATTGACGTCAAACTTCGACGTGCTCTACTCCGACGCTTTTCAGGTGCTGATGAAGATCTACAGCCAGGTGAACGATGCCTTTACTGGCGAGAAGTTGGCAATCGATTCCACACGGTTCAGTGGAAAGGCCCTGCCACGGTCGTTGCTGTCCAACGAGACCCAGACACTGGCACCATTGACACCTATTGGATTGCCCACGGCACTGTGCTCATCCGTGCCGGACGTCAACATGTTCGACGACTTGTTGGCCAAGAAGGTCTTGTCAATGGAGCTCAACGTGCTGAACAAGCCATTGCTGGTCTCCGTCAACGTCGAGTTGTCCGAACAGCCGACTTGCGGCGCATCAACAAGCACACCTTGGAGGAGCTTGAGGGTGAGATCTCTGATGGGATTTTTGATGAGCCCTCTCCAAAGAAAGCCAAGACCAACCATCCTCCTGATCAAGGTGAGCAAGATGCCCCGGCCGCACGACCTGAATCAGTGCGATCACTTTCCTATGAGCCAACTGAACCCATCGATGATTTGCCAAAAGATCCTGCTGAAGATCCACCTCTACCTGTGGCTGATCCGTCTTCTGGCTTGGACTTGCCAACGGATCCCGGTTTGGACTTACCGGATGAGTCAAGGCGCTTGGATCTGGATTTGCGCGACTCTGAAGAGCCACAACCCTCACAGCAAGCTGAAGCAGCAGCAGCATCCTCCAGCGGAGAGGCAGGTGCTGGACTTATGCCTGAACCTCTTCCGCAAGATGTTCCAATCCCTGATGGTGATGACAGTGAGGCTGATCAGCCCACCATTGCAGCTGACAACGCCATCACCCAATCTTCAATGCCTGAGGCACCTCCACAACTTCCTGGACTTTCCTTTGCTGAACGCCGACGGCAACATGAACGAAGTGAGACTTCATGGATGCGATCTCCATTGTGGCCATGGTGCATGATCACCCTGATCCTCAAAGCTCTGGCAATTCAAAGCGTGCCAAGCACCATGAATCGGTCAACATCGCTGTGGAGCTCTTTCCAAATGGCTGTGAAGGCTCAACTAACCTTCCAGCTGGATGGCACTATGATCCGAAAACCCATGAGATCTACCTTGGTTCCACAGCAGACTTTTGGAGCTTTGAAGATGGATTTTTGGTTAGAAACCATGTTTGGTCAAGGGATTGCACTTTTCATACAACAGATTTTCCCTTGCCTGCCGAGAAGCTCCAGACCACAAATGGCCTGACAATGAGACGCAACAGCCGCATCATCCTGGTCAACGAGGAGCAGTCTGCCCCTGTGGGTGATGAACCATGGTTTGGAAAGACCTTGTACCCACTGACCAAAGATGCTGCAGCTGAGTTTGGCCAAAACTACGTTGGCGACCTGTCCAAGAAGTTCAACAACAAAACCATCCGAAGCCGTGGCCATATCTGGTCTGCCCAAGCTGCGCCCAAGAAGAAGAACGTCAAGGAGTCAGCTGACCTGCAGGAAAGCCGAATGAGTCTTGAAGACCGCCTGGCGTTCATCGAGGGCAAGAAAGCTGAGTTGGCGTCATTTTTGAGAATCAAGTTTGGGAGATTGAGCTCCATCCTGAGAAGGTCGATTGGAACCGCGTGATGAAAGCACGGTTTGTGCTGAAGTGGTCTGCCGACAACAATGGCAACCCACGCGCAAAAGCACGTTTGGTTCTTCAAGGATTTTCTGATCCAGATCTACTACGAGGAGAGCTTGACACATCTTCCCCTACCTTGAGCCGATCCTCACGGCAGATTCTCCTGGCCATTGCAACTTGCAAATCCTGGCTTATTTTCATTTCTGATGTTGCGACAGCCTTTCTTCAAGGCGATCCACAGAAGCGAATTTTGTGGGCCAGAATTCCCAAAGACGCTTGCCAGCTGATTGGTGTGCCAGCCGGTACACTGATGCGACTTCTCAAACCCATTTACGGGCAAGCCGATGCTCCAAGAAGATGGTTTCAAGTTGCCCGCAGAAGATTGATTGCTGCAGGATACCAACCACATCCACTAGATCAATGCCTTTATTGCCTTTTTCATGGTGATCAGTTGGTTTCAATGATCGGCATTCATGTCGATGATCTCATCGGTGCTGGACTTGAATCCGATGAAGTCTACCAGAAGGCAAAACAGGCTCTTCATGAGAGTTTCAACTTCAAACATTGGACTGAAGGAAATGAAACTGGTCAACTGCAGTTTTGCGGTTGTGACCTTGAGGCTGATGGAAAAGGTGGCTGGTTCTTGCGCCAACAGGCGTACGTCCAAAAGATCAAACCTTTGACCTTGAGCGATTCAGATGAGAATCGTGAATTGACTGTCAAAGAAGTGACAATGCTCCGTGGACTTCTAGGAGCGCTTCAATGGCCAGCAACCCAGACTTCACCTCACCTCAGTGCAAGCGTGAGCCTTTTGTGTGGCGAAGTGAGCGCCGCAACAGTTTCCACAGCTACCCAAGCAAACAAGCTGCTTAGATTTGCCAAAGCCAACAGCGACGTTGGACTCCAATTTTCTGACCTTGGCCAGCTACATGAGCTATGCATGATAGCCTTGAGTGATGCAGCCTGGGGCGTCCGAAAGAACCATGAGTCCCAAGGCGGCTACTTTGTTTTGCTGATGAATGTGAAAGCCCTGCAAGGTCAATTGGACCAACCCTACGTTGTTTTGGACTGGCGAAGCTACAAACTCCCCAGAATCAGCCGCAGTAGCCTCAACTCTGAAGCACAAGCATGCGCTGGTGCCATGGATGCTCTTGAGTATCTCCTGATCTTCTGGCATGGATGTGTGACTCCTGGCTTTGACTTGCGCCACTTGGACGTCCACGACATCCAAATGCAGTCAGCCTTGGTGGTCGACGCGAAGGCGCTCTATGATAGCCTGAAAGCTGAAGTTCCACAGATGCAAGGCGACCGAAGATCCAAGATTGAGGTCATGGTTGTGAAACAGAAAATGGATGAGATGAAAACGAAGCTGAAATGGATTTCATCAGAGACCCAACTGGCAGATGGTGTTACCAAAATTGCAGCACGGCAATTGCTTGCAGACCGCTTACGGTCCCATGTCTTCTCC
>CAMXCT020000768.1:667279-673321 GCA_947184155.2 Cladocopium goreaui
AAATCTGGGGGCAGAAGTGATAGAAGAGGACAAATATAGTTGATTGGTGGTTTGGAACATGACTTTTATGACTTTCCATATATTGGGAAGTTCATCATCCCAACTGACGAACTCCATCATTTTTCAGGGGGGTAGGGCTCAACCACCAACCAGATAATGTTAACCCCCAGATAAACTCTGTGCTTGGTGGCTCATCCCACTTAGTAAGTGGGTTAGTTCACCCCAGTTATAAGTGGATTAACCCTACTTATCCCATTTACATTTATAACTGGGGTTATAACCCACTTACTAAGTGGGATGAGCCACCAAGTGGGTTAACTGGGGGGTCCCCTTAAGACTGTGTAAACTACTCTTGCTATGAGTATGAGCAAACATGCTCTGTGGTTCCTTGCAACTTAGCAAATCTGGGGCAGAAGTGACAGAAGAGGACAAATATAGCTGATTGGTGGTTTGGAACCATGGAATTTTATGACTTTCCATATATAGGGAATTTCATCATCCCAACTGACGAACTTCATCATTTTTCAGCGGGGTAGGGCTCAACCACCAACCAGATAATGTTAACCCCCAGATAAACTCTGTGCTTGGTGGCTCATCCCACTTAGTAAGTGGGTTATAACCCAAGTTATAAGTGGATTAACCCTACTTATCCCATTTATAACTGGGGTTATAACCCACTTACTAAGTGGGATGAGCCACCAAGTGGGTTAACTGGGGGGTCCCCTTAAGACTGTGTAAACTACTCTTGCTATGAGTATGAGCAAACATGCTCTGTGGTTCCTTGCAACTTAGCAAATCTGGGGCAGAAGTGACAGAAGAGGACAAATATAGCTGATTGGTGGTTTGGAACCATGGAATTTTATGACTTTCCATATATAGGGAATTTCATCATCCCAACTGACGAACTCCATCATTTTTCAGCGGGTAGGGCTCAACCACCAACCAGATAATGTTAACCCCCAGATAAACTCTGTGCTTGGTGGCTCATCCCACTTAGTAAGTGGGTTATAACCCCAGTTATAAATGTAAATGGGATAAGTAGGGTTAATCCACTTATAACTGGGGTTATAACCCACTTACTAAGTGGGATGAGCCACCAAGTACAGAAATGGCTCGAGGATCATTCTGGAGACAAGGCGATTTTCTTAAAAAAATGTGGCGCAACTCGACATCTCATGGTTTAATAGTCACCTTCTTGCGGCAGTTGGAAAACTCACCTCGTTGTTTCGCATTTTGAGGAAGCGGTACGAGGAGAACGGACGACAGATCTACGATTTGTCCAACCCGCAGCTAGTTTCGGCAGTGCAAAGTGTAGGGCTGGGTTGAAGCCACCAAATATGCTGAACTATGGTTGATTAGGGGGATACAACATGATATAGCTATACTTAATTCATGGGTTTTAAAAAGCGACTTATTTTTTCTGCGGGCCTCACCTTGTAGACCAAGCATGTGTTTTCGGGTTAAATGAGTGCCATTTCATGATTCAATATGACATAAATTGAAGTGATTTTCGCTTCACTTTCTGAAGCGGCTCCCAACAGCCACATATTTGGGGTCGTTTCATCAGATTAGGGGACCCTAAATCATCCAAGTAATTGGTAATTGATGGGGACAATTGGAGTCCCCAGCTTTTCAAAATTAGGGGTCCCAATTGCAGGGTCCACAAAGAACGGAGAAAGGAAGTTGGATCCCAGCAAAATTCCATGATAATCCGAAATTCGGTGGATAACGCCCCATTTCCATGGTTAAATCCATGACTGTTATGAAAAACCGAAGCATTTCACTCAGCTGATAGGATCCATTTATCATCATTTCCAGGATTCCTCTAGACTCTAGATTCAATTAAATTCCCTTTAAAATCCCTACTTCAATCCCTATTTCTTGTTAAATCCCAATATGAATGCCAGTCCAGCAAAATATCCCATTCTACTCCGATATCCCTATGTTACACCCATGTTTGTTGGTTGATTTGCTGGTGAACTCCCAACTGTTCATGCTTTCTGCATTCAGAAACCGTTGGTCGTTCATCTAAGGCAACCCACGGGTCGACCTTTGGTGTGCAACAAGGAGTGGCGCCGAGGTGGTCTTACTGCCACTGGTCCAGTGAGTCATCGCGGCTGGGGGAGATTTCAGCAGCGGGATCGTTCAACTTAAAATTGTTGGGCAGGCTTCATGAGTCTCATGAGTCTCATAGTTTGGTTTTAAGCATCAAAAATTTGGATATATAGTATTATAGTTAATAAATGATGGTTGGTGATGATTAGTTCGGGGGTTATACTACCCTTTATTTTTCAGAACGGCGCCTCATGGGGGAGTGTTGTTTGCTCTAAAAATGGTCAAAAATACTGGTATTTACAGTGTTTTGTGACCAAAGTAGGCTTAAAACCGTTATTTTAGAGCAAAAAATAGAGTTCACCTCCAAAGGCTCTCATATGCTGTCATAAATCACTGGCATCTACAGACTCTTGTGACAGGATTCAATTATTCCTGTGAGGGTTGCAAAGAATTACAAACAATCAGCACAAAACAGGAAACATCTGCTGCACAGCATGCCATAAGAATGGGTAGCTGCGCATCTTGGAACAGAATATACAGTAGCAATAGGTGACTAGTGTGATGGAGGTGATGGAGAAATCTATTGCTAGAAGCAATTTATATGATGTAGCTGTTTCTTCATGAACTTGTTAGATTGATATCATCTCAACATATATTGTATATAGAAGCATTTGCGCTACATAAGAAGTATGGTGGGAAGGGCATACATTATGTAGGTGGATATACACAAGCACATCTAACACTCTGGATAAGAAGGATGGTGGAAATGTTACAACTCAAGAAGTAGGTACATATCTTGTTTATCATTGTTATCTTGCAGAGTCTTGTCAGCAGTCTCATTTCAATAGTTAGAGAGAGAGAGAGAGAGAGAAAGCCAAAGATACAAAGAAGTGTGTCATGCTGTTGACTATTGAGATCAGGCAACCTGTGTGGTGGCATAGCCAAAGATAATTGTATGTTTGCTTCTTTGAAACATCAGTTTAAAATATAGCCAAGATCCAAACATACACAAACCTGCACAGGCACCAAAAAAAACAAAAATTTCCAGGAACTATGGGTCCACTTCTGAGTAGTTGCTGGATTTTTTGTGTTTTTTTTTTGGTGCCTGTCGATGTTTGGTGCATCTAGTGGTTTGTTTTTTTGGTGCCTGTCAATGTTTTTGTATATCTCATGTCAAGATCATGATGAAAAAAGTGCGTTTGACTAGGGTTTTAGACCCTCCAAATGCATAAAACATCGATATTTACAGTGTTTTATCATCATGTTTAATGAAAATTCACTCCCCACGGGGTGCCGCCCTCTTATTTTTTGGGTGGACTAGAACAATCCAACCAGTATAATGGAATGATAGAGAGAATTTGAACACTGCTCAATTGTCAAATGGGTCTAACATGGGGATATGGAGTAGAATGTTGGATATATTGATGGATTTGTAGGAAATTATCGGGATCTATAGGCATTTATAATGGGATTTGACCAACAAATAGGGAGTGAAATAGGAATTTAGAGGCGAACTTATAGGCATTTATAGGGATGTAACGGAACTTTTGATGAAATGGAATGGAGTTCAATGGACAAAATGGAATTCAATTGGATATACCTTCCGGTGTCATCTTTGACATGGCAATGGAACATACAGTATTTCTCGATAAATGTGTCCCATTAAAAGCTCCATAGGTGCATTGAGCTCGCCGGGCTTGATTCCCTGATCCGGGGGGTCATCGGAAAAGCCATGTGGGGATGTGAAAGATGGTGAAATACATTAGTTTGGTGAAATATGGAGGTTTCCAAAGTCATCGGGGGTACCTCCAGTTATCATCCATTTATGGTTTTGGATTTTCCATGAAATAAACCATCCAGCGAGCTTAGGGTACCACCATTTATGGAAACCCCCCTATGGCAAAATTTGACAAAATACCTAGGATATGGTAAAATCGGTGACATTGCAGTGAGATTCTCACTTCATGAGGCGCGACCATTGTTGAAATACTTAAAAACTGAGGATGCCGTACCTGTGACTATGGCCATACAAACTTATGCTAACATATATTAAGTAGAACCAGCAAGAAGTACTCCCTTATAGAATCAGGGACATAGTTAGTGATATGAGCACTGGTGCTTGTCTCTAGAATTGTCTTCGAAGTGAGGTGATGGCAGAGATGAACAACTCAGTGGAGTCATCTTCTTTTCCAGGAAACAATAATCCCTTCTAGGGATGTTTAAAGTGGATTATTTAAAGTCATCTTCTTTTCCAGTTTACCACTTCTTTTCCAGGCATGATGACTTTAAAGTGGCAAACTCAATAATCCCTTCCCCAGCATTAAACACCACCCAGAAATCATGGGTTAGTAACTTTAGTAGGGAGTCTCATTTGAGTCCTCACATATTTGGGAACCATAGAAATGGGGCGTTTAAAAAATTGGGGCTTGGGATTACTTGGGATTACTTGATCATCCTCCAAAATTCTGCTCTCAATCGGATCCCCTTGAAGGAGCGATCAATAAATCTCGTCCATGGGGTATAGCCCCAAATACCACACACAAAGTCATGGAGGTTTCCAAAGTCATGGGGGGTACCCCTAAATCATCCATTTATAGATGGATGCTCCATGAAATAAACCATCCAGCTATTGAGGTACCCCCATTGATGGAACTCTTAGGCGAAAATGATGATAAACCACTGGAATTTCGGAGTACCCATGCCTTTTCGCCCAGGTCAACATTAACTAGACACCGTCCTTCGATGAAGTCGGGACCGGCCGCAGGGTTTTGAAGTCAAAGATCTGGCTGTCGGTGAGACAGCATCACTCTTAGGGTTGGGTGAGAATTTCTGCCTTTGAGTATGGGAATGAATGGAGGGTTTAAGTATTTAAACATGCAAAATTGGGATGTTTGTTTAAGACGACGAGCATATTTTGGGGGATGGGTAGTTACACTACCAGCAGATGGGAAGGACTCGTTGTGTCTAATATAATATGAAGATATCAGATAAACAGATGGATCTTCTTTTGCTGTTTAATACGTTGTTCCATGTCAGCTTTTGCCTTGGGGTGTACCTCCCAGAATAAGTTACTAAAGCATCATTTATTTCAGACGGAGAGGCATTTGGTTGTCAGGCTGCCCAATTCTGAGTTTTCAGTGAACAAACACAGGGCACCCAACCCTAACAATGCAATTCCAGCATTAGCAAAGCCTTTTGAACACAGATTTTGAATCTGCGAGTGAGCAAAATTGGCAGGTGAGCGGTGAACATAGAAAAGGGCATGAAAAGGCCTGATTTTCTTTTATGATTCTTTTCAGTACATGGGGGCCCCGCAAAGCTGGACAAAATATCATCAGAATAGACCATCTTTGATCGAGATAGAAAAGAACATGGTAATCAAATTACCAGTCGGGTTGACAGTCGGGTTGATGACCATGAAAAATTGATGACCATGCTTTTGATGACCACATCAAATGACCGTGAAAATCATCATGACATAATCATTTTGATATACCATCTGATTATTTAACAGTTCGCCATGGTTCTTACCATAGTCCATGTATAGATGGTTTACCGAACTGAAAAAATGGGTGGATCTTTCCAGTTCGCTATGTTAGTCATAACCAGAGGGTATCATATCTATGATCTATAACTATCATCTATAGTTATCATATGTTACAAACATCCATTAATCATCTATGATAGCCATTTGATTGTTCAAATAGCCATAGCTATCTAAAATATCGAGTTGCGAAGCAGGATGGGCACGGTGGGAAACTTCGAAAAATCGTTCTTCGTGAATCCAATTTATCCAATGCCCAACAGTCACCCAAAAGTCCACATTGGTGAAAATGTTGTATACTGAACACCCACAATTGATCACTGCTTGGTGGTGACTGGAACCATGGAATTTTATGACTTTCCATATATTGGGAATAATATAATAAAAATCCCAACTGACGAACTCATATTTTTCAGAGGGATAGGTATACCACCAACCAGATC
>CAMXCT020000768.1:676023-693523 GCA_947184155.2 Cladocopium goreaui
TCAAATGGGGGTACCCCCAGTTCTCATCCATGTTCGATTGGGATTTTCCATCATAGACCATCCAGCTATTGTGGTACCTCCAGCCTTTTGATGATGATGATGGTGATGATGATGATGATGAGGAGCTCAGAAATGGCTAATTTCGCAGAATTACGAAGTGCAACTGTGCAACCGATAAGAATAGCTATCTAATTAAAATGATAACCCCAGAGAGGCGAACCCCAAGGGTGGAGGGAATGAAAAGTGTGGGGGATATTAGAACCCAATGTGTTTGCTGAATTCGCATTTTTCCACGGATCATAATGGAACAACATGTTTGTCCAATTGGGTTGGAATAGCATAACAAGTCACATACTGGTGAATATTAGCTGGTTGGTGCTTTGGAACATGTTTTTCCCATTCAGTTGGGAATAAATTTTCCCAACTGACTAACTCATATTTTTCAGAGGGGTGGCTCAACCACCAAGCAGTGGTGAATCTTCGGTGGTGAATATCTGTTGTCCGATGGATTCTCGCCATTGGGCTCAGTCGCGGCGCCGGGCGCCGCGGGATTAGTGGTTCACAAGAAGAATAAGTGGGACTGTAGAGGTGTGCACCCGACCGAAAAGACAACATGGGAACCTAGAAATGGCTATTCTAATGATGTTCCATGGATATGTGAAAAATCATGGGAGGTATACACGATAGGTATACCAGGTATACCCGATAGGAGTGTTGCTAAAAACCTGGATTGGAGAACACTAGGAGTAGATGGGCCAGTCCTCCATCTGACACATCAAGGTGACCCTCCCCTTTTGGAATGCGGAGTGACATGGAGTGACCTAGGGCTAATCCGGTCACATATGGTTTGCTGGAAAATCCTCCATTTATATAGATCGTTTTCCTATCAACTTCCATGTATGAAAGGTTTTCAATTGCCATGCTTGATTACCAGATAGGCAATGATCTGTTGCAGCTTAGAAGGCATATCACCACAGAACAAGCTCGTGGCATTTGTCATGCTTCTCTTGCTCGAGGGAAGTGCATGGCAAGGCCCGTGAAACAGTGTGTCCGCACTGAGGGGTTCTGTAAGAGTAAAGCCCGGGTTCGTTCAGCTGCTTGTATCTCAGTTGATTTTCTGCCCCCCACTGTTTGGGATCTCTTTCTGGGGTAATTTTCTGTGTGTTTTTTTCATTTCCAGTTTGAAAATAAAGAAATCCAGATTCTACCAGAAACTCCATCAATCTTCCGCGGCTTGCGGCTCCCTAGAGAAACAAGGCCCTTGTGAAGATGGCACAATCCACAGCCGAGGGCGAATCCCATGTGGAAGACCCCATGGTGTCCGTTGGGAAGTCTTGGCACCGAACAATGGGAAGGTGGAAGCCATAGCCCAACCTGATTTGGACGAGTTGTGGCAAGTGGTCACGCTATGAAAAGCGGCGTCACGACGGAAATGATGACTTCTACTTGGTGGCTCATCCCACGAATCGTAAGTGGGTTATAATCCTAGTTATAAGTGGATTAACCCTACTTATCCCATTTATAACTGGGGTTATAACCCACTTACTAAGAGGGATGAGCCACCAAGTAGGGAAAACTGTCTCAAAAGGTCTTTATTCCAGCTGAGCGAACTGTTGTAGTTTCTCCTGCATGATGGAAGAGATAAACTGGGTCATGCATCAGCACGCTAGCAACGGTGATAAAAGGATCGTAATGATCAAAACCGTTTGATGATGATGATGATGATGATGATCATAAAGGATTTTTTAACTGATCAGCTAGAAATGTGTCCTTGCTCTAGGCCCCCTTTTTGTTGAACCCCAGTTCTAAAATAATAGTCATGTAATGTTCATTGTTTAATAACATGGGCAAGAATTATTGTAGTAACCACCCCTTTTCTCTAGATTACTGGCTGTCCCTCCTTGGGAAGATTACCGATTCTGGGTGGTAGCCTTGGCTTTACAACAGGTTTCATGGCCAAGCGACTAGCCTTAGATACCCTCCAGACATTGTTTTTTGAATTGGAGACTATGTGTTTTTAATGTGTGTGTGTGTGCCGAGGTTAATATCACGATTGATGCCTGGACATTCAAGAACAAACCCATTCAGCCATAATCATATAGTGGTTGCTTGATTGATATTGATATATATATATATACATATATATATATATACATATGTATATATGTCTGTTCTGGGTTGGGTTGCCAGCATTTGTTTCATCCCCCCCACTGACCCGACCCGGCGAGTTTCTCGATTTCCGGGGATCCCTTGCCGTATGAAATACAACAGGTTGTTTCAAAAGGAAGAAATCGAAGAAGGCATATGTCATATGAGGGTATATTCCATATTCATATAGTCATCGAATAATTGGGAATACATATCAAATATTATATATATATATATTCCCATATGGGATTCTATGGAGGCAATACTAAAAACCGACTACATGATTTGATGCTTTATACCACCCATAAAAATAGTCAAAATGGTAATGTCATGTTGTTGTTGTGGATCCATTTTTCTTTTACAGTGCCATTATATCCCAACTAGTCGATTAATGGTGATATCCCAACATCCCAATTTCTTCGACTATGTACCCATTAAATATACCCATGAAAAATATCATGAAAAATCCCATTAGTGGGGCCCCCCAGTAAGTACAAAGTGGGGCCCCCAAACCTGATGTGAATGTTGGGAAAAATAAACCCCAGGAATAGTATAGTTATTTGCGTATCATAAACCATAGTGAAACTGGAGTTATTAACCAACTTAGCTATCGTTTGGGGGCCCCATTTTGTAGGGGGTTGGGTTTTTTGTCGCTGTTCCAATCGCTGGGAACCCCAGATCCCACAAACCACCAGGCCCTCCCTCAGTGCCATTGGTGGAGACCACTGGGACGTTCCGGGTGTGCCTGCGAGCACTGCTGTGTCGCGACTGGTTGGAGGCCTATGGATGGGCCTGGAAATGGTGTGTTGCTGGCGTTAAAATCAGTAAACACCCCGCTGAATGGTCCTAAAATGTCCTAAATAAATGCAAGTCCCCTACTAAACCATGGTTTATGGAAGGTGTTTAATACTAGTGAGAGAAGGGATTAGCCGTTTTTCGCAGATGAATATTTCATGTTTGATGGTTTGAAGACTTTTTGGTTGCTTCAAGACCCTTTTTGGGCCATGTAAATGCATGGTTAAAAAAAACTACATTCAACTTAGAAGCCCAAAGAGCCTTCGAAACTCACAGTTCAAGGCTCTCAGCTAAGGGTTCAACTCATTGTTCATCGACACACCCAGCAGCTTGTGACTGATCGCTAGTGATCAGCTGCCCTTGAGCCCGCGCTCGACCCAGGCTTGACGTCCTAGGGGGCCCCACGAAGAGATGTCATGATGTCATGGGAAGTTTTCCCTCGTTGAAGATTTGCAGCATGTTCTGCCTGGCGTTATATGGAGTGAACCGAAGTTCAGCAGAAACGATCCTAGCAATCTAGCCTGGTCAAGTGCCAGTTCACCCTGGTATGCTGGTGAATACCGTACAAAATGAACAGATAAATTTAAGTGATTGGTGATTGGTGATGTGTTCAAATTAATGTGCGTTTTTCATCCCATCCGGGTCCCATCCGGGATGGGTGAACACCCGCTATTTAGAGCAATTGTTGCTCGCATCAAAATCCATTGTTGGATTCGTAAAAATCACTAGACTTTGACTAAGGAGCTGGGATGTTCATCACTAGACTTTGACTAAGGCTTCTTGATATCCCAACTTGAAGGTGTACTTGGGGAGTCTTTATGGGAACGACGGTAATAACATCCAAAACTTGGGTTATCACCCCTATAACTATGGTGAAAAATCTCCACTGAGAACTGGAAGTGAGATATCTCTATGCAGTCCATTCGCCCTCAAATTCCTGGAATTGGATTAAGGGAAATGTTGCAAGAAAACTGGAATGTCCAACAGTAAAATCATGGCTTTCTGTTAGAAGTTTCCCATCTAATGCAATGACAAGTATACCAGGGTGCTGACGCTATAGAATCAAGGTTGTTGAATGTCAAATTCAATATATGTTCCGTGTATATTGTTGCCCTTTGTTATGAAATGTAGCTATGGAAAATACCCTATAAATGATGGTTTCTAATGGGAAAGTCATCTATAAATGTATTGTCAATAGTTAATTATGTTAAAGAGACTACATGGACAATGCATTTGTCATTTTCCATCTGGCAAATACTATAAAAAAATATTGTTCCCATGAATGGTCCAGGTACAATGCGGGAGAGCCGCATACGCACAGGTGCGGAAGGGTGCGTGCAGCTGGTCATCCATGGATATTTTCAAACAATTCATATTTGAAAAATGTATGTATCATAATGATATATATATATATATACATCTCTTTACATTATAGTGAATTATCGACTATGAATATATACAGGTTGGTGGTTTCAAACATGTTTTATTTTCCATTTCATATATGGGTTGTCATCCTTCCCATTGACGAACTCATATTTTTCAAGATGGTTATTGCACCACCAACCAGTAATAATATATTTATATATATGGAAAAATCTCTATAAATGGAGGCTTTAATGGGAAAATCATCTATAAATGGACCATTTTCCATGGCGAACTGTTAGTCATAACCAGAGGGTGTATATATATATATATTGTACTTGTTTAGCGACTAGCTTTGCAAGGCGCCACGTGTCGCACATCGCTCCATCCAGCTGGGGTTTCATTTCTCAGGGATTTCACCCCTTGAACGTTCGAGTGATTGGTAAAGTAAAGCGTCTGGTAATTTACCTTTTTCATGCCATTTTTTGAGAGGTTAAGGATGGTTAAGGTCCATTTTTTGGACAACGCCAGTTCATTTTCCTGTTAAAGACATGCGTCTACATATATATATATATAAATATATATATATACCAATATATATATATATATGGGTAAATTATAACGACCTCACTGTTCTCCCTCACTGGAATCATGATTTACCTATTAAAAATGATGATGTTCGATAGCTTTTTGTTAGTTTACCAGAGGGTACTATGTTTAAATCCCAAAAAAGATGTGGTGTCAGTTGGTTCAATCCCCATTCTTAGTTGGTTCAATTTCCGTTTTTTCAGTTTCAATCCCAATGTGTCAGTGGTTAGATCCCAATGTTCGTTTGTTCATGATGCTCAAGTCACCTTTTTCTTGTTGGATACATCCCTGAAAAATGGTCAAATCCGAAATTTGGGTCGTCAAATCCAATGTTTGAACCACAGTTTCTGGTTGGTGGTTTGGAACATTTTGGATGTGTGTTTTCCGTCAGTTGGGAATTTCCATCCATCCCAACTGACGAACTCCATCATTTTTCAGATGGGTTGGTTGAAACCACCAACCAGAGAATATCATAATGAACCATCATTAACCATATAAGAACCATTACTATTAACCATTAACAGTATATTAATCATATATTAACCAACCAAGTTTGGGTTGCATAAAATCACCCGTTGCTGCAGCTCTCCATCGGGGTCACATCGAGTCCCCAGGTGAAGGATTAAGATCTCAGAGTCCCCACCGAGGACGGGTTTTGGTGCAGAAGGTCTGTACCCGAGATCAGATGTCCATGAAACCTTTACTATATCACTACCCTCTGGTTATGACTAACATAGCCATGGAAAATCACCCTTTTTGAGTTCGGCAAACCATCTATTCCTATGGGCCATTTTCCATGGCTATATTAAATAACCAGATGGTATGTCTCTTATGTCTTACAGCCAGAAAGGGAAGATAGTAAACACTATGTAAATTTCAAATTTCAAAGGTGATATAGTTTCAAGACGATGGTCGCTTGATGCACTGCAAAGCTACAGACTTGCGTTTTTGCAGTTTCATCCATCACTTTACTGTCGGTCCTGAAATCAGAAACCTTCCTTTTGGCATATTGAATTGGTTTGGAGAACTATTTACCCTCTGCTAAAGGTACAAAAAACTATGGAAAATCACCATTTTCAATGGGTAAATTCCACTAAATGGTCCATTCTCAATAGCAAACTGTAAACGTTTACCAGAGGCTACTTGGATTTTCGATGGGAAATCCACAAAACCTCAGGTAAGAAACCGCCTCAAGAGGAAATCGTCCCACAAGCGGTGCTCATCGGAGCCGTGGGGCTGGGGTCAAGGTTTCAACCAGATACATGGTGGTGCCCCCCCTGTTATAAGTTGGTTTATAACCCCCATTAGCTATAGATATATCTGCCATAAACCATAGTTATGAGAGTTATAAACCAACTGAACGCTATCTAGGGGGCACCACATTGTACATGTATTGTCAAAGAGCACATGACATGAGCTCTCAACTAAACACACGGGAATGTAGAAATCTGGTTGGTGGTGACTGGAACCATGGAATTTGATGTTCCAGAAACAGTTGGGAATTTCCATCCACCCCAACTGACGAACTCATATTTTTCAGAGGGGTTGAAACCACCAACCAGTAAGATATGGATTACTTAGATAACTAATTAAATCGATCTTAAGGTGGCATCTTAGGGTGTAGCCACTTTCCGAATTTTCCATGGTCCTTTTCTCCCGCGTAGGACCTGAGGCCGCGTTGCGCGGGGAAGATTCCATGGTTTTTGTCCATGATTCCCATGGGAACATCTGGGATCATTGAAAGCCCAATGGATGGAAGGTCAGATTTCTTCAGATTTGGAAAGAACTAGGGATATCTAGAAAAATCCATGAAAGTCCAATCCATTTGGAGGTAAAAACCAATCCAATCCACGATTCATTGGTGAGAGACTTTTTTCTTGATGGGTCACTGTCAATTTGGGCTAGGTAAAACCGGAATTTGAGAGGTTAAGGTCCATTTTTTGGACAACACCAGATCATTTTCCTGTTAAAGACATGTGTATACACGTATATTATATATATGTATATATATATATGGGTAAATTTGATCACGACCTCACTGTTCTCCCAAACCCTGGAATCATTGCTAATAAGGGAAATCATCCCCAAATGGCCGCAAGATTCAGGTTAGTGAAATATTATAATTTACCCAGATATAGTATACATATATATATATATATACACATTTGTGTATGTGTGTATGGGGATGGTGTCAATTTATTTCTTATCGGGGTTGGAATCCCAAGATTGCAGCCATGTTCCAACTGCAGTGAGGATACTGGCTGAGGATAACTCAACCATCACGGCGATGGTGATGTACTCTGGGGGAATCAAACATTGCAATTGAAAATCCCCCATTAAATGACTACAACTGGTGGTTTATAGCTGGAAAAATCATCGAAAAAAATGGGATATTCTCCAGCAAGCCACATTTGATTACCCGGAATGTGATGGTATGTTGTCAGTAAAGCAATAATAAACCACCCAAATGTTGATGGTTTATACCACCATATACCACCCCATTTTATGGTAAAAATTGGGGATGGTGGATCCTATCGCTTTACTAACATTATATCCCATTGCTTTTTTGGGGCTTATGTCCCAACTTGGTGTTTGTACCATAGTTTTAGCCATTAAATTCCATGAATAATCCCAACTGCACCCCAACTGCACCCCAAAGTAGTTGGAACCCCAAAGAACTTCTAGAAATGCCAAGCGCCTCCGAACAGTTAGAAAAATAGGTGTGCCCCAAAGTATAACCGTGAATAACCACGAAGAACCATAACCAAAAACCTCCTAAAATGGAGAGGGTTTATACCACTAATTCTATCTCATCATGGAGACCCCGGAGGCCCTGGAGACCCCGTCAGGTAGGCCTGCGCACCGAGCAAAATGCCCGGCGACGGCAGATGCAGCAAGCCATGCGCAGTACGGGCTTCGGCGGAGGCACCGCAGTGGAGCGGTTCTCATATTAAGCCAAATTATCTAAATTGCCAGAGGTTATATTCAACCATCAACCATAGATTATAGTTATAGATAGATTATAGTTATAAAATGGCTATAGAATTGCCAGAGGTTATATTCAACCATCAACCATAGATTATAGTTATATATAGATAGATTATAGTTATAAAATGGCTATAGAATTGCCAGAGGTTATATTCAACCATAGATTTATAGTTATAGATGGCTATAGATCCCATATGATCTTACTCTATTCCCGTCAATATTCCATTGAAATACTACAGGATGGTGGTTTCTGTAGCCCTGTGCACGGTGAGCCCTCCGACAACCGTGCCTTTGGCACAGCGCCAGTGGTGACTTCAAAACGCTTCGCGACGTCCCCACCAGGGGCAGCGGAGGATCACAGCCTTGGAAAGGTCGTTGCATCAAGTTGGACCTGTGATCGTTGGCAGAGAACCTTTGCGGAGTCCAGTGTTACACGGGGATGACAGGGTCGACCCCAAGGCAGTATCCATGGAGCCGGGGTCTCGACCAGTGATGTGAATATTGGTTTATAAAGCCCATAAACTATAGTTAGTTATATCTACCATAAACCAGACCCATCCTGCAGGTCTTTAGGTACAATGTGGAGCCCCCAAATGATAGCTAAGTTGGTGAACATAAGTCCAATCACTATGGTTTGTGATACGCAAATAATTATAGTTAAAATGGGTTTAGAAACCAACAAACATCACTCGGGGACCCACACTGTATATAACTAACATTTTTGGGGTCACCCCCCTATAAGAAATTAGGGTTAATATGATTGAAATATGGAAGATAATAGGGATCAACCAACATTTTTATGGTGATATAATGGGAATATCATGGGGTATCGTGGGAGATATCAGTATCAATATTATTTGGACCACATGATATGCCAAGAATGGTTGCAAGATAGGAATACAATGGGATATATTGGCAATATATTCTGGTATAATGTGACTTCACGTCGTGACGTCACTGGAATGATAGAAATTAGGCTAATCATTGCCCCTGATTTCAGCTACAGCTTGGTGCATTCGAATTTCGCCGGTGGGATATCGGCGTCGATGAAAACTGGAACCTCCAAATGGCAATATGTGTGACGATGATAAGCCATGGCCCAGTCGAAATAGTTGATCTACCCAGCTACATAGCATGGTGGATCTTTCCATCGTTTTTTGTATGTTTACCAGAGGGTAGCGCTGTGCTGCTTGCTTTCATGAAACCCATCTTGGAGGATTTCCGAAGTGGGAAGCCCTTGGACATTCAAGATGTTCAAGGTATTTTTGGTCCACCGTAGGGGTCCCCGTCAGCCTTCCCGGTTGGTTCATGGTTGGTTTATAAACCCAGTGAACTGTAGAAATATCTACTGGTTGGCGGTTTGGAACATGAAATTTATGACTTTCCATTCAGTTGGGAATTTCATAATCCCAACTGACGAACTCATATTTTTCAGAGGGGTGGGTATACCACCAACCAGTCTAGCATAAATCCTAGCCTGGTTATATCCAAAGAAGTTAGCCCCCTGTAAAAGATGGACCCTGCCAAATAGAGGGTAACATGGGAGTAGTCTGGGAGTGGAATGAAAGTCCGTCCCTTGAAATTCCCCGAATTTACATCAGAATTCCACACTCCCAGCTGTTCCATTTGGGTTTCATAGACTGGAGGAACCAAATTCAGTACTTAAATTTGACGTTCATCTGGATGGCGATTTAAGAGAAGATGTTGCACGATTTTTCCTACTATGCGTGTGCTTCCCTTCGAATGTAGATGTTCAGATGAAAACTTCGCAATTTAAAGCTGGTTATTTAAAATTCCATTTAATCCTGGTTGGTTAAGAACGGGATTCCCCGTTTTTGGATTATTATAATCCCCAATATATGAAGCTGGTTGGTGGTTTCAAACATGGCTTTTATTTTCCATTTTATATATGGGATGGTGTCCTTCCCATTGACTCATATTTTTCAAGATGGTCAAGTCACCACCAACCAGAAAGCCACCTCCAGATGTAAAATCCCAAGAGACTAGTGATTAATCTATATGTTTGTTGCGACGATGTTCAGTCAATACGGACTACTATCACTAACTATATAGACACCATACAAAAACTATATATATACATGCTCTCTATATATATATATATATATGCTATATATATATGCTATATATATATATGCTATATATATATATGCTATATATATATATATGCTATATATATATATGCTATATATATGCTATATTTATAAATGCTATATATATATATACGCTATATATATATGCTATATATATATATACGCTATGTATATATATGATATATATATATATGCTATATATATATGCTATATATATATGCTATATATATATATGCTATATATATGCTAAAAATATATATATGCTATATATATATGCTATATATATATATGCTATATATATGTATATATATATATGCTATATATATATATGCTATATATATATATGCTATATATATATATGCTATATATATATATGCTACATATATATATATGCTATATATATATATGTGAATATCTCACCAATACCACCATTATTATTTGACATTTCATGTTTCTTGGATTTTTTGAGGTACCCAGCGACTCGCGTCGCGACAGGCAAAGATGGCTTCAAGAAAGCTTCCACCGCACGGATGCAGCTGGCGCATCAGTTCCATGGCCGTTTTTGGGTCGATTTTCCACGGGTTTTTCCATTGTTTTTTTACATGAAAAAATAGGTTTTTCCATGGTTTTTCCATAGGGTGCTCCTGTAAATCCCTGAAAACCCAGTGATTTTTTGGGGTTTTCCCAACTGAGCCATGAAAATGATCGAAAATGCCTGGAAAAATTTGGTCTTTGAACTAGGAAAACGGTTTTAGAACAACATGTGTTTCTTTTCCACAAGATGGGATGGTATTTCTGATGCCTCAACTGGTGAGTTATGGCTCAACCACCTGAGGAATGGGAGATTTTCCACGGAAATTCTGAGAGTTGATGGATGTTTGATTGGTCAAGCGCCTAAGATGGGGATATTTTCCACTTGGATCAAGATAGGCTCAAGAATTCCCACTCTAAGCCCAGATGTTTCACGCTAGAATGATATGTAGCTGGTTGGTGGTTTCAAACATTTTTTATTGTCCATAATACATGGGATAATCCTTCCCATTGACGAACTCATATTTTTCAAGATGGTCAAGTCACCACCGATGATATATATAGAGTTTTAGTGCAAAAAATATTGCCCCAAGACAAGCCCAACATCCTCCAGAGTTGGCTGCCCGGTTCACAATCCCCAAACGGCTGGTTGCATCTCCCTTGCATGCACAAGCGTATATTTTAACCATTTTTTCTATAATTACTGCTATATACATGTATATACAATAATTTCTATATCCAGTGTATGGCCCATTCATAAAGTTTTTTAAGTGCAGATTGAATTTCTCATTGAATCGTGAGGCTGAGACACATGGGTTTCTCTGCCTCGAACGACAAGGTGTGGTTTGTCGAACTGCGGTTCGACGCGAATGGAACGATGGGAATGTTAATGGGATTTTATATAGTTTTTTGTGGTTTAATGAAAGAAATGGGATCTCACAAAGAATTGGGATCTCACCATATCTCACAGAAATTGAAATTGAGACAGCCCTATGTAAGTCAAGTTTTTAGCGATTTTTGCGGCCAAAAGACTTAAGACTGGTGATTTTCCCAGTAGTTTTTGGATGTTTACCAGAGGCTATTGCCATGTTGATCTGGGTAAAATTTCTTTGATCCCAAAGCGCAGTCAGAAACCCACTTTTGGATCGGTTTCGATCAACCCAAGGGCGTTTGTGATAGCCGTGATCGGTCTTCGAAACGGCTATTTCTTCAGTGTTTCAACCCTACAGAACCCTACAGATGTGCCCCCCCCCAGTGCTTGTAACCCCACTAACTAGAGTTATAAGTACCATAAACCATAGTTATTGACGATAATTTCAAGTTAGGATTAATAATCCCCGCGGTACTAATCAACCCCCTCTGCCCAATTTTTTTGGTAATTTAAAAACAGGTGGTCCCCCCAGATTAATAAACACTTTGGCCTACCCCCGATTAATCAACCACCAGTGTTGAAATTCCCTTTTGTTTAATCTAAAATTCTTTATTTCCAATTCTTTTTCTTTCTCATCATGTCTCATCAATCTCAGAACCATGAGATTTTAGCAATCAAATCTCATCAAACCCAATGGAATCCTATGGGATCAATGGGAACCCATCACTGCTGATCATTGAAAATTTCAAAAAACATATTCCCCAAATGATCGATTTCTAATTAAATTATTTTAAATAAAATCATCAGTTTGGATAGCTCCCAAAGGGTACCCCCCATGAGCCCATGTTCCATATAAATAAAAACCAGGGTGCCCCCTGATTAATCAACCACCTATGTCCCTAATGTTTTTTCTTTGGATTTGCCAGTTCATTCCAATGGAATCTTGTGGGATCCATGAGGTTTTAGAAATCAAATCTCACCAAACCCAATGGAATCTTATGGGATCCAATGGGTTTTTAGCAATCAAATCCCATCAAATCCCATGGAATTCCATGAAGATCTAATTGACGCAAGCCATATTCAAAGTTTTATGGTTCAGAGGGCGTTTACTTAGGGAGGATTCAGGAAAGACCTTGCAAGGTACCTACCTACCTTGCGGGGGGGGGGCGGTTCATTAATCCGATGTTGGCATTATATACCAACTTAGCTATCGTTTGGGGGCCCCACATTGTACAGATGTTCATATATTTTTTGCAGGAGTCTTTGAAGTTGAACTTTCTAATACACCAAAATGTCGAAGTTTACACCATTTTTTGGGCCTCGATCTTGTGCTTCACAACGCAGAAAACAGGCGCTTCATGAACCTGTCTCTGACGGGTTTGGATTGCCGCAGGCAAAAGCACTGGGCAGTTGGCGTTTCAAGCAGTTTCTGCTAGATGGGTATGGGTCAATACCTATAGATACCATATTTTAGTGGGATGAACATCCATTTTAACCCAGCTATGACTTGGGGTTCACGGCACGGTACCAGGGTTTTGACCCATCCCCAGATCAATGTTATCAGATTTTGTTTGCCGAGGGGGGTAACATCAATCACACCTGATGTTGGTGTTTCATTTAGTGTCCCTTTTGTCATCGCTTCCGGTCGCATTCCCTAACTATCAGGGTTGTTCCGTGGTATGTTGCAGCATGAAGTTGGCATGGTGTCCATACTTCATGAATACTAAGTTCGTTGGTGCCTCAAATTAGATATAATAGTTTTTTTGAATCATACCTGGTATGATGGTACCATTTTTAGGGGGATAGGTTTGAAACATGTTGACACTACTTCCCAACGATGAGTTCAAGGAGCTTTTCTACACTCAACATATTTTGTTGGAGGTAACTGAGGTAACCTCCGCTAGATTAACCACAAATAGCGGGTCTTCCATGGTAAAATCATAGAACTGGATGATGGGAAAATTTACAGGAAAACCCTATATTTCATGGTAAAAACCATGGTTTCCTGTAGATTTTCCCTTAAACCAATCCATTGATAAAAACTATGTGGTTAATTTACTCGAGGGCCCCTGTCACAGATCCCCAGTTGCTCCGCTCCAAGCTATACAGGGTGGTACCCCCCAGATGTACCGGTTTCTAATCCCCACTTGGTGGCGAACTACCCACGAATCGTAACTGGGGTTAGTTCACCCCAGTTATAGGTGGATTAAGCCTACTTATCCCATTTATAAATGGTGTTATAACCTACTTGCTAAGTGGGATGAGCCACCAAGCATAACTAGTTCGATATAACCTCCATCAACCCCCGTTATTGAACTTTTGTTCACCAACTTAGCTAACGAACTGGGGCACCACCCTGTCATGAATAATATATCCAATCTTCCCATATATAATATACCATATCAAAAATGACATTATACCCCATATACCATATATAGTTGACTGTTACAATAGATGGGAAACACACAATATATAGTATATATAGGAAACCATCTACACTATTGTGGGAATACATAGGAAATCATCCATTTTAGTAGGATTTTCCATCAAATAAGCCATCCATAAATTGGGGAACCCCCATTTCTAGAAACCCCTATATATATATATATACATACAGGGAATAATACTATATGTATACTATATTCCCATATACTACATTTCGTAATTATATGGTAATCATCTACAATAAACCATGTATATGCATACTATTTTCTATTCATATATATATATATTCCCATATATACCACTGGTTGGTGGTTTGGAACATTTTTTCCCATTCAGTTGGGAAGCTCATAATCCCAACTGACGAACTCATATTTTTCAGAGGGGTGAGTATACCACCAACCAGTATATCATCATATTACTATATGTTTCCATCCCCTTTCACCTACCAGAAACTGGTGAGGTTTCATCCGCCACTGAAATTTATATCCATATATATATATACCATATGTATACCATATTATATCCATATATACACGATATTGTGGGAATTCTGTGATAGGCCGCTGCCTAGGCTTTGGCCAAATCCAGCGTGGCGCAGCGCGCCTTTCGGGAAGCGCTCACCAAGGGCACGCTGCGACCGCGCACCTTGAAGGCGTCCTTTCGGGAAAGCCCTGGTGGAGCGTGTTTTCAAAGGGGAAAGTGATGATAAACTATGAATAAACCATGAATTAACCATGAATAAACTTATGACTCATTTAGCCAATGAGCCTTCCCCCAGGGTCAGGCCCCAAAAAACATGTTATCCCTCATGTCCAAAAACCATGTCAAAATGGTGTTTTTTAATGACTTGTTTGGGGGGCACCTGCTTTCCGCCATGTCATTACAAGAGCTTTTCAGGAAAACGTTGCACTTGGGCATGTGTGTGCCGTGAGAGGCACCTGCCTTCTATCATGTCACTGCAAGATCGGCAAAAGCCCATGATTTGCCTTGCCAAACACTGGCATTTCTCAAGGAAGTCGAAGCCCATGATTTGCAGCCTGTGCTGAACCAGTGTTTCCAGGGCATGCCAACTTCCCATCGCAAAAAAGGCAACCGGGCCCAGCGAATTGCATTGCCAGTTTGAAGCACAGGTACATAGAATTAGTGTTACACATCTCAGGGTTTAAAATTTTAGATTATGAGATTTGTAGTTTGGAGCATGTCACCTTCGATATGGTTTCAATCTGTTGCTGTTGCTTGCAGACTCAAACTTAGAGACTCTAGACTCTGGAAAGAATCAGATGAATCGCATTTCAGAAGTACCTTATTAGTTTACAATAAAAGAACATCATTTGATAGGGTGGCCGGTGAACTTGGATGTTGGTAAATTTGCCACTGCGGTTTTTAAAGTATACTACAGATGCATTTATGTGTTGACACCTGCAAGCTCTTATGACCTACCTCTCGTGATGAGGCTCTAATGGCCACATGCCAGGTCACATGCAAAGCTCTTGAGGCTGTTGTGGTGACATGGTTTTTTGATGTTTTTTGGACATATGGATTTGCAATCCTGACATGGTTTTTATGCAGACAGACCTTTGCCAGAAATGAATGTCATAAGAATAAACCATGGATAAACCATGAGTAACTAGGAAAATATGTAGAGAATCCTACTCGAAGTTCAAAATATGTGGATACTCACTAGCCTAGTTATAGTTAAAGTGGGAATAAACATATGCTGATGAAAAACTACGACAAATATCCATATGGAGGATCCTCCAAGTGAGGAAACCGTTCTGTGAAGTGAGCCATCTTTTTGGGGAGAAATGGATGATAAACTGATGATAAAATATTCAGATGGTGATTTATCCATGAACATTGGGATTGAAGCAACAAATTTCATGCAAGTATACCGTATATCCCAATATATGGCGATGTTGGAGAAAGTGATGATAAACCATGGTGAACAAGTGAACAATTCAGATATGGTGATGTCATGGGGCTATATATTGAGGAAAGCGACTTGATAGCTCTAGATGGCTGATACAACCAAAAAAGTGGCTGCAGGGAAAAACGGGGAGAAACAACATGTGCGATATCTAGATATTACATCCTATATAGTTGTTTCCAGCAACTATATAGGATGTAATATTAGCCCCGTATCTTATCTGATTGGTGGTTTGGAACATTTTTCCATATATTGGGAATTTCATCATCCCAACTGACGAGCTCCATCATTTTTCAGAGGGGTGGCGAAAAAAACACCAACCAGTTATCTAACATTAGCCCCATCCAACATTAATGTTGGTAAAGCCATCCATAATGGGATTGCCAGCATCCCCATGGTAGCCCCTGATCCGAAGGCCTTTTGTCCAAGAATCTAGGATGGTGTTTGGATACTTCTTGTAGCAATTCGCCTCTGGTAAACAGCCACAGTTTGCTGAAAAATCGTGACATTTTAGAAGATAGCTAGATCAACTATTTCTATGGGCCATGGATTCCAGTTCACAAACTCTTAGTTTACCAGAGGGTAATCACTATCATCCTCCATTTTTTATACCAAGGGCTACGATTTGTACATGGTAAAGTGATCGAAAACTTAAGGGGAAAGTCGATGGAAATTGCGGTTCCAAAGGTACAGCATCTACTTCCATGGGGGGGGGTTGGAATATGATTTCTACAAATATATGTATACATACATATATGTATATATATATGTATATATATATATATGTGTGTGTGTGTGTTTATACCCATCCTGTAGTAACCAGCAACAATACGAGATGTCTGAGTTTTGCTAGGAAAAATACGGATCGGGATGGCTGCGAAATAGGTGATGATTGGGAATTCCCCAGTCCAATAGGGACTTATTCAGCAGGGTCACTGACCAGTTGCTAATCCGAAAGGCAATGTACGAAACCACTTGCTGAGCATAAAATGAGCATTTGCGGGATCAAGGCCCTGTTAGTTTGAATTATTGTTTATCCCTTTTGACCTTTTTGCGCGTCACTCAAAAGCATGACCGTTGTCAGGCCATGTTTGTGGGACAGGCCTGGTGGGCAGGACCCCCCTTTTAAGGTGGTGTTTAAGATCTTGCAGCTTGGGTGTTGAGTGGTTGTAACCCCCATATTTTGATTAATGATTAATGTATATTAATGTCACCATGATTAGCAGTGTACTGGGAATTCAATACAGCTTTTGGCCCACATTTTTCATCAATACGCCATGTTGCGACTCAAACTCCGGCGCTCAAAACGGGAGTCGCATTGTCCCCTTACTTTGTGCATCCCGGTAAGTGGTTAAGAACTTTTAAGAACCATATTCCGTTACTGGTTGGTGGTTTGGAACATTTTATATTTTTCCATCTATTGGGAATAACAACCCCAACTGACTTTCATTTTTTTCAGAGGAGTTGGAACCACCAACCAGGTTAGATGTGGAATACCTTCAAGTTCCCTGGGTTTTCCAATTACTGGGACAAAATGGTCCCATTTTCAGATTTTGGGTGAAAGGACACCTCAGCTGGACTTGAAGAGACGGGGGGTTCTTCTTAACAACGAATTAGGGTTTGGAACACAACCTTCCTCTAAGAATTGGGTGATTCTGAGGTTCTATGTTTGGGGGTTGGTAAGCAGACCTTCAATGGTTGAGAAGGTTGAGAAGTCCAGCAACTTGGCTACTT
>CAMXCT020000768.1:698523-759702 GCA_947184155.2 Cladocopium goreaui
ACCAAACCTCTTAAGAAAGATATAGGCTACATAGGTGAACATCAAAGATGCTGGATCTCTTTGGTGCCACTGGGACATAGCACCAGATCAGCCTGTCAATCAAGAGAACATGGATGTTTTCCACAGCGCATCTTGGATATTGTTTTGGCAACTAACTTTAATTTTAGGTTTTACCTCCTGTCAGCGTCAGCCCAAAGCATTGTATTTTCTCAAGTTTCAGTTTGCATGAGCATTGATTCCTGCGAGGTCTTCAGCCACATGCATTTCAACTTTTCCAGTTGATTCTGCGATAGCGGACGTTCATCATCCTCAGTGGAGCCCAGGTCCGTGCTGTGGCCATTGGCATGTGCGAGGACTGCCGCAGGCAGCACCCTCTTCGTGGGCGACGACCCGGCGTATCGAGGCGACAACGAAGTCTTTCTCTGTGCGGCTTGCGGTGTAAGGCGCGCCTACGAGGTTTCGACGTGCCTGAGGGACTTCAGAATAGCCTACACGATCGACCTTCTACCGCTGGGCGTGTCCGAGACTCTGTAAGGCAGGTGAGCCCTGATCATTTCATCTGCTGACCATTGGATGATTCATTTGACTGCGGAAAGTTGTGTTGGGAGGAACATAACCAACACTCCAGCAAAATTAGTTTGAAAGGAATCATGCATTTTGGGAAATCATCACCTGAAGGTGACTGGATTTTAGGCAAGGATCCTTTTTTGGGGGGTCAATTTCACTAGGCGGGTTTCTGGTATTTCTTGTTTTTGAAGCCCAGCAACAGCCAACAAGTATGTCAAGGAACAAGTGACCACTCCAACCTTCACCTTATGAAACTACCGTAGATGGGCGGGCCACAAGCAATGGTTGAGAACTTGCCAAATGTTAGTTTTGGTATAGTGTTCGTAGTTTTACGCGCCACTTTGATTGGTTAAACCCTCCTGACAGAGCTGTTGAAGATGGCCCTGGCTACACAGCTTAGGCGCTCCCATTGGTCAACACAGAAGCTGGAGGGAGCCCGCTGGACTTGCCACTTGCTTCGTTCGGAATGGTCGGATCTCTGAGTTTTGTTGGCCATTTTCGGAAAAAGGTTGGTAAATGTTGGGAAAACCAGTGATGTTTGTAACTAGTCCGTAGTATAGGTGTAAGTACCATAAACCATATATATACTTATTGGAGTTAAAAACCAACTTTGCTATCTAGGGGGCCTCACTTTGTAAATGTCCTGCTTGTGGGATTGAACATCACTTTCAAGCCCCCACTTGTCGGTGATGTTTGGAACATTTACCACGCCGTGTTGTTGGGCACATGGAATTCCAGTGGTGAATGGAGTGAGCGCTTCGGAGCTATGGTTATCCATATCCCTGGCCATGGGGAGCCAAAGTTTGGATATGCGTTTGCCCAGAAACTGATTATATACTACCGAAAGGCACCACTCTCCAGCATTGCAAGCATGGCCGGACACAATTTGATAAGATAACTGTGATCAGGGGTCTGTATGTTACTTCCTAGGTGAACTGGAACCTCTTGGCGGACGTAGGCTCACTCTTCAGCTTCACTTTTTACGCTTCCACCCGTAATATAAAAGTATTTCAGAGTCTGACTATTCATTTCACGCCCGTACTTAGGACCGTGAAATCTGGGGCGTCAAGTGGCAGGCTTAGGGCCATGAGTGAACGGCGCACCCTGCCAATAGGCGAGACCGTAGGAACTTTGGCAGTCATGTTTGCTATGGTGCTGATCGAAGCTGGAGACGCACTCAGACTTATGTCAAAGTCAGAACCGTGTCGTGAAATTTTCTCAGTGGTTGGCACAAGTGGCTGCAGTGATCCAGAGGCTGAAGGAATTCGATGACAAGTTCAGGCCTGTTGTGCACGCTGAGAGAGTGCAGGTGCTCTTCGTGCAATCTCTTTGGCCAAACGGGCCCATGAGATGTTGCCCAACGCCTGGAACACGATAGCTGGTGGGAAGGTCCCGGCATATATGCCTCCGATTTTGGTACGGCCTTCGGAACGAGCTCCGGCTCCTGTTCGGTTCCCAGCTCCGGTTTCTGGTTTGGTCTGTCTGCGATGCACTTATTTTTTTCGACGGAAGCAAAGTGCCTCGAGAAATCTCAGTGCCCAGTAGTTCAATCCAGGGTTTGATCACGATTGTCGTGAACTATCATTTAGAATGATTAAAACATATTAAACTTATCATCGTTGGTATATGTGATATATCATTATGTATCATTATCAGTTATCATGCCCCTGTCGCTGGAAAGATAGGGAACAATTCGCTACTGCGCACACGATCATATTTCCGGGTGATTTACGTCCCAAACCAAAGGTCTGGGGTGATGCACCGACCAAGTATAAACGACCATAGCTTTGTAGTTCTGACAGCATATACGTAAAGAGTTGCTCAATCTGTTTACCCAGCAACAGAGAAATCGAGTCATCTACATATATTTAATTAGGCCCGAGCGCTGGTTAAGAATCCGAAAGCTTGAGGCCCAGGGTCCCTCAAATTCTTATTTTTAAATGCAGGCAAATTTAAACCACCATAGGCCGAGGGTCCCTCAAATTCTTAAGGCATTCTTAGTTATGTATTGCATGCATCTGCACAATTTGGCGCAAGCTTAAACGAGGTAAGGAGGTGGAGTTGGCAGATTTGACAAGATGCATGCGAAAAAATGAATTTTGAGAGCCTGAAAAAGTGTTTTTTGCAAAGCCGGGCTTGCCTGAGTTTCATGAGAGCAGCGCGGAGAAAAAAAACACTTTTTTTCAGAGCCTGAAACATTTTTTTTTGCAAAGCCAGGCTTGTCTGAATTTCATAAGCTTAGCGTGCAAAA
The DNA here is from genome assembly GCA_947184155.2 of Cladocopium goreaui. NCBI lineage: Eukaryota > Dinophyceae > Suessiales > Symbiodiniaceae > Cladocopium > Cladocopium goreaui. Next base: position 701,342 of record CAMXCT020000768.1, read on the forward strand.
AACATTTTTTTAGAGTATGATTTTTTTTTTTGCAAAGCCGAGCTTCTCTGAGTTTCATGAGAGCAGTGTGGAAAAAAGTTTCTAGAGCCTGAAAAGTTGTTGTTTTTTTCCAAGCCTCAGTTTTCTTCAAGTTATAGCAGAAAACAATGTTTCAGGCCCCCGAGTCTACCCACATAGTCATTTTTTCTGGATTGGAAGTAATCCAAATATGCGCGAAAATCAATCGGAGCTTGAAAAAATGTTTTTCTGCAGAGCCCTACTTCAGCTAAGTTTCTTGGCTGTTCCAGCTAATTTTGTTTTGATTGCCTTAAAGTTGGAAAAGCAGCCAGAGACCGCATAGCTCAGTCAACAGCGCGGCGGGCTAAGGCGCAGAGGTCGCAGGCTCGATTCCGGGCGCGGCTCTTTTCGCCAAGTTTTTGGGTAAACAATGTTCCAGGTCCGATTGGAAGCAGTCCAAGCACGCGCGAAAAAAACATTTTTCGGAGCTTGAAAAATTGATTTTCTGCAAAGTTTCAGTTTTCTTCAAGTTGTTAGGGAAAACAATGTTCCAGGACGTCTATCCACATCGATTCTGCGTGGATTGGCAGCAGTCCAAGCATGTGCGAAAAAACGATTTTTCGTAGCTTGAAAAATTGTTTTTCTGCAAAGCCCGATTTCATCCCATACGACCATAAGGGGTCACGCCACACAAAAAATGAACCACAAAGGGGAATTGCGAACCTCACGTATAAGCAGTAATTTAAGAATTTGGCAATCCTATTGCAGGGTCCCTCAAGTTCTTAAAGTACTATGTGTTTGGTATAGCTGAAAATATGTAGCCCGCCTTGGATTCGAGCTCCTCAAGTTCTTATACAGTGAATTCTTGTACAATACTCAAGCTGTATATATATATATATACACACACCGCATCTAATATATATATATACATATATATACATGCATGCAAGCATGCAAACATGCATACATACATACACATTTACATTTACATATATACATATATATATATACATATACATCTACAGATACATTTAAAATCAAATATACATATACATTTACATGTACATATACATATACATGTACACAGATATACATACACATACATACATACATACATACACATACACATACACATACACATACACATACATATTTATATATTTGCATACATACATACGTACGTACGTACGTACGTACGTACGTACGTACATACATACATACATACATATATCTACATATATCTACATATATCTACATATATCTACATATATCTACATATATTTAACATATAATATAGACTATTTAACATATATATAACCACCGTATAAATTTGCTGTCACACGGTTTTGCGCCGAGGCAATCCTCCCTGGTGAGTCAATGGCGACTCGTGGAGCGCAGTGAACACGAGATCCACGGCGTGGCTTTGGTGAAAACTGCATGGTTTTTTTCCGGGTTTACCACATTTTTTGATGAGAAGATATAGAGTACATCCCAAATATATTTATATATATATATAGACACGCCATACTATATATATATATAACATTGTGTGTATATATGTATACCATAGCATATTTGGATAGCTATGGCGACCTGTAGGCCTCTATGGGATCAACGCCGCTTCTGGCGTCAAACGATTCGAGAATGGTGGGGGTGAACATAGGAAAAACTGGTGATTTATGGTGACTAAATGAAAAAACCTAGGAAAAAATTGTGATTTATGGTGATTAAATGAAAAAAACATGGGAAACATGGTGAAAACTGGTGAGTTCACCAACAAAAATGTGGATTTAATGTGATTTGTATGGATATATATATATATAGCTGATTTGTGATAGCTAAGTTGGTGCAAATAAGTTGGTTAGCAAAGGCTCAGTGCTGTTTCCGTTAAGCATGCCGATGTAAACAAGAGGCTCAGTGGTTTCACGATGAGCTCTACACATTGCAGTGGCCATGATCTGACCACTGCTGGTTGAGTTGGAACATAATTCCAATTTCACACTGGTTTATGGTACAAAAATAACTCTAGTTATTGGGGCGAATGTAAACCAACTTATAACGTTTGGGGGCCCCACATTGGGATGATCGTCGAAAGAACCATGGTCGAAAGAACCATGGTCTTGCACATGGTGAGACTACTCTTGAACTTGCTGTGCAGGGCAACCTAGCTGAAATGGCTGTTCCATGATCCGAAGATGCCGGCAGATTTTGTGACTGGTGTTGGACACTGGAGCCTTGACTCTGCAGGTCTTCTTGGACGTGTAACGTTGGCATTTTTCAGCAGAATGTATATGCGAAAGAAATGGCAATGTTTGTTCTTTTCCTTTTCCACAAGTCGTAAGAGTTTAAAACACAGGCCAATGGTTGGGGGATACAACTATCGTTCATGGTGGTTATGAAAACCAAGTTATAACTGTTGGGAGGGGGGGCCTCACCTTGTGGTCTTTAGCCATTTGATGAGAACTATTCTATACTACATCCTATTGGAAATGCGTTGGCCAAGGTTCGCTGTTCAGAAATTGTAAAAAGTTGGTATGACCAATTCTGGTTGGTGGTTTCAAACATGTTTTATTTTCCATAATACATGGAATAACCCTTCCCATTGACTTTCATATTTTTCAGAGGAGTTGAAACCACCAACCAGCTTGTTTGGAACGACTATTCCACTGACCTATTTCTTGGGGGATGGGTTGAAACCAGTGTCCCCAATCAGTGGCAGCAAAAGCTAAGAGTTTTAGTACCTGAAAGGAACGAGAACTAAAGATATGCCCTCCGTTAATCTAACAGATTAAAATCACCATGTTTAAAAAAGGAAGAAAAAATCATCCATAAGTGGACCATGTTCGATAGCAAACTGCCAAATTACCAGATGCTTTAAATCCCACCCGTTTCTGGTCCTGAAGGTTTGCTTTGCTACATTACATTTTGGTTGTTGGCTATTCCTGTCTGTCAGCATAATTCATTATGATTTTGTTTCCTTTCATTCTCATGAACATTTGGAAAATCTTGGAAACTTCCTTTAAATGCTCATCCTATTTACCCTCCGGTAAACAAACACGGCTATGGAAAATGGCCCATTGATAGTTGATTTACCTACTAAAAGTGGTGATTTTCCATAGCTATGTTTGTTTACCAGAGGGTAATAGTCGCTAAAAAACCTCCATTTTGCCACCCATTTTCGATGTCAAGGCGGAGTTGGAGAAACGCTGTGCGGCCTATGTGGCGGAACGCTTGGCCAACAAAGATTTGGCTCCGCCAGGTACGCGGATCAGGCTGAAGGCATCCCAGGCCCCGAAATAGCAGTTAGAAATAGGTGTAACTGGTTATAAATGTGGTTAATGTCAAACCCGGATTAATAAACCATGGTTTATTAATTAGGGGGTACTCCTCCAATAGTCATAATCTGATACCTAAATGGTACCCTCCCAATTAAACAGCCCAGGGGTTTATCAATCCAGGGTTGGCATTATAACTGAATAACTGACTTGCAACTCACTTATGACTGATTTATAACTGGTTTATATGCTTATGAATTCATAATTGCGGTGGTTTCACGAACCTATATTCCGTCCCGACCTGACTTGATGGGGGGGCCTCACCTTGTATGTTCAATGGTAAAATATGGAAAAGGTATGGAATTATCAAATGGTATCATCAAATGATTTGCGGTATTGGAATATGTGACCAATGATTTATCATCTATAAACAGATCATTTCTGTGATATTTCTTCGACCGCCAATCCATGCTACGAAGAGAATCCGTGCTCGCCGCTGGGTGAACTTGGATCAAATCACCTTCGCAGAGCGGCAGAGTGGGCGTCTGGTGGTTTTTTTCCCTCCCCCTCCGAGATGGTGATGGTTCCTATATGTATACGTGCCCTCTGGTAAACAGCCACATAGCGAACTGGAAAATCACCATGCTATTCATAGGTAAATCCACTATTTCTATCGGCCGTTTCCAATAGCTATGTTAAATTACCAAAGGGTATTTTATATAGTGTATGTGCAAATGTATACAGTATGTATATGTATGTTAAAATGCATATGTCATATGTCTATGTATCGCTCCCCCCCTGTGGATGTGGTGAGGGGTGGGGGTGGGGGAGTAACCCCCCATACCATATGGAGGGGCGTGAACACAAGACACGGGAGCATATAAACCTACCATAAATATCCATAAACCCAATCTATTGGAGCTTTTTGAACCAACTTAACGAACTGGGGCACCACCTTAGTGGAAAAGCAGCTGTACAGAGAGGATGATGAAATTCAAAGAGAGGATGCACTCGCACGACGTGGGTACCATCTTCTTTCAGACGGAGGTTTGCTGAGTCAGGACTTGTTGCAACAGTTTCTTCCGATTTTTGATGCATGCGATGAAGGCTGGGAGGCAGCGGTGCAAAGTGGTTTGGCAACTGGAAGAAAACTCCACGGCGGATGTGTTTGCTAGGCGTCACTTATTACAGGAAGACTCTGTGCAGAGATATATCGGCTCCAATGTTCATTAAAAAAATGTGACCACAAAAATAGCGTCATATTTTGAGCAAACCAACTGGTGATGGGTAGTGGGGTGGGTTAGTACATGTAACCTGTTTTCCCCATTTTGATTAGGATATATAAATCTAACCAGCTGAAATCTGTTTTCTTCGAAGGTATCTAAGATTGGACTTCTGGATGTTCAACCTCATGATTCGTCAAAACATGACGTGTATTTCCATAAAATGGGTTGGTCATCAATCGATTTTTAGGGTTTCTATAGATGAACCCATTATAAGATTATATCACATAAGCAACCCATTTAATATAATCCATAGCCATAGGTTAAAGGGAATCCTTATATATATATATATATTACTTTGGGATTCTGATTTTTCATGAGATGGATGGCCTGGATCACCGTAACCCTGGGATTGCGCCACCACCAGCTGCTGGGACTTCTTTGGGCCTTGCCTGGGATCTTGGGTCATGGGGGAAACTCCATAGTCATGGTGCTACCCCAAGCGAGCATTGGATGGTGACTAGTTCATGGAAAATCCATCAATGGATGAGAACTGGGGGTACCCTAAATTTAGGAAACCTCTGTTATCATGATAATCCCATTAATACGTAATCAACCAGCAGTGCTCAAAAAAGAGTTCTAATATGATTGTCATAGATTACGATACCACGGGATTATTCAATATCCGAGAAAAAAACATTGTGGATTATCACAATTCATGATGGGAATCCCTATTCACCAGAGAATACAGAAAAACACAAAAAGAAACCATACTTGTCAGCAGATTTCCTAGCAGATTTTCTGATGCTTTCCCCTCACGGCACAAGTGCCGTGATTCTGGGGATCCATCTCCAGGTGGCCCTTTTTTTGGTAGGTAGATTCGGCCCGGTCATCAATCCATGAGGGGTTTTTTCGAGCCAAGCTCCATGATGTTGGGATTCCCATTGGAATGGATGAATGGATGACCATAAACCATCATATACCCTCTGGTAATTTGTTACATAGCTATTGAAAATGGTGATTTTCCTAGTGGATTTTCCCATTGAAAATGGTGGATCTTTCCAGTTCGCTATGTGGCTGTTTACCAGAGGGTAGTTGAAGGCTGATGTATCCCATGATGTTCCCATTTTATTCCCATAAACCATCATGTTTTGACCCCACATGTGGGGACGACACAGCTTTTTCGCTTCGTCAGGTGAACCCGAGGAGGTTCCAGAGCTTACGAGCAGCTCCAAGATGCCTGTGGATTTGGTGGCCAAGATGATTCAGTGACCTGGCTGTGAAACATTGTGAAACAACTCGTGAAGGCTAAGAGAAGCGGTTGGTTTTATAAGGCGGATATTTATATACTGTATGACATGTACATACATGGATATATATATATATATATACATATATATATATACATATTTACATATCTACATATGTACACATATATATACATATACATATACATGTACATATACATATTTACAAAAATATACATATATACATATATACATATTTACATATATACATATATACATATATACATATATACATATATATATATATATGTATTTACATATATATATATACATATACATATATATATATATACTGGTTGGTGGTTTCAAAGATTTATATTTTCCATAATACATTGGGAATAATCATCCCAACTGACTAATATGTTTCAAGATGGTTAAAACCACCAACCAGTATACATACATACATATTTAGGGGATATCATGGAGAAAAAGTCAAGATTTTGGGGATATCCCGTTTGTGTGCCAGGCTAGGTTTGACAGGAAACTCGGCCAGCTAAAGACCAGGTTTGTCTGAATGGGTTTAATTCACTATTTTTTGAATAATGTGGTTAAAACAATAATAACCACCCATTTTGGAATAGTTGATACCACCTATTTGTGGTGAAATTGGGGATTGTTGCGTTACCAACATTACCCAAAAATCCGCTGGTTTAGATTATGACACTCCACATGTTTATGATAAGATGTTTGTGTATATATATATATATACCCTCTGGCAATTTAACATAACTATGGAAAGATCCACCATTTATAGTGAACTTTCCCATGAAAAATGGTGGATCTTTCCATAGTTATGTTAAATTACCAGAGGGTGTATATATATATATATATACATACAAATATCCACCATTTTTGGACAGATTGGAATGGCTCCATTGCTCCATTCATCTTGGGAAAACTGACTGGTGAATCGTGGGGGGCCATGGGTTGCGAAAAAAATGAAATCGTTGGTGGGTTTCAGCCCGCTTAGGAAGTGGGTTATAGCCTCAATTATAAGTGGATTAACCCTACTTATCCCATTTATAACTGGGGTTATAACCCACTTACGATTCGTGGGATCAGCCACCAAGTAGTGGGTTTCAGTGTGTGTTGTGTTTTTCATCCTGCCTCGAAAGATCTTAGATGGCCGGTTCGGACCACTATTTTGAGACAAAGCTATGATAGTCACAACGTTTCCAGTCACGCATAGTCACGACTGAAAGAGTCCGAAATAGTCCATTCTTTCTACTTGCAGTTCCAGTTATATCATCAACTTATATAACATATAAGCATCATCAACTTATATAACATACAACTATCATCAACTTACATAACCATAGTTATAAAGGTTATATCCCAACGTCTAGTGGCTATTACCATGGTTGCCATGAAGCCATCACCCCTGGCCACCATCTAAAAATCGCCCAAGGGGTGATGAGGAGGACGAGCAAAGTCCTGTGCTCTTAAAGACTTGGGACTTTGGAGGGCAACGCGAATATTACGTTCGGAACCCATGGGGCAAAATGGTTTGGTTTAAGGGAAAAAAACTACAGGTTTTTCCATGATTGTTCCTACCATATATATATATATGTATATGTGGGGTTTTCCTGTAGCTTTTCCTTCAAACCAATGGGAGGGGATGGAATCAAGTTGCGGGCAGCCGGGGAAAAAAGGACGGTCATTTGATGTCTAGGGTGATAGAGTAAGCTGCTTACACTGGATGTGTTGAGGGAATTTTGTGATGTAAAAGCGGTTCAACCAAAGCAGCCATGGCAAGGTGTAGCTTTCTACATCCAAAACGCCAGTGGAGCTCAGGAAATATTAGCCTCTGGACAGATTTCTACAGGTACTGATCCATTTGCTGGCTGGCCATTTGTTTACTTCTAAAATACCGTCAGTGAGGCAGTCCAAGTTTGGATCTTCCATATAATTTATAAGCCAACTATAGATTATAAACGGATATACGCATACATATTTATATATACATATATACATATATATATATATATATACATTACATGATATCTTAATCATATCCTCCATAAGCCCAACGGTTAACATCCAAGGATCGTTCTCATCATCCCCTGCAACATCGTTTCGTCAGTCCGTCAAGTCGCGCCGAAGCTTTGTCCCATGAATTTTCATCGTCCGAAAAGGATGAAAATGGACCCAAAAATGCATGGATTGATACTTAACCAGAACTGGTCGGTGGTTTGGAACATTTCTAGGGCAATCTTACATGGATACCTACTAATCCTTTAGTCTTTTGGTATTAATGGGAATATCTACTAACCAGCAAAGAATTTATTTTTTGCAGGGTATCTAAGATTGGCAATGTTAACCAGAACTGCTTGGTGGTTTGGAACATTTTATATTGTTCCACTTATTGGGAATATTGATCCCAACTGACGAACGCCATCATTGTTCAGAGGGGTGGCGAAAAACCACCAAGCAGATAACATAATAGACATAATATAATTTGACTGACATGATCCAAAGTGGATTGATTCTTAAACATATTTGAATTACCATCTGCTGATGACTAACAGTTTGCCATGGAAAGATCCACCCATTTTCAAGTTCGGTAAGCCATCTTTTTCTATGGGCCATCTATACCATGGCGAACTGTTAGTCATAACCAGAGGGTAACCAATGATGGGGGATTTATAAATCCACAAAAAATATGCCCCGTGATTTCCGCAGTTCCCCGTGATGTGTTTTTTGTCAAAGATGACCATTTGAATGGGTTGACCAACTGAAAATAAATGCTGGGAATAGCTAAGAACTATTGGCACAAACATGTTTTAGCTTACCTGGCTTACCTGAAATAAAGATTGGAACTGTGTGACTGGAAATAGATATGGCAGATATGGATAGTTTGCGAATGGACAACACATCCTGTAGGTAGAAAAGTTCGGTAGAAAATCCTGTAGAAAATCCTGTAGAATCCATCCAAGCTAGATAGAATAGGTAGAAAAGAAGCTGCCGAAAGGTCATGCATCATCTCTTCCTGACGAATCGCGGGTGCCATCCCCAGTTTTTTCCCGCCGATGCATGATGGACGTTTGTTTCTTGGGGATTTAAGGTGAGTTAACCGCGTTTCCAGGAGGAAAATGGAGCTTCAAATAGCAAAAACGTATACAAATGTGGGATTTATAGTTGATTTAGTTGATTATTTGATTGATAGCGAAGTGTGTGTTCACACAACTCCCACAGCTGGGTTTATGGCAACGATAATTCTAGTTGACGGGGTCCAAATGGGTGCGTATCAAACTCGGTCAATACCCACAAATATATCTCCATAACCAAATCATACATTATAAGTCCGGTATGCCTCCCAAATCATTGTCCATAATATCCATTATAACTCCTTATTATACAGTATACCGTACCTTATTATTATGCATTGTATCCATTATTGCCCCCATTATTACCATTTGTTTCCAGTAGTATCCATTATAAATCCCATATACCTCCCATCATTAGTATCCATTATATCATATGATATCCCAGTATAGTCCCACTATGTCACCATAAAATGCTTGATTTACCCCGATGGTACAGCCATTTTGTCTCCATGATCATCCATCTGTTGTAAGTATTCTCATCTACTATTACAAGAAGCCATTATTATATGGATGATAACTTATAAAAAAACAATTACAATATGATTATGCACTATAAATCCAGTATCCATCCACTGTAAATCCATAATCCATGATCTCTCCCATTATCATTATCCATCATTATTCATCATTATCAGTCCATTCAGGACAGGACAAGAGATCCGAAAAAAAAAAAAACGGAAAAACATAATGGTCAAACGAATTGCGGTGCCTTTTGGTATGGTGTTATCCATTTCAAATCCGTTATAAATCCATTCTTGTCATTGACCACATGTAAATCCATTATGTTTTCCACTATCATTATCCATTATTTCCATGATTATCATTATTCCACTATAAATCCATTAGGAATCCAGTATAAATCCATAGAATGCTTGATTTACTCAACCCGCATCATATGATCACCATATTGCTTGATTTGCCCCAAAAATGGAGATCAAATCCATTCCTGGAGAATTTACGCCATATTAATGGTTTTTTGTTTATCTCCATTTATGATAACCATATATTAATGGCTGGAGAATTAATGGTATAGATGGTATATCTCCATTTGATAAACAAAAAACCATTTATGATAACCATATATAACATATATATTAACCATTCCCCCCAAATTCTCCTTCTGAGTTTCTACATCGTGGTCACCCGCCTGGACGCTTGGCGAACGGGTCCTACGGGTCCTTTGGACTCGGGCGACGTACTTCGGGACACCGACAGCGAGGTGCCGCGGTGAGTGAAACACGGGGTTAACCGTGGAAAATGATGAGCATCAACCAGATGCTTGGGAACATGTTTATTATTATGTTTGGGATTTTCGGTTAATCTACCAGTGTATGGTTCACTGTATATATTTATAATACATATATTGGTGGTTTGGAACATGAATTTTATGACTTTCCATATATTGGGAAGAATAATCCCAACTGACGAAGTCACATTTTTGGGTAGGTATACCACCAACCAGTCATGCTGGCATCCCATGACCTCCATAGCGAATTCACTTCAGTTTTCCCAGCGGAGAGAATGGACGGACCACCACCCAACTTCGTGCCTATCACAGCGAGCCGGCGCGGGAGTAACTTCATGACCATTGTTTGGGGGTTTCCTGAAATAGGTCTACCCCAAAATGGATGGTTTATAATGGAAAATCCTTCTATAAATGGAAGATTTGGGGGTACCCCCAGTTTAGGAAACCTCATATATGAGACTGCCGAAGGCTGCGAATCAATCCCTGTGAATCATGCGATTTTGTTCACAAGCAAGTCTCTCAACTTGAAGAAAAGGAGAGCGAACGCGAAGAGGAGCCAAAAGAAGTGATCCCATCTGTATTGTCAACAATTCGATAGGATTTTTGAATGGCTCGGATTCGCAGCTACTCATGTAGTACACCCAATCACCATACCCGTGTTTTGAAAGGCCTGTGAGAAACCCCCATGAACCCCCCATGAAACAACATTTCGAAACATAAAGGTGAGCTTAACTTGGAAATGACGCACGTCATAATTCACATAATATGTTTTAGAAGAACGAAAGGTGAAACGATGTTTTTAGTCATCATTTGCAGGTGTTACCCTCTGGTAAACTAACATAACTATGGAAAATCACCATATTTAATGGGAAAAACCACTATAAATGGCCATTTTCAATAGCTATGTTAGTTTACCAGAGGGTATATTCTCATAGTAGCCCAACACCACCATTTGTGTTGGTTAAACCACCTACATGGCCCAGGACGGAGGGGCGTTCGAACCTCCGCTCGATGCCCTGCCGGGGCTGCCAAGCCCGGGGTGGTGAGTTCGGGGATACTACCCAAACCTCAACAAATAGATAGGTAGAACAGGTAGAATAGGTAGGAATAGGTAGGTACTGTAGGTAGATAGATAGGTAGATAGATAGATAGAGAAAGAAAAAGAGAAAGAGAGAAATAGAGAAATATAGAGAGCGATAGTTTACTTGGATCATCCCACTTAACACCTGGTTGGTAGGCTTCTAAGCCACCGGGAGAAGCCTAGGAATTGGGGACTTACCCTCCATCGTCCTCATATGCTTCACCATGTTGATGAACAACCGCAGCCCCGGTGGAGATTGTTCGCTTGTTAGTACCATTTTATGGCAACTTCTGTGACCTACTTGGACGGCAAATTCTTGGGAAACAGGATTAGTAAGTCGGGATGTTCCCTTTTTGTATGTTGGGAAACAGTTGTCCATGCAAACCAGAAAAGAGGTATGTGCATATTCTATATCCCTCCCTGAAGTGACAAAGTTCAACCATCCAGATGAACTTGTGACAATGTCATTATTGAAGAAAGAAGTGGGCAGCAGGAAGAAATCACCACGATACAGATTGGCGTTCAACGGTGTTGAATGGTTTGCCGGTGATTATTATGTGCTGAGAAAAGGGCAAGTTGATGCAACTGCAGCAGCAATTGATTTTAAGCCGCTCACTGCAGGTGAGTTTGCGAGCATGAGATTGTTTCATACTTCCTCAAGCCATTCTGGAGGTAGCAAGACAGCAGATCAGTTGAATCTATCAGGCATTCTTGGGATGCCGCCTAGAACAAAGTTTTCAGGCAAACGTAAGTTGAACGCTTTGCTGACCCGGATGATTTGTGCCACCTGACGACTTGTGCTTCGAGTCTAACCCGCACATGGGATGAGCCGGAGGAGCAGCATGAGGCTCAACGTCCGGATGTTTACATTGGGAATCCATAGAGGACGTTCCATTGCCACGGAAATTAGACTACCAGCACCAAATGGTATCAGCCATAAACATAATTTTGAAACTGATATTCCATGGATTTTCCATATTTTACACGTATTCCATCTGAAAATTTCAAAGGGTATCAACCCAAACATCTGTGATAGTCCATTTTGTAATCTCTTACTGCTTGATCAACCACATCGGTTTTTCACTGCATTGCAGATCGGGGACTTGGAGAGTCATCCCAGTTAGAAGTGCCTCGTGACTTGGAGTCCCTTACGTGGGATTGTGCCACACATATACAGTAATATACACGATTTTTAACGGCGTATCATCTAGAACCATCACAATTACCAATGTAATAGCCATATTATATCCCAGTTATGTTTAGGAGACAAAATCAGTACATAGCTTATTGACCCTTACGATGCCTCGCACCAAGTCGTGGGAATACGAAGCAATGCCTTACTACCCTCGGGTAGTCAAACGTGGTCGCGAAATCCATCACCGATGGGCATAAAGAATGGCGTGAATAGAATCATTCTCTTACTATGCGCTGCTATAACTGGCTGGTGTTTTGGAACCTTTTTTTATTTTTCCATATATTTGGAATAATAATTCCAACTGACTAATATTTTTCAGAGGGGTGGAAACCACCAACCAGATAATCACTATCCTTAAAAATAGTATACCCATGAATTTATGAGTGTCATAGATTCACCCAATAGATATGTAATGATAGTTGTTCACCATAGCTATTCACCCAGTGAAACTATGGGGTGAATAGATAATTTGATTTAATCATAGATAACGAACCTATGGATTTTCATCTATCATTAACCGTAGTTACCATCTATATAACAGATAATCATCGATAGGTCACCATAGTTATCATCTATTACCCTCTGGTAAACCAACATAACTATGGAAAATGACCATTTATAGTTGAATTACATATTAAAATGGTGATTTTCCAAAGTTAAATTACCATAGTTATCATTGTTATCATCTATTAACCATAGTTATCATCTATTATCCATTATGAACCATAGTTCTCATATTAATCATAGATGTTTCACCCCTTGGTTATCCCATCAACTTCGGCTTCCAGGACCTTTTGGCTCTCCTCTATCCACGTCCATGCACCGGATGTGCCTTGAGATGTCGATGGGGAGTTGGGGCAACCAAAATGGGAAGTTTTCGGAGAACTATCCCCAAATATATGGTTTTTTTTCGTTTAATCTACCAGTGTATGATTCACTGTATATTATATATATATACTGGTTGGTGGTTTGGAACATGATTTTGATGACTTTCCATATATTGGGAAGCTCACAATCCCAAGTGACGAACTCATATTTTTCAGAGGGGTGGGTATACCACCAACCAGTAATGTAAATTGGGAGAAGATCCTGGGAATATGGATAAATAGAATCGTAAAATTGTTAGATCTACCACCATGATATTCCCATTTTACCATGAGGAATGCGAGGAATAGATGGCTGGTAGATTCCCAATGGGAATATCGTGGGATAAAAATGGGAATATGATGGGAATACCATGAGATATATCATGGTTACAATGATACTAATGATGGGAATATATATATATATAATGAGAATATAATGGTATATATAATGGGAATATAATGGTATAAAACAGTTGATGAGATTTTTAAGATATGGGGGACTGAGGTGGCACCTGAAAATGGGAAACCTGAAAAAAAATAGAGTGGAGAAACAGCTACGGCTTATATATATATATACATAATTATATACTGGTTGGTGGTTTGGAACATGTTTATTTTTCCATATATTGGGAATAATAACCCCAACTGACTAATATTGTTCAGAGGGGCTGAAACCGCCAACCAGTATATATATATTTATATATATATACTTACATATATATATATACTTACATATATATATAATATATCTGTCAATCCCGCAATTGAGAAACAAGAAAGGAAGTGTCCTGGATCAGCCCTGGACGCCTGGCATGGCTCCAAGGCACGCAGGGAATCAGAACGACAATTCGGCTGCTGTTTATCCAGGCTTCTACGAAGCGCTGATCAAGGACTTCAAGAAATTCATCCAGAGCTACAAATTTCAACAAGCGCGAGAGATGGATGATGGGCCAACAAAAATCCTTATTTTTTGGATCGTTGAGGTTGCTCATAGACATTCTTAAACTTATCATTTTTCGCTGGTGGCCATTCAAAATCAACCACTGAGTTCGGCGGAACTGCCTCGGTGCTGCAAGGACTTCATGGAATAGATGCCGCACTGTTGGTCCCCTTTGGTTGCTGTTGCTGTTGTTTTTTTTGTTGTCTATGTTGGTTTCTTCGAAAAATAGGGTCCCGTTAGAAATACCCTGGCCATGGACTGAGTCCCATTTGGGAACTATTTGGAAGAAATCGTCACCATTTAATAAAGATTAAGGGGATGGTTTATGATTACTGATTGAGGGGGTGGTTCATGGTGATTATGGGGTTGGTTTATGATTGGCTTTTGGAACTAAAGATTCCAGAAAAATCTGTACAGCCAATCATAAACCATCCCCATAATCACTATGGGTGGTATCGGTGGTATAAATCATCCTCAGTCATGGTAGGTTTATGGCAAGGTTTTATCACATTAGATACCCTCTGGTAAAGTAACTAACATAGCTATGGAAAATGACCATTTATAGTTGATTTTCCCATTGAAAATGGTGGATCTTTCCATTGTTATGTGGCTGTTTATCACATTAGATATCCTCCAAACCGGGCACCGAACTCAAGGCTCTGGTCTTTATTGTGGGCAGCCATGCTGACGTGGTGGCTTGTGGACACGAGGAGACCGAGGCACCAAATGGCACCATGCGTGGTTGATAACCCATATTGGGATACTGGTTGGTGGTTTGGAACATTGGTTTAGTATGGGGTAATGATGGTTAATGATGGTTAATAATCACTGGTATCTATGGTTAATCTATGGTTAATCTATGGTTAATAATTGGAATAACAATATATCTGGTTGGTGGTGACTGGAACCATGGAATTTTGAATGACGTTCCAGAAACAGTTGGGAATTTCCATCCATCCCAACTGACGAACTCACTCCATCATTTTTCAGAGGGGTAGGTTGAAACCACCAACCAGGATATGAAATGGTGATGTAATGGAATATGCATGGCTTATATGTACCCTCTGGTAAACGTTTACAGTTTGCAAACTTGAAGCCATGGCCCAGTCGAAATAGTGGATTTACCCATGAATAGCATGCTGGGTTTTCCATCGTTTTTGGTATGTTTACCAGGCCGGGTAATGTCTATCATGGTGATTTACCCAAAGATCAATGGGATCCCTAAAGTCCTCCGGTGAGTTTCAATCCTAAACCATGGTTCTCATGGAATCTGATGGATGTGGGATACCCATTTCAGGAAACCTCCAATATACTTGGAGTATACCTATTGTACATCTGGCGTAAGATATGACCCACAAATCCTGGGATGCACATCCCGGAGTTATCTCTCACCTGGTTGGTGGTTTGGAACCATGGAATTTGATGTTCCCCAATAGTTGGGATGATGATCCAATCTGACTTTCATATTTTTCAGGGTGGTTGAAACCACCAATTAGTCACTCAATTAACCACAATATTAGATGGCCATTACTTCAGGTGGCCTGCAGTGGCACAGCTTCCGGTGAACTTCTGGGGTGCCAAAACTGGGTCGCAACTTCCGAAGCCAAATCGCCCATGTCCAAGATATCCAGCTGACACCTCCATTGGGAACGATTTTGGTGACTGTGATGTGACTGTGAAACATTGGAAATCATGGGATAATCATGCGATAATCATGGGATAACCATGGGACCGATCATCCCAACTGCAGGATCTGGTCCACCGTATCATCCCAATTGCTTGTCGTGACCGATTTTTAGTAGATGTGATGTGCATCATGAGCAGCGTTCAAATCTTTCCCAAAGTGGGGTGCCTCATCATTCGGTTTGGAAGCCCATCCGGTAGATAGAAATGCACCACAGGAGTTGGCCTTGGTATCAACCACATGACCTACCTTGGGTTGGAAGGAAACTTGTGGTTTCATTTGATTCTAAAATCAAAGAGTTCCTGTAAAGGTTCCCGACCATACCCCCGTTACCTTTGATCCACTCACTCCAGGCTCGTGTTGAAGAAGAGATCGTTTGGAGACCAAGTGGCAGGGGGGTGTTGCCCAATCGTAGACGGTTCCTGTTGTCTTTGTTTCGAAGAATATTCCGAGTAGGCTTAGTTAAGGCCATTGTTAGTGTATATATTTTATATTCCCATTATATAGTTCCATAGTGTCCCATGGTATCCTCATCATATCCCCAAAACATGCTCACATGGTTTAAACCATGCACAAGTACCTTCACACAAGGTGATGCCCCTAATTACTTAGCTGAGTTGGAGTATTTGCCAAGTTGTGGTTCGTGATAAATACATTCATACTTAGTCGGGTTCATAAACCGACTTATACTTGGTGAGCACCACCTTTTTTATGCAGCTAATATCGCTTTGTTACCAGCAACCCAACTCAACCAGCAGTGATGTGACAAGCTGTCTTTATCTTGGGATTTTCACGTCCGAGATGCTCGAACAATTGGTGCCAGGCATTGGCCGTGTTTTTTCCCCACCTGCCAGGTGAGGGTTGTTAGATTTTATGTCAGTTGCCTCCTCGTCCTCCTCCTCCTCCTCCTGCTCCTCCTGCTCCTCCCCCTCCTCCTCCTCCGCCTCCTCCTCCTCGTCCTCCGCCTCCTCGTCCTCGTCCTCCTTGTCGTCCTTGCTCAACTGCGACCCGCGATCCACAGTGTTCCCTGCCGGACCTCAACCACGACCATCCACGCCCAGTGTTCCCTGCCGGACCTCAACCACGACCATCCGCGCCCAGTGTTCCCTGCCGGACCTCAACCACGACCATCCACGCCCAGTGTTCCCTGCCGGACCTCAACCACGAGCCATCCACGCCCAGTGGTCCCTGCCGGACCTCAACCACGACCATCCACGCCCAGTGTTCCCTGCCGGACCTCGACCACGACCATCCACGCCCAATGTTCCCTGCCGGACCTCAACCACGACCATCCTCGCCCAGTGTTCCCTGCCGGACCTCAACCACGACCATCCACGCCCAGTGGTCCCTGCCGGACCTCAACCGCGAGTATCCACGCCAAGTGTTCCCTGCCGGACCTCATGTAGGAAGATATGGGACAAAGAATGCGCAGAAGAAAGTTAGAAAGAATGTCAGAAAGAATGTCAGAAGATATGCCAGAAGATATGCCAGAAGATATGCCAGATAGAATGCCAGATAATATGCCAGAAGATATGCCAGATAGAATGCCAGATAGAATGCCAGAAGATTTGCCAGATAGAATGCCAGAAAATATGCCAGAAGATATGCCAGATAGATATGCCAGAAGATATGCAAGAAGATATGCCAGAAGATATGCCAGAAGATATGTCAGAATATATGCCAGAAGATATGTCAGATAGAATGCCAGAAGATATGTCAGAATATATGCCAGAAGATATGCCAGATAGAATGCCAGAAGATATGTCAGATAGAGTGCCAGAAGATATGCCAGATAGAATGCCAGAAGATTTGCCAGATAGAATGCCAGAAGATATGCCAGAAGATATGCCAGATCATATGCCAGAAGATATGCCAGATAGAATGTCAAATAGAATGTCAGAAGATATGTCAGATAGAATGCCGGAAGATTTGCCAGTAAGAAAATGTATAAATGTCATGGTGGGGATCACACGAAGTAAAGTAATTTTGTTTTCCGGCCAAGGAGATGTATGAAACAGTGACTGGGTGAACCCATAAGGATTCATTGAATGTGAAAAGCACGATGCCATCATATGTTTTTTCGTGAAACAACGACGTGTTGACCAAGAACTCATGCTCTCGACGCGACATTCTCGACGCCTTTTCCCGTTGGGGCGCTGAGCTTGGCTCAAATTTTATGTCTGGACTCTGCAGGTACAAGGTTTTTGCATCTTTCATCCATGGGTCCTGTGAAAAAATCCAGCCATCCAACTCATGGAAGCACAGGAAGTCAATCTGAAGCATGTTTCTTCATGGCCTAAAGCCACCAAAAATCATGTTCATTATTGTTCATCATATTCTAAAGCTAGAAACATTGACAATCATCATAAATCCAGTTGGGTTATAAATCTTTCATTACAATCATCATAAATCTTTCATTTGGCATCGATTGCCTGATTTTGCCATTTGGATGCTTTGAACTCGAAAATCTGGACCAAATCAACTGAATCCACGAAATCAACTGTGCGACCAGCATGTTTCTTCATGATTTTAGGATAAAGCAATTGAATGAAATCCTGATTTACATGAAAATCCGGATATAGATCTGTTGTCAATAAATCAAGAGGAAATATCAATCAACCGTAAATCAAACCATCGAAAATATGTTTGAACCACTAGTTTTTCAATGTAAACGTATGATATGATCAAACCATACTCAGCTTCATGAATTTTCCCAGATGTCCGCGCCGCTGCTTGATCCAAGCACCGAAGGGCGTTAGTCGGCGCCTCAAAGTATGTGTTGATTGGAAAATTACCCTTTGGCAAACTGACAGAACTATGGAAAATCACCACTTTTCATGGGTAAATCAAGTATTTCTATGGACCATTTTCAAGTTTGCAACAAGTTAGACTACGGGAGGCTTGGCAAAAAAAGTTGGCAGGTCAATTCTGGGTCAATTAGAGATATATAAACGGTACAGCAATGCTGGCAAGTTGCGTGTTATGAATGATGGTATAGCTGTTTTTTTGTTGGTATTTACATGATTACATGATTTTTAATGGGTGTTTCTCAAAATCGTATTTGGGTACGCCAGAACCATTGGTTGAATACCAGAATACCAGGATTCCAATAACTTGGATTCAGCAAAAATGCAAAAAGATGTAGAAAACAATACTAAACAACTACAGTTTCCCAAAGAAAATAATCTGCCGATGGTGGACTGTCCATATCCATGTTACTTTCCGGGAGGGTAGAAATGACAGGTTTGATTCGTGAGAAAAGTCAGATTTCAACTGCTTCAAAGAGTGCTGTGAAAGCTACATTTCCATGGCTGCTTGTGTGAATCAATCGAGAAGTGCGGATTCTGTTCTTCCGTTGTTCACCAGAAATCTGTGGATCTACATTCTGCGTCAAGATATGTCTTAAACAAAAGGCATAGCAGTAGCAACAAACTGCGAAATTCCGAGTGTCTTTTTTTATGACATCATTCGAATTTCAGACTACCCTCTGGTTATTTAACATAGCCATGGTATAGATGGTCCATAGAAATAGATTGTTTACCGAACTTGAAAATGGTGATTTTGGCAAACTGTTAGTCATAACCAGATGGTAAATTCATCTCTGATCACTGCTGATTATCAATGGGGTGATCCACTGAGTGATCGCCGACCAGTGAAGCAAGATGGAACGGTTTGAAAGATGTAGCATTCAAGACACCTTGCAGCGTTGCACTTCCTTGGTCTATCCCTTTTTTCGTTGATTATAATGGCATTCCAATCTATATCAGTGTTGAACTACCAATTCACTTGGTGAAGCATTTCAGATACATTTGTTAATCTCGATCCTCAGCTTCTAACTCGTGGTTCAGATCATGAAATATCCTATTATTTGGTACCCATCGACTTGGTATGACTTGGTTTCCCCACATATCCCATATGTTTTTCCCTGTCGACCAGTCAACTGGACCCGTTTGAGTACAGCGAGCAGTTGCCGGATGTGGAGGTCCGGGAGGGAAAGCACAGTCGATAGGTCACCGATAGACAGATGGGGAGATTGACCAGTGAATACTCCGCAGAAAGGAAAACGCATACATGTGCTATATAATGCATATTATATATATATATACTGTGGTGTTTTTATCATAGGTGAATAGTTGTTATATATAGGTATATATATATAGGTATATACACACACATGCATGTACGCAACAGAGAAACAAAAGCATTGGATATTTGGCTAAGCCAACTGGTGATGTTAGTGTAAGACATCTTCATCTTTTGCCACAAGGGATGCATTAATCTCAACAGCTACAGTTAAGGCCCGAAATACCAGCTATAAGTACTAAGAAAACCCCATCAAAATAGAATGTATATATTATCCCATAGAAATAAGCAGTTAGTTCACTAATAGCCATGGCCATTTTTCTGTAAAAATGTGCAGTTCACTGCAATCTGTTGCAACCTGTTTCGGGATGATGCCACCCAGCACTCGTGGCAATTGAATTCATACTTTTTCATACTTTTTCATGGGATTTTTCTGGATTTTTCTTATCATGTGTCTATACTTGTTGTCTATACTTGGTGGCTCATGTGTCTATACTTGGTGGCTCATCCCACTTAGTAAGTGGGTTATAACCGCAATTATAAGTGGATTAACCCTACTTATCCCATTTATAACTGGGGTTATAACCCACTTACTAAGTGGGATGAGCCACCAAGTAGGAGTGATTGTTATGGCCAGGTGCGTTTGTCTGAAAATGGGGGACTCCATGGTACCCCAATATTCACGGGTCGGTCATGGCTTTCCTTACTGCAGTTACCATTTGTGGGAAACAGCCCACTTTCAGAAAGACCCAAGAATCATATTGTCATATATTGTCACTTAGATTATATCCAATTTTAGGCCAGTATAATCCCATTATATCCTAGTGTACCACCATGAAACGGTTGGATTTGATCTCCACTTTCACCATATTGACCAGCAATCATCAGAACTACCAGCGATGTCCCAAGAAATATTCCACAATACCCTCTGGTAAACTAACATAACTATGGAAAATCACCATTTTTCATGGGAAAACTCACTATAAATGGCAATTTTCAATAGCTTTTTATAAACGTTTACCAGAGGGTATTCCCCTATTCCATGAATAGTTCCATCCCCGTAATATGTTTCATACCTTCAGAGTACGCATGCTGGTTTTTGGGGATGAGATCGCATCTTTGGGACCATGCTACTTGGTGGCGAACTACCCATGGCTCGTGGGCTCGTGGGCTCGTGGGTTAGTTCACCCCAGGTTTTTGAGTGGATTAACCCTGCTTATCCCATGTAAATCACTGGGGTGAACTAACCCACAACCACGATTCGTGGGTAGTTCACCACCAAGTATAGCGTGCTATACGTGGAGTACCCTCTGGTAATGACATACAAAAAGCTATTGAAAATGACCATAGAAATAGTGAGTTTTCCCATGGAAAAAATGTGATTTTGGTGATTTTCCATAGTGGCTGTTTACCAGAGGGTCTTTTTCTACTATCATAAAACTTAATGATATTCCTATGATATTCCATGAGTATTCCGACCAAGGTTGACCAGTGTCCAATATTGATAATGCCATTAGAATATTCCGCTTTTTTCTAGCCATATTCCACTGAGAGTACATTAATAGTCCACAATATTCCTCATGGGGTATGGGATTACTCTATTTGCCACCATACATATGTGTCTTATATTCACATCAAAAATTCCCGCTTTTTTTTACCTATCATAGATTTTATATATATTTATACATTCCCGTGATACTATCAATGGAATATGTATATTTATGTATATGTATATGTATATGTATATGTAATATGCGTCTAATTCATTTGACCAGTAAACACATAACATGATCATAATACATGTATATGAATCACGCAACATTGAGATATCTATATAGCTATAATATGCTAATGGATGTCACTAATCATATGTTGATGTATATTAGGATGTTCCCATATATTGTCATTTACCGTACCCCCATGATATTCCCATGAATATTCCATTTACCCTCTGGTAAACAAACAGTTTGCTATTGAAAATGGCCCAGTCGAAATAGTTGATTTACCCATGAATAGCATGCTGAGTTTTCCATTGTTTTTGGTATGTTTACCAGGCCGGGTAACCTGCTTGGTGGCTCATCCCACGAATCGTAAGTGGGTTATAACCACGAATCGTGGTTGTGGGTTATAACCCCAGTGATTTACATGGGATATGTAGGGGTTAATCCACTCAAAAAACGGGGTGTACATCGGATAAGTAGGGGTTAATCCACTTATAATTGGGTAGTTCACTAACCCATTTGAACGAGCCGTGGGTACTTCGCCACGCGTGGCGAAGTTTCACCCAGAAGGCACCTCGCCGCCAGGACCTGGATTCCTGGGAACAGCTCTTACCATTGCATGGCCTGCCACCACTGACGCTCGGAGGATGCCCAGGGTTGTCGCTGAAGGATCTGATCGCTTCAGTCCCCAAAAAAAGTGAGTGACCCTCTGGTTATTTAACAGTTAGCCATGAAAAATCACCATTTTTAATAGGTAAACCATCTATTTTTATAAGGATCCGTGGTTTAACATCTGGTTATTTAACATAGCGAACTGGAAAATCCCTTATAAATGGAGGTTTCTAGCTGGGAAAATCATCTATAAATGGTTCATTTTCCATGGCGAACTGTTAAATAGCCAGAGGGTACTCTCTGGTAAACTAACATAGCGAACTGGAAAATCACCAGGTTTCTGGTTCGGTTGGTGGTTTGGAACATGATTTTTATTGTTCCATTCAATTGGGAATTTCATCATCCCAACTGACGAACTCCATCATTTTTCAGAGGGGTGGGTATACCACCAAGCAGTTTTAATAGGTAAATCAACTATAATGGGCCATTTTCGCTATGTTAGATTACCAGAGGGTATCCCATGTATAAATGGCGTAGAACCCTAGCTAGCCAGGTCCCAAGTCCCTCCAGTAGTTGCAAAAGGGTGTGCCCTATGACCGGAGTGATTCATGATGATACCATGGATAAACCAACCATTTTATGGTGATATAATGAAATACAATAGGATAATGGTGATAATATGATGAACCAGAAGATTTAGGGCTACCCTATTTTTAGACAAACCCAACGTTATTTCACCAAAATTTGGTTTGTCTGAAAATTGGGTATACGCCCAAATATGACTATTTCAATCAAGAAAAACAATGATAAACCACCAATAACAACATAGGAATCCCAATAGTCACCAACGACCAACGGGCGCAGGACGGCTTGACCATCCACAGTACGAGGATCATCTCATTGAGTGAGTGGGTAATTAATGTATTTTTTTGCCAATCATTAATCCCTGTAACGTATCCCCTAAATTCCTAGGCTTATCTCATAGATGAGTTCTTATGCTTATTAACCATTATTCATCATTAATGTCAACCCCGGATTAACAAACCATGGTTTATTAATTTGGGGGGTACTCCTCCAATAGTCATTATTTGATACTTAAATGGTACCCTCCCAATTAAACAGCCTAGGGGTACATTAATCCAGGGCTGACATTATGAAGCTATTCATAAAGCACCATTAATCACTATCACTATCATTAACCACGTCGACAAAGTCGAATGATCCTCCAAGTCTCCCGCTATCTGTAAACCCCACAGACCCGTGTTTCGTGACGCTTAAATGAGTTCTAAGTATATATGGCTAACCATTGTTAAGCATGATTCATCATTATGAAGCAACAATTCCCAATTCCTGGGCCAAAATACCATAAATGAGTAAATCCCAAAGTGTTTTCACCCAGAAATGAGTAAATCCCTAGGCGATTCCATCATTCCCAGGCTTAATCCAAGTGTAATATACCATTAATGACTTCAGTGGGATGATCTTCCTTATATCCCGCCAAGGCCTCGCCGGGACCCCAAGTTCTGGCAAGAATCCTTCACGGGGCTCACAATCCTTGTGGCTATGAGTCTTGGTTAAGGAGAGATGGGATATGGGTATATCTATGGGATATATATATATATACATATGGCTATGTATGTATGTATATATATATATGTATATATACATAGCCATATATATATATATTGTGGAAATAATATATATATTATGGAAGTACTGTATATATATATATATTATGGAAGTATTGTATATATTATATATATATAGATATATCACAGATATATTGTAGATATATTTATAGATATGTTATCTGTATATGTATATATTTGTATTTTAATATATTATACATATATACACATATATGTTATAATTATATATATACCCTAAATCATTTTGGGAACCCCTACTGACCAAGCAGTTTGTTCATGTATGGATGATCCGTAATGGGATATGAATGGGGATATAATGGGAGATCAACTCCATATCCAATCTGGGTGTGCCTGATCATAGGGGATTGACGCAGATTTATGGTTATTCTCATGGGGAAGCTGATGATTAACGAGTAGATGAGAAGGGCACACGATTTTTTAGCAAATGATCCCTGGAATTGTTTTCATATGATTTCAAGCACTTTCCCAACCAAGAATGGGGATTTTCTTTAAAGAAAAAATATCTTCTATTTTCCTCCCCTGCATTTGCAAGTCTTGGGGTGGTTTCCTGCCGGAATGAAAAAGATTAGGATAAGTTTGTCTGGTTGAAAGCTGATCAAAAAGATGACAAACCAGAAAATTGGATTGATTTTTCAATGACCAACTAGATTTGTTTGGACAACACTGGTCAAGGTTGGATTTTTCAGTTACACCAAAACAGAAACGAGGATAGTCATTGAAAACTATGTTGGAAATTGCCTATGGCTGGTCACTAAATTTCAAGGATGTGATTCACTTAGAATGGCTAAAGAGTAAAGAGGAAGCGTCTCAAGATAGACCCGTTTGATTTGATGTTCACATGCGGCCAGTGGCCAGTGCTGATGGACCTTTCAACACCCCAGATGTGGGGCCCCGAGATGTTTAGGGCGGGCGGCTCATCCCGAACTTTGGGCCTCAAGCCGACGAGATTTGGCGATAAATCTCACTGCTTTCACTCATCGGTTTTAGATCAGTGACTTGATGCTAATAGAAACTATGATACAACTAGTGGGGCCCCCTTAAACCAAAAAATCGCTAGGTGAATAACTCCAATTTCACGAACTGGTTCTGTAGAAAAATAACGAACGAACAAACGTGGGGAAGTCATGGAACCAGCTGTTTTTCTGTAATTAACCGATGTTTTTTTGTACTGGATAGAAATATGAAAGCCATGGAAAATCACCATTTTTAACAGCTTAGTTAATGATGAATAATGGTTAATATTGGTCTCAAGATGGTTAAATCATATGTTTCAAGATGGTTAAAACCACCAACCAGGAAATATGAACATAGTTGATTTTCATTCATATGATCACAATTTCATTAAATGTCATGAATATTATTTCATAATTATGTTCACCATCTTGGGGTACCCCCATTTCTGGAAACCCCCATATGAACATACCCACTGAAAATGATGGTTTCTTGCATCGAAAAATCATCCGACTCAGGATTGTCAGTTTGGTCTCCTCAGCATCTGGGCCTTGATGGCGCAGCTATACGTTTAACGTGAACATTGGTTTATAGTGGTTGAAACCAAAAAAGATACATAATGTCTATGGTTATAGGATGTTATAGGTACTTATGATATTCTGGGGTATTTACTTTTGATGCCAATGGTCTTCAAGCAGTCTTAGTTGGTGATGATCTTAAGGATTGTCGCTATATTATGGGTATCTCTCTGTCTGTTGACCTTACAGATTTTGATGCTTTGGTTATTATCTATATATATTAGCCATCGATACCATAGCAAACTGGTAAGTACCCACAATGTAAGTATAGGTATATCCACCATTCATCAACCATAGTTCTCCAACAAACATTACCCCACCACCTTTAGTAGTGGAGCTGATAAACCAACCAATCAGTCTACGTTGATCATCGTGTTTAACCATCATGCTGAACATCTAAATAGTGAACCATGTCGAAGAAAATTGTTTGCTGTTGAACATAGTATTAAGTGATATTAATTATTGAATGTTGATAATGGATTTTTAATGATTATTGTTAAACAATAGTCACTTAGTCATCATCATGTCGAATCACTATAGCTTTTGGCCATCCTCGTGGGTTTTGGCCAGAACGCCATCCAGGTGCACCTGAACATCGGCTCCCCGCAACACTGGAAGTTCGCGCTGCGTCCTGGACGAATTGTTTCGAAAGTCAAACGACCACCTTTTTTCGGAAAACCATAGGAAAACCATAGGAAAATGGAGGTTTACCCTCTGGTAAACGTGCAAAAAGCTATAGAACATCACCATTTTGAATAGGTAAATCAATTATTTCAATGGGGTGTTTTCAATAGCAAACTGTTAGTCATTACCAGTGATTGACAGTGGTTAATGAATTCATGATGGTTGTTCCATTCTGCTGAGAATAATGATGAATACTGCTTTTCATATTGGTCATGGTCAATAATTGGTTAATGATAGTGGTTAGTGATGGTTAATAACTATTAATAATGAGGAATAGTGGTTAATGTCAACTCCGGATTAATAAATCATTGTTTATTAATTGTGGTGGTACCCTCCAAATAGTCACAATATTATACATAAATGGTATCCCCCCAATTAAACAGCGGTTTGGGGGTTATTAAGTGTTATTAATCCAGGCTTGACATTATAACTGAATAACTGACTTGTAACTCACTTATGACTGATTTATAACTGGTTTATATGCTGACATTAATGATGGTTAATATATTTATAACCCATTCAGATGTATGGGATAACTAAATCGGAAAGAAATTTCTTTGGGAGCATCCCTTAGGAAACAAAGCCAACGAAAAAACTGACCCAAAGTGATCCGCTTTGCCGTAGGATTCCGTAGGATAGTTTTTTTCCTTCCCATGATCCATAAACTGGGAAAAAACATAGTATATAAATATAGATGTAGACAATGTATGCACATATGGGTATGGGTCAATACCTATAGATACATTTTTAGTGGGATGAACATCCATTTACCAACTATTTTGGTGTTCACTAGGTACCAGGGTTTTGACCCATCCCCATATATATATATATAAACAGCTGAATTCCAACATGTGAGCCATGTCCATCAACCCTTCACAGGGTCATGTTTTGCCCAGCTAGGTGGTGTTCTTCAGCTGATCTGGTCATTCAATTCCTGGCTCTGCTCGCATCAAGTTGCCACCTGGCAATTCCACAGGTTACGATATCTAAAAGGTGTGGCGTTGCTTGTCATGTGGATGCGTCTTTGTAAGATGCAGAAAACTTCTCCGCAGTTTCCAATGGCCAGGAGTAGACTGGAGTAGTCCCCCACTTTGAGACACATCCATACTTTGATCGCGAACGCAATGACTTTGGGAGCCATGTGACATAAGCCACAGGGACTACAAATGTGTTTGTACCCGGGGTTAGGAGGCACAGTGTTTGTTTGGATTTTATGATGGCTAAATGGCTGGAAACTACGCCTATTGTCCTGATATGTTTGATATGTGATCTTCATAAATGGTGAAGCCGATTTTTTCTGTTTTCCATTCCTACAAGGTGTTTTCTCCCTGTTTTTGGAGTTGATAAACCCATCCAACTAATCTTATTTTATCAGATGATTTTACGTGATTTTTCGTAAACCCTAAACAGTCAGAAAACTGTCATTTTACATTTTTACTACCCTAAACCTATTCGCGTTTTATTCGTATCCAGCAGAAACCTCCAGGGTTCCGTTCCGAAGAATCCAATGGCCCTTGACAGCCCAAGGTATAGCCATCATCCTCTTTGGAAGGCCGGACCGTGGCCATGGACTCCATGAACTCCATATGGCGCGCATCGTCCTTCAGTCTCAGCTTTCACTGTGTCAGTGTCCATCTCCAATTTGTTTAGAGGTTTGTCCAAAAAAGTCGCCCAAGAATTCCATGCTTTGATGTTTCAAAGCTCATTTTCACCCAACATATCAACATTTGGCCGGCAGATGTGGTGAAGTAAAGCGCTCGAAGAGTACCTGTTACCCCATCCCGGCACAGGTGCACGGTTGATGCAATGTTAAGCACCAACAAGAGGAGTTTGTACCATTTTTCTCATGATTTGGTAGGGTTTCTATGTAATGTTACTGGAAGATAAAGGTGCGAGTTATTGCGAGTTATACTATACTATTGGGGTACATGTGTTCTTTTTCATTTTTTTTGGGCACATACCAAATGTTGCCTAGCGGTGAAATGGAAGTTTGAGTAGACAACCACCACAATATCAAGAAATTAACAGATTGGGAGGTCCTAATGTAAACCATGCGGTGAGTCTCGTTCATGGCCAGTTGGTTCATGGCAGTTAAACCAAGTAAGTGGTTGCTGAAGCTATCGAAGAAAACCGACGTGGCCATGGTTGCGAATAGCTATGGAATTCGCTGAAACCATCAAATCGGCTTCGCTTTCAAAATATTGGGACATTCCCCATTCCAAGAAAGATGATCATGTTTCAATCTGTCCTATCAAAATAGCGTTGATTTGGGGGCTATGCAGCTATGCACCCACTGTTGAGCCAACTCAAGTGGCTAGTGTTGGTTGTATATCCCATGATATTCCCATGATATTCCCATCATATCATAATAAAACGGTTACAGATTATCCCCATGAGTTATTATCCAATGATATTCCCATTTATCACCAACATCATTGCATTGTTTCACCCCTAGTGGGTTCATTTAGTTTCCCATTATTTCACCATACATTGGTCCCATTATGATATTGGTCCATTATTCATTCCCATGATGTTCTCATTCAAAATGGTTGGGGAACCCCATATTTCACCACATTAAATCATTATAAACCCACTGATATTCGCATGATATCACCATTCTTGTTATTGAAATCACTATAAAATCACCATAAAATCGTCATCTTCACCTCTTATTCCGTTGGAGGTAGCGCTGCGCCTGTTGGGCACTGGAGCTTGCGAAGCTGCGACGCATGCGCGCAACGTGCAGCACCCCGTGGGCTATGCAAAGCTCGGGACGGGGTTGATGGTTGGCCATGTCGAAGTGGGCGAAGTGGGCAACTTGGAAAGCCCCAAAACTTCAGAGATTTAATGGTGATATCATGGAGTATAATTTTAGATATCTTAATACTACCATTAATGGTGATCATTACCAGATGTTGGTGGGTATTTCATGGTGATCTTAAGATATCTAATAATTGCTGGAATCTAGTGAATCTAATGGGAATGTTATTGTGATTGAACCGACAAGAATGGTGATATCAGGTTTGGAACATTTTTTATTTTCCATCCTTCCCATTGACTAATATTTTTCAGATGGGTAGGTATACCACCAACCAGATGGGATATTCATGGGATTTTGCCCGGTCGATCTAGTGGTCGAAATATGGGGATCTAACTATTGATGGGGAACCCCCCGAGATCCAGTGGTCGATTCCATCGATGTTCCCGGGTTTATTTGATGGCAATGTGGGGAGAAAAAACCGGGAGAAAAAACCGGCATCGACCAAGCATACGGAGGTTACCAATCCCCGTTTTGAGATGTTTCTTGGCTGAGCTATATATCTATACATATACATATACATATACGTATATATACGTGGGATTTCATCAACAATCTAATTAATTGTGGTAGCACATTGAACGGGAATGGTCAAAAAATCATAGGCAGCTTGAAAAGAAGATCATGTTCACTATCTTCGCCTATTTTAGTTTTCAGGTCCACCCGTTTTTTTGATGTTTCGCCGAAAGGTCAGACCGATGGTTTTCTGAATGAAGATTATCTTCCTATGGGGATGGGCCCAAAACTGACCTATTGGAATCCTGGAATCAACATCCATAAATCGACCATTTGGGCACCAGCTCGGTTCTGAAGATCTAAGACTCTAAGAAATTCCTATCTTTGATGATGTGGCTACCCCTCTTGATTTTCATTGGCTGATGGCTGAAGAATCCCCCCATGTCAAGCACTGTTTGGTGCTTGAGATTTCCCCACAACTCGTAGATACTCGCAGTCTGGTACCACCATTGCAACAAAAACGCAGGAGTTTCTGCGTGCGATGCTTGCTCTGGCGGGACTTGGAAGGTCGCTCCGGGAAAAAAATCTGCGATTCATTGGGATATGGCTATTTTTCTTGTCGACTGGGGCCCTCCTGGAAAACAATTAACAATGAATCATCTGTTGATTCTATGTTGATCTTTGATCCTTCATGGGGGGTGTATATCGCATTCAGTTGGATTGCTGTGGTAGTTTCAGATCATGCCTGGTATGCTGGTATGGAAATAATCCCAGATGACCCCAGATGATGAGCTTCCTCAAAATTGCCATACTTTATTGGAGGATGATCATGATGTTCATTCCCAAAATTGACCTGGGGTTGTCTGAAAAAAGTGGTAAATCCCTCGGTAAATCATCATGTTCCCAACTAATTTAGCCATGGTTGGGTCACTATTTCCAGATACACCCAAGAATCACATTCTTGTATTACATATCCGAATAAATATCCCAACATATCCCATGATCTTCCCAAAAATCACCATATTTTGGGGCTCCTCCGGTGGATGGCCCAGGTCATCACTGCTCCATTTGTCAACGCTGCGTGGTGCACTTTGATCACCACTGTGGCGTCTTGGGACGTTGCATCGTCCGCCAAACCATGAAGTGTTTAGAGTCTCGGCGCGCAAACGGCGCTGGTTCGTAGCAAAAGTAAAATCCATACTGGATGCGGCCCTCGGGACCCGGGACCCCCAGTCGAGCTCGCGTTCGGTTGCCTGAAAAAAGTGGCTGGATT
This sequence comes from Cladocopium goreaui, assembly GCA_947184155.2. Classification (NCBI taxonomy): domain Eukaryota; class Dinophyceae; order Suessiales; family Symbiodiniaceae; genus Cladocopium; species Cladocopium goreaui. The sequence continues at coordinate 732,109 of CAMXCT020000768.1, forward strand.
AACTCTGGTTTATGGTAGATATAACTATAGCACTATAGTTAATGGGGTTTATAAACCAACTTATAACTGGGGGGGCACCATCCTGTCGTATTTCAATGGGATATATGAATGGGAATCATATGAGATCTATCGCCATCTATAATCGTCTATAAATCTATGGTTGAACTGACCTCTGGTCATTTAGCTCTACGGAGAAAATCCAAGCAGCCTCTTTAGTATTCAAATCATCATCGACGATCATTTTCCATGGTATGAAACCGGCAAGGACTTGATTTTTCAAGTTTTTTGATGCTAGGCTTAGGACACTCCTGTCAGGTCGACCATTTAGCGCCAGCTTCCGAACCAAGCCACACCCAAAAAGGATCTATGGTGCCACGGGTGTTCTAATATTGTTTAACAAGAAAACCTCTTGAATTTTATGATCAAACTAACCAGAACACAAATACCCTCTGGCTATTTAACATAGCCATGGTATAGATGGCCCATACAAATAGATGCTTTACCTGTTAATAGCATGGTGATTTTCCATGGCAAACTGTCCGGTTCGGCGCCAAGTATCTGCTTCTGATCTCCGCCTTGCTCGGGATCTTCGCGGTGTGTCTCACCAACTCCTGGTGTTGATGCCGCATGGGCAGCAGATTTTTTGTCCACCTGGAAAAGGTGGAACATGTGTGGGGGGTAAGTAAATAATCAAATATGGTGTGCTGCAAAATCCACCATTTATGACATTTATGGATTATTTTTCTCAGCTCTTTTTAAGCATGCTCATGGGATTTGACTCAACGGTTTGGAGGTGTTTTCTGTCACTTTGGTGTACTTCTTGAAGCGACTTCAACAGGATGCGGAGGGGGTTCACAAGTCTACCTTGATGTTTGTCATGGTTTTCCTGCAGAAACCCAGGATGCGGATATGTCCATTAAAGAATGCAGGTGCCCCAAAGTAAAGAAACCAGTGGCAGGGTTGCTCTAACCTATAGAATATTATAGATACATCTTATTGCCACGAGGATGGTAAATTTCTGGAAATTGCTACTTTTCTCTCTTTATCAAGTTTACCCCCAAACGTTGGTGTTGGGAACTGTAGCTGTTGGCTTTGGGTATCCGGTGATCGTCATCCAGAGACTCAGGTCCTTTGCGGCACCCTGCGAGCTGCCCAAAGATCGGACTCGCAGCGCAAAAGTCACGTCCGTGGCGACACGAACAAAATATTCTTGTGCCATGAATGGACCATGGCCAATGGAAAAACGATGAAAATTGGCCGAATCAGGCTGCGGGATCTACAAATTATACCCATCATATTCTTACATCATACAAATCTAAGCTAAGTAGAGGGATAGCAGATAGACATAGATCCAAACTGATTTGAAGGTTTCCTAAGTCATAGGGCTACCCCCAAATCATCCATTTTTACCCATAGGATGTTCTATGAAATCAACCATAGCGAGCTGGGGGATCCCCAGTTACTTAGCCACTCCCTGGCCCCAAGGTCAGCCTGATGGAGAAAGTTCCAGGTCTGGAGCGACAGGTTCGGCCAAAGGATGTCCCGGGGCTGGTTGAAACGGCTGGAAATTGGTACCACCCAGGCAGTACACCGAGTTGGGAAGAGGAATAGGACTTCTGGTTGGTGGTTTGGAACATGAATTTTATGACTTTCCATATATAGGGAATAATCATCCCAACTCACTATCATATTTTTCAGAGGGGTTGAAACAACCAACCAGACTTCAGTTTGAGATGTGCACATCCAAAAGGTAAAGATGATTGATCATATCATGAAATAGCTCCTGACGAACCTTTGATCCCATGATTGCCATGGTCCTGTTGTTTTCGCTGAAACTGGCGGAACCATGTCAAAGATGGCATATGTTTGTCCCACTCTGACATGTCCGTGTTTCATTACGCTTCAGCCGCCCTTCAGGTAGTAGTCAACAGTCAAGCGGGCAAGTGCTTCTTCTCTGTTGACAATCGCTCAGGCGCGGCCGCAGGCCTTTTTTGGGTGAGGGAAACCCATGGGATTTCCCCAATGGCCTCACAAGGCACTGGCATTGCTGAGTTACGTGAAGCCATTGATCGTGAGGCGATGGCCATGGCCAGGGATGGAGTATGTGTTGACCCCTTGGGTCTAGTCCAGGGGTCTAAGCGTGCATAGTTTGACCATGTTTTATTAGTGTTATGTTTAAAAGGGTGTCAAACAGTCAAACACCATTTAAGTTGATATTTGGTGGTGAAATTGATCCAAGTGTTCCTATGTCCATGTGGTTTGTCCATTCGGGTGTCAACCCCATGTTTTTGCTTGGTGAAATCGGCTTTAAAAGGTGGGTTTAACCCCTCCAGAAGGTGATGCTGAATGGAGGAAACAGAAGGAAGATCTTAAACCCCCAAGAGTATCTTAAGATTGTCCATTTTTTTTTCAGAAGACCAATGGTTTAACCTATTGGATTGGATGGCTGAAGGTTGCAGAGTTAGCAGTTGCGTTGCGTTGTTGCTGACGTGACGCATGGCTGAGTCCTCTTCAACGAAATGAGCATCCGTACTCAGCCAGCATCCAGACGTCACTGTGTGCAGTGTCCCACAGTGTCACAAACCCAACGATCGCCTCCAGGGATTACTACGCAAGAACAATGCGAATTCCAGGATCCAATACATGGAGGTACGTTAGTACCATATGTTTGGCCATATTTTGTGGGGATATTCCCTGAAAATTAGGCCTAAAAAATAGTTCAAAAATATATGGAATCGGTACCTCCAATCAATCGGTTCCTGTTGCATGGCCATTGACAAGATGACCAAAATCGATTGCTCTTAGATGCTCTTAGGCTCTTGCATGCCGCAAAGCCCAGTGCAAATCTGTGGATTGCTGCCGTAGATTCAGATCGCCACCAAGGTGTGCATGACCCCTACCCTGATGGTCCACTTGTCGTACTACCGCGCACATTTTTTTACTCGTTCACTAATTGATAAATCCCCATCTGGGTATATTATAGAAAGTCAGTTGCCTACTACAATAATGCCAATGTTACATGGGAAAATATGTGAACACATCTAATGCTAACACTCCATCAGCCTATATTCGATGCTTAATGTCCGTTCTTAGCAATAAATCATCATCCAATCTTTCCTACTAAATCTTTCGATGCTATAGGATGGTATATTCGAATGATCCACTATCTACTTATCCCCACGCCAGTTACGGTCGCTGCACTGGGCTGCATTGGTTGTCTCGAGGCAACTGTGGCCTTAGCGCCCAATGGGCACTTCGCGCAAGAGCTGCCCTTGCCGTGGCTGAGGCCTGGAGCTGAATTCGAAGGACCGAAGACTGCAACCTCACTGGAATGATGGTGAAAGATGGTGATATGGAGGTATAATTCCAATGCCCAACTCTTCAGGTGAATCATATCATCCTATGCCCCAGCTGAATTTCAGCTTCGTGGCTTGAAAAACTTACCCAGATTGATGGTGATGGTGGTGATGTTCTTGCCTTAGCCGTGGCTACGGCTGTGTTATTTCATGATGATTTCCATGGATTCTGGCGAAATGATGACGAAAAACAAGGTCGCAACGTCACTAGAATGATGGGAATTGGATTGGGGTATCCCAAAATGCCCGAACTATTCAGGGCAATAGTAAATTGATAGTAAATTCTTATACTTTGCCCTGATTTTTGTGATGATTCACAGTGATGATGGTTTGAACATGATTATCTTGATTCTTATGTTCATAGATTATGATGTGTTTTTCATGTTTTTTGACAGCAGATGGTATTGTTACTATGTTTTATGCTAAACAATATGTATAACGTAAAAGTAGTAAACGTTAGAAAACAATGATAACCATGTTTATATTTGTTTTTGCCAGCTATAACCTCCATTTAATTCGGGATTGCCCAGCTTGGCATTTTTATTTCGATGAGTATGTTCCATTGAGTTCGATGGTTTTCTGGCTACATACTATTATAAACCTCTAGTTTGGAGGATTTCCCAGCTTGACATGTGTGATTCTTGTATTACCCTCTGGTTATGACTAACATAGCCATGGAAGCCATGGCCCATTTATAGATGTTTTTCCCATTAATACCTCTATTTATCAGGGATTTTCCATGGCTATGTTGAACAACCAGATGGTAAATCCCATGGAATCCCATTAAATCTAGAGTGTCCCTTGCATTTCCTATGAAAAACCACGGATCCTTATTGGAGATCCCCAGTAATGTGTAATGACACCGGGTAGATCTTCTTGCGAGGCTTCGTGAAGCCTTGGAAGATGCAGCAGAAGGTGTGATCATGCGGGCAGATGATGCAGTGAACATGGGGGATCAACCAACAATGGGATATTTGTGGTCTAAGCCACCTATTTTCACTCATCAAAAGGAGAAGTGATAGGATATAACCATCTATGGTTCAATATGTATGCTAGGCTTAACTAATAGACACCTTGGAGGTAGCCTTTTTTGGGGGAGAAATCCCCGTGTGTGAATGGGATTTTCCCATGTAAACATGGGTTTGACTAGTAGGATATGAATGGTAGGTTGAACTAATAGGATACTTATAGTATAAGCCACCTATTTTATGGTGATATAATGAATCTGTGAGGGAAAATGGGATATAGTGGGATATACCCTCCGGTGATCAAACCTAACAATGGAACTTATCTTATCCCATTTGGCTGGATAAGTTGCCCATTAAGAAGCCCATTTATTGGGGATATTCAATTGCCATGTGTGATTAATTACCAGAGGGTATACGGGATAGATTAACATACATGTCTAATTACATTTGCACTGTATGTTTACAAAGGCATTTTCTCAGTTTACATTCTAGATGTGATACACTAAAATTATACAGTGTTGGTCTAGATATACATACATGGGATGCTAATCATCAATATTGTTTGTTTTAAAGTAACAGATAATGAGGAATCACGTGGGTTTATATGACAACCTTCCAATGGGGTGGAATACATACGTATATTTGCATATGGGCTCTAATTACCAACAGTACATTGGCTGATAGTTTATACGGGTAATATATCATTCATATTGGTGATTGAAAATTTGCTATCTAAAGAAACTGATAATAGATAATGGGATATGATCCAGTATTTTTTTCCTTTGCGATGAATGAGGTGCAACCAGCAACAGTTTGTGGCCCCGTGTATTGTTTCTAATGATCAGAAGGAATGAGGGGTTCACTCGCAAAAAAATGTGAACTTGTTGTCTACGAGGTGGCAATAATCAGCACGCCTTCACACATCCAGGTTTGATGGTGGATTTGTTCATTCGCAGGTCCCATTTGTTGCTGGTGGTATTTTTGGCTGAGGTAAATTGGGGTCCAGCCACAAACTTTGTTTGTTCAGGTCAGACATTGGGTGTGAAAGTGGAGCATACGTGAGCAGCGCAGGAGACAGAAAGCAATAAGTCTGGGGCAGCTGCTGGACTTGAGGCAAGATGGTCACTCCTGTGTGGCAACTGTGTGGTAGCCATCACTTGTATGACAGTGCTCTTTGCAGCAACTTTTCGTCAAGGGGCGAAAAAGTGCAGAGTTTTGACTGCTGCAGCATGGCCACTGCGGAAGATGAGGCGATTTCTGATCCTCTCCGTGAGGGTTGCCAGACATTGCTGAATGCCTGGTTGCTTCTTCAACGGATGCTCGCTCTTTCATCCACAACGTTGGCAAATGGTTCTTCCAGCCTTGCGGGAGTGGTGCGCTTTCACAGCGTTCCATGGAATTGGCATGGCAGCCTTGGAATTGTCGGGGCAGCTGGAGGAGGCGCAGCTGAACTGACACAAAACGGTTCCATGAACAAATCCGTGAGACATTTGCGTCCGTGGTGGAGAGCGGGAAGCTGAAGGCGTCCCTACCACATGTGGTTGACACTGGGGTCTGTTACACTGGGTTCAGGCAGAGCGGCAAATTGCCGCGGAAGGGCCACCTACACCCCACTCAAAGCTAGTTATTTGATGCCAATTCTATAGGGAAAATGATGAGAAACGAAGAGGGGTCGGGTACCGCCCGGCAGGACAGCAGGATCCATTTCTGGTCGGGATAGATTGTGGCATTTCGTGTTAAATTTAGTCATGTATACAGTACATATAAGATACATACATATAAGATACATTATATATCGTTGTATGTACATATCTATATCGATCCATATGTATGTTCCAGCGTCATCTAAAATATGTTTGGTTTTATAACCCCATTGCTCTTGCCTAAATCCCCGTTGCCCAGTTAGAGGTATCCCATTCCAAGTCACCCAAGTAGGCAGCACGGGAGAAGAAAACGAGTTGCCGCCCTTCACCGCCACCTTTGTTCTCAGCTTGGTTGCTGGGCTGCGAGGGTCGGACGTGGGGCCGGAAATGAAGCAAAATGGGTTGCTCCGGAAATGGGTTGGTTACCTGGATTTCTAGTCATTTTGCTGGGAAAAGATTATGTTTTAAGTTTTTTTTTGTTTGGGTAGACCCTTTTTAGCATGGGAGAATGGGATAGAATCCATGGAGATAGCGGAATTGGGAGATTTTCATGAACCATGGATTAGTTGAAGTTCAGTAAACTCGCCGTGAAGGACTGCAGGGAATCCAAGCTCAGCCATTTTCCAGGGGAATATGAAGGATACAACCAACAAAGGAGTATGGAGATCGCAAACAATCATGGATGATTGAGGATTGGGGCACGTAATATGATTGATTGTGTCGTTTTTTTGTAGGAATCCGTGCTACAGGAACATATACTAGAGCACCATGCACGAATGGAATATAAGCAACAAATTCTGGTGGTAAAATGAGAGGGATGCAGCCAACATAGTGGAAACTTGCTCTACTGGTGGTCAAAAGCTGCGATTTTGACGGTCGAAAATCCCCTGGTTTCAGTCGCATTTTCCCGAAATCGCATCAAATCGTGGTATCAATTGGGCAGGGAACTGGTGCTGAAAACTGGATGGTTTCATAGTGATTTAATGCCAACAATGACTAGCCATTTGGTGGATCGAATGGTTTCTTTGATCTCTAAAAAAAAATCTTCAGCAGTTGGTTTCCTCCATCATCAAATATCCTAAGTGTATACCCATCATCAAACATCCTGTTTGTATAGTAAGTATATCCCATCATCTAATATCCTCTTTCTATATTATATTATACAGAAAGGATTTTATTATATGATATAGGATTACTATCATCCTTTCTTTGCAAAAAAAAATATCCTCTTTTCTATATCAGAAAGGATTTTTTTCAATATATGCTGACGATCAGCCAACCAATCACCTGGTCGTCAGGACTGATGGTCACCTCAATGGATCCAGTATCCATACTGAGCAGTGTCCACTGATGGAGTGTCAATCATGAAAATAAACCACAGAAAAAAAAAAACGATATATTTGTAGTCTGAGTCTAAGATATACTATCCCGGATTATTTCCAGAAGAGATCCAGCAATTTCTTGTTTATTTGTTGATGTTGTTGCTTGTTAATCTCCCCATCGCCGATGCAGCCGAGGCCAAAGTGCAACAGATGGGACAGGAGGTCATCGATGGGAACAAAGAACTGCTGGTTGGTGGTTTGGAACATTTTTATTTTTCCATATATATGGGAATAATGGTCCCAAGTGACTTTCATATTTTTCAGAGGGGTTGAAACCACCAACCAGCATAGACTTAATTTTAGATGGCATATATAGACTGTGATTCCATCATATGATCTATAGATTTAAAAAACATATGGATTTACCAATCAATCATAGTAGTACTTGAAAGTGCAGTTGGGATTATCTTTATGGCTACGACTTTGGGATTCTAACCTACATAAGTTGGGATATGGGGCCCTGGAACTATGATGAAATATAACCATTAGAACTGTACCACCCAAGGAGATGGTCACAACTAGATGTATACTTGAAGGTTCATATATGGTTTACTAAATAGACAGGCTATATGCTAAAGTAATTATGCAACTTACTATCTACTTAGTTGATTTAGGTATATTTTTCACAGATCTGGATGAACTACATAGATGAATTATTCCCAAATGGCCGTATGAGAAGAGCTATGTTCAGGCTAGTGAAGAAGTATATTGTTACAACAGCACAATATGTAGCTAAATATATGTACAATATGATTAAAACCAACCAACAGCTACATGATAATATTTCCAGTATGCCAGTGGCCCCGATGTCGTCCTACATGGCCAGTTTTATGTCGAAATCGTATGAGAATCGGCGGCTGTGGCTGCATTGCATGGGTCTTTCACCGTGTATTTTTTTGCTTCAAAAAGTACAATGTGGGGCCCAGTTATAGGTTTATAAACCCAACTAACTATAACGTAAGTATAAGTACCATAAACCACAGTGAAATTGGAGTTATGTGAACCCCAACCAGTCGCGATTTCGTGGCCTTAAGGGGGCCCCACGTTGTATGATAATAAGTATCAGCTGCATCCAATCACAATAAAACGGATCCAAGATGAAACACCCCATGGATTCCACAGTAGTGATATGTGGTGTTTCATCAGGCGGGCGTGGCTCCCGAGTCGCCGGAAAGCCCATTTTGATGATGGAAATTGAAGCAGTGAAAGTTACAACTCGAAATGGAGATTTGAGCATGAAAGACTAGGGATTTTAGCAATGAGGAAGTACACCCTTGAATCTAGACACATGCATTTTGATGGTGAAAACTAGGTTTGACACTGGGTTTGGGGTATGAAGCCTACTGTTGGACAAAACATGACAAGACTATATGTTTAATCTAGCTGAAATATATCGATTCAATGTCACTATAATTACTATAGATGATGGCTCGTAGAGTGCGTCATCTTAAGCCATCTAATTTCGGTTTGGTGATTTTTACAATTCAACAAAGATATAGTCATGTATAATATGGTAATTCCACGAATCGTCACTATAGTTTAAATGGCAATTTAGAGATGGTTTGTAGCGACGTTGACGAGTGTTTCAATTTTACCAGGAATTGGTTGTACTAACCATCAATAATTTCAGGGTCGTTTTTGGGCTTATCAGATTACCTCACTTGATGGTCTAGAAACATTTGGGAAACGATGCTTTAACCCAAAATTCGTTGTCCCCATGAGAGAATAGGATGGAACCAGCAATTTGTTTATTCAGAGCATGGGCGTTTCTGGACATGCAATCAACGATCCGTCAGGTCAACATGTCACAAGTCTTCCACCAACCAAGCTTGTTTTCCGTTTTGGAGTCTCCAGAAATTGAAGGAAGTCTAGTTACCCTCCAGCCCTCCAGCAATGAAATGTGACCTGCCGGTAAACCCCCTTTCTTTAGTTCGATGAATTCCCAGCGAACCAGACCTCGCTAGTTTGGGGATTTCCCACGTTTGATGACACCAGAGGCTATATCCCATTCATATCCCCATTATAACCTGATTGGTGGTTTGGAACATTTTTATTTTCTGTATATTGGGAATAATCATCCCAATTGACTAATATTTTTCAGAGGGGTTGAAACCGCCAACCAGTACCCATATGAAACCACCATTTTGGTTTGTGAAGTTTCTGTTGCAAACACCGCTGCGGCGAATTCCTTGGCAGACCGCGACCTGACGCCGCTCAGGTTGGTCGATTGTTTGAAATGCCTCCACGATTTTGGAAGCCGCTGTGGCTGCACCGGGCAGATTTTTGAGCTCAAAAACTTCGAAATTTGATCTGTTGTTCAGAGATTTCCCGAGGATTGTGATATTCCCCAAAAAAATAATCCCTTCCCCCTAATATTAACCTCCAAAAAAAATAATAAACACCTCAGGTAGTTTTTGTTATTAGGGGGGTATTTAATATTAGGGAACCCTAATAATAAATTTAAAGCCTTAATAGAAAAAAACACGTTTTTTTCGATTTTAAAATCAATCAAATTTCCTTTTTATAACGCAATTAAAATATTGCCAAAAATTGGATGTCGGAGCGGATCCTATTAATAAATTTAGAACGTTAATTTAAAAAAAAAAACTCTTTTGTTCGATTTCAAAATCAGTTCAATTTCTTTTTATAACGCAGTTAAAATATTGCCAAAAATTGGATTTCGAAGCGGATCCTATTAATAAATTTAAACCCTTAATTTAAAAAAAACGATTTTAAAATCAATTAAATTTCTTTTTATAACGCAATTACAATATTGCCAAAAATTGGATGTCGGAGCGGATCCTATTAATAAATTTAGAACGTTAATTTAAAAAAAAAAACTCTTTTGTTCGATTTCAAAATCAGTTCAATTTCTTTTTATAACGCAGTTAAAATATTGCCAAAAATTGGATTTCGAAGCGGATCCTATTAATAAATTTAAACCCTTAATTTAAAAAAAAACTATTTTTTTCGATTTCAAAATCAATTCAATGTCCTTTTATAACCCAATTAAAATATTGCCAAAAATTGGATTTCGAAGCTTCCCCCTAATATTAAATTAAAAATCATAACATAAAAACTAAATTTTTCACGGACCCAAATGATAAACACCCCGGGGCTAACTAGTTTTTATTATTAGGGGGTGAAACCCACATATGGCAGCTTTATTTTTAAATTGTTTTCTAAAGGGGATCAATAAAAAGTCCAATTGGCCAACCTGAGATTTTCCAAAATTAGAGATAGACCCTAGTTTTCATTATTTGGGGGGGTTAGTAATAGGGGGAAGGGATTATTGGTAAATGTCATCCCCGAACCAAAAAAAAACAACCATCGTTTATCAGCTATATCCACTGATGTCGCCAGATTTGGATGCTCAAAACCCCTATAAGAATATACTATTTTAGGTTTGAAGTAAGGCAGCTTAGGAACTGTGCAGCCACTCAGGCATCGTTTTTTTCGATGAAGATGAGCTACGAGACCATGTGGTGCGGCGAGGAATGGATTTGTGGTCTATATGGGGCTCTGTGCTACGCCCTTACTTGGGGTGCAGTTGTGATTATCAATGGTTAAGTATGGGATTCCTCCATAAAATTGGGATATAACCCCTACAACTATGGTTATATAACCACTTATAACTGGAACTGCAACCCCAAATAGATATCCAATAAGCATTACGTAGAGCATTTCAGCCATGCACTTCGCATTGGCTTGGGGTATGCCACATATGAACAGAACATCTTGGCACATACACAGGTGTGTCAGGTGTGTCCAAGAGGTTTAGGCCCCCCCAGGGCTTGCCTCCTATGGAGAAATCCATCTTTTTGGACCAAAATGGACATCTTCTGTGTGGATTTGCCTATGTTTTCCAACGGAGACGTAGAGACCAGCAGCCGTTTCGGTCAGGTACTGAATCCTCAATGGTTGGCTGATGCCATGGCATCTTGGACGGGCTTGGGAAAAGATGGACAATCCACTCGTCGGAAGATTCAATGTGTCCAATTTATGGAGCTTCTGTGTCAAGTCCATAGTTCTTAGAGCATCACTTACTTGGCGGCGAACTACCCACGGCTCGTAAGTGGGTTATAACCCCAGTTATAAATGGAATAAGTAGGGATTATCCACTTATCATTGGGGTGAACTAACCCACTTACGATTCGCGGGATGAGCCACCAAGTCGGCGCAAAAAAAATCGCCCCACGTTGTGTACCCCCAAAACTCGGGACATCAGTGGCCACACGATGGACTCCAAGGATGGTGAAGGTTGTTTTCCCCATGGGAAATCCGCTGGGGAAATCCGCTGTTGTTGTTTTATTTTTTGGAGCCCCTTCAACTCAGAAATCATCAAATCCAAGTTTAGCCCCAAGTTATGGCAATTTTGATGACGTCAGGGAGCCCTTTTGGTCCGTCAGAGTGGGACATGGGTCATTTTGGGTCCTTTCCTTTACCTCAAACTTGGTATATCCATAAGAAAATGTGTCCGTACAATGTGGGGCCCCCAGAACGATAGCTAAGTTGGTTAATAACTCTAATTACTATGGTTTATGGTACTTATAACGAACTAGTTACTGGGGCTTATAAATCAACGTTCACATCACTGGGGGGAGCCACGTTGTATCAAAGGCTCAAATTCACGAATTTTGCAGCCAGCCAATTTGTCGGAAGCACCATGAGATACCTGATATACTGCTGTTGATCACTAGATAGCTTCTATTCTCATGTGCCTTGGCATGTCTTGGATCTATCCCCAACTGTTTGCTTATATTTGAATCCACAATGAATCCCCAAAAAGTTCCAGCAGACAAAGAACGTTTGTTTTGTTGAACTTAAATTCACCATTTTTCAACTTCGAAAAATGTCCATTCGGAATCCCCAAAAATCCCACCAGTTCTGTTTCCTTTCTTGGCGCTTGCCTCAAGGCCCAAGTCTTGAACTGTCCGAGGGTGGTGTTGGGAGCTGAGCGAACACACGGCTCGTCACGGCTCGTGGGTGATATTACCCTGGTTGGAAATGGGAGTAGGGTTGGTCCACTCAAAAACTTACTGGTGCTAAACGCAGGGAATTTTCGAGAATGATCCATTTCATCACTAGTAATAATCATCCCAGCAACCCCCACAACCCATCCATTCGCTACGTAAAACGCACCAATAAGAAAAACTGGGGTGAGTTCTAACCCACGAGCCCGCGAGCCGCGGGATGAACCACCACCAAGTATGTAGGTTAAGGGAATATCCCCATATGGCCAAACATATGGCACTAACGTACCTCCATCTGAGGATCCTGAAATTCCCATGGATCAACAAAGTCATGCGGAAGTCGTCCAATGCCAACCCCGAGATCAACAAACCTCGAATGGCTGTTGAATTGGGGGCGGTACCAAATAAGTATCATAGTCTCACTATTTGGTACCCCTATAATTCATATAATATGATTTATTAATCCAGGGTTGACGTCGTATAAATGGGTATGTTATTCACTGCGGTTTTCCATTGCAAGGTTGGATTATATGCCATTGAATAATCCATTGGAGAACCGTTGAATTGAATATGATATCATTCGATGTGGTTTTCCATTATACTTCACTATATGCTAGATGATATATTGGAGGACAATCTATAGTGAAGTATCCCACCACCCACAACGCCAGTGGATACAAAGTGATGATTCAAGCAACCGTCAACCGTCAACCTAGCCTGACCGATTCGATGCTGAAGGAAGCTTTGTCGTAGGTTATCCAGCTTGGATGACTCCAGGAAATGTTGATGATTCTTCCAAGAGGATATAAATTGGGGGTTTACCCTCTGGTAAACTAACAGTTTGCTATTGAAAATGGCCATAGAAATAGTGGATTTACCCATTAATAGCATGGTGATGCATGGTGATTTTCCATAGTTATGTGGCTGTTTACCAGAGGGTATACCTAACTTAAAGGACTTCAGAATCTTGTTAGCAGATGAAATGCTGAGCGGCGGATCCTTGCCGATGCACCAGCTGGCTGACCGACGTGCTGACCTAGCCAGAGTCGTGGTTGGTTTTTCCAAAAACCCAGCGCGGCCCAGTTAACAGGTTTCATGGGTGGAAGCAGCGAGAAGTGTAGGGCGGCTTCTCCAAGAAAAAAAAGGCGGAAGACCCATTGTGGCTCCAGTTGACTGACACCTGCTGTCTCAACCTGGGCTTGCAACCTGTACCGAAAAGGGCTGAATTGTTGGAAGCCTGCATCCCCAAGGATTGTTGGAAGCCAATTTTAAGTGTCCTGTCAATCTGTTCCCAACGGCAATAGGCCACTGTTTCACCGTTTTTTGAGGCTGGAAAGAAAAACAGGAAATTATGTACCACCAGTTCTGTTTCGAGGTCGAACCTTCACCGTTGTTTCAGCATATTGGATTCTTATAGGTGCTACTCTCATTGCTATTATTACTACTATCATTTCTATAAGAACGATTGTTAGTACCGTTTCTGATGGTAATGGTAATAGTAGCAATTGGTATTAATAGTAACATGTCTGATTTGTTTACTACTCTATTACTAGTGGTGTGTATTCTTATTGCCATATCACTATCTTGCTATTGTTGATGATTATCCTTGCTGTAATGTAGTAGTATATGGCATTACTTTTTCAACATCTGGTTATTACTAGTGATATTTATTATTATTTCAATATGTTACAAAATGCTACAATATATATATATATATTACTATATATATATATATGCTACCATAGAGAAAACATTAGATTACTATATATACTATTATATCAATACAGCAATCGCCACCAACTTGGATCATGTCACTACCAGAGCACCAGTTGCCCAAGGCAAGGACACGTGGCGGCGGCCAAGCGTCTGCGAGAACGGGGTGAGCTGGAGGAGCGAAATCGTCACGAAACGGATGGGTGTCGAAAAGCCCAAAATGTGATGGGAGTTTGATGATAAAACCAATTTTATCTTATCTTAACTTATCTTATCTTATCCTATCTGTCTACCTATCTGTCTATCTGTCTGTCTATCTATCCATATGTATATATATATATATACAAAGATATATATGCCAGAAATGATACAGTATAGAAAACCATTTGGTCCATCCCATTCTATATAAGGTCACCATTTATGTTGAACGAGAACATAATCAAAGATAAATAAATAAATGGATTTACAACAGGTGCTTTGAATGGGGAAAGCATTTGGGGCTGTTCATAAACGGGATGGGCCCTAGTTATCTGGTTGTTGACGATTTTGATAGGGACATGATAAACCTTTGGTTTGGATTTTCTGGGTAAACTGTAGCAACAACAAAAGATGTTTTAAACATTGGAAAAACACATCTGTTGATATCAGGTGAACGAATTCTCTAAGAATTTTTAACTGCATGCTTGGTACAAATGTTCCACTTCCCAAGCAGCTGAATTTTCACCAAGCCAGGAGGATTTGTTGACACGCTGCCTTTGGAGGCAAAAAACGACGCGGGACCATGAGATATGGCGTTGGTGAAAATCGTGGGGAAAACCCATTCCATCCTCCATCCACTCCTTCATCATCTGGTCGGTGGTTTGGAACATGTTTTTCCATATATTGGGAATAATGAATAATCATCCCAATTGACGAACTCATATTTTTCAGAGGGGTAGGTATACCACCAACCAGTCATTTTTGCCAACTTGTCTTTGGGGGTATGCCATTTTTGTCAGACACGCCCATGTACATCTTGAAGTTTTTGAGGTTTCTGGTGATTTGATAGCTTGAAGGAACTCAGCAGCGAGCCTGTCATTTGGCCCACGGTAGAATCCATGGGACGGCATTAACGGGGTACACTCCTTAATAACTCAACATGTCAGGTGATTCAGACGGGAAAAAGGATTTGGTAAAGCGTAGATATGGGGTTGCCCCACAAAAAAGATGTAGACAATTCACAGATGATTTGCCTAGAGATTCCCCCATTCCATCATTCTGTTCCCATAGCGAACTGGGGAACTACGGAACTGGGATACCCATTGCCCCAATGTTGGAAAGATCCAGTCGTTTGGTTGCTTCTGTACGCATTGATTTCAGCATCCCTTGAAGCTGATAGACCCATGGATCATTCCAGATTTCCTCAGAGTTGCCGTATGTGTTGAAGATTTTGCAGGATTTCCGCACGGGCATATGTTGTTTCAGAAAATGGTTATGTGCTGCGAAAATCTCCGTTAAAAGTCCATCGATTTATCGAAGTTCATGGGCATCACTTGTGGTTTCGCTTCCAGTCATCGATATGGGGCCATGGGGGGTCTTTTTGCTGCGAAATTGCCTGAAATCACTGGGGGGGAAAAACACGATTTTCATGACCCTCTGGTAAACAAAAAGCGATGGAAAGATCCACCATTGTTCATGGGAAAATTCACTATTTACTATTTCTATGGTGATGTTCCAGTTCGTGATGTAACAATTTACCAGAGGGTAATCAGCGTTTCGTGAAGGTCCGTGAAGGTACCAGGCCATGCATGCTTCTGACCATAAGCATATGCCCGACTACACGGTTCGTCACCCTCACCTTCTGTCAGGCACCACAAGTTCCGGGAGTCTCCTGGCATCAACGGTTGGCCTTTTTTGAAGTTGTGTTGTAAACCCCAAAAAAGATAAAAACATCAGATCCAATTCCTAGAATAGTGATAAAATAATATGTTTCCTGTGGCTTTCGGGGTTACTGCGGATAAAACTCTGACCATTCTTGGGTAAATCATCATGCAGTTGATCTTAGTGTACTTGCAAGACGTTTGCTGTTGGGGAACCAAACCATCAAAAAATGGCCAAGATCAAGTTACTGCAATCTGGCTTTGCTTTAGCCAGGTAGTCTCTCAGTGGGTCTGGGCATTGGCACTTCCCGATGATGTTCATCCATTTGTATCCATGTGCTGTTAATTTTCCCATTAAACAAAGAAAAAACACCAAGAAAGGGACGAAAAAAAAAAATCTCAAAGCCGTTTGTAACGCGTGTATGTAAAATACACCGTATATGATCCATTTCAATCCATTGCAACCCATTATCTGCTTATAAATCCATGATTCACTTGTTGTTATCGATTTCCCATGTTACCATACAAATTGATTGGTGTGTTTTCAAACATTTGTATCTTTGAGATGATTCTCTCATGAGAACCATGAGAAATGGGAGAACTATCTAGGTTTTTTTACATATGGATTCCCTTTGAAAACATGGCTATCAAAGGTTTAGCAGTAGATTATCAGTAAATTTAGGGAAAAAATAAGTCAATTCATAAGTCCCCACTCTGATGGCGAAATGAACAGCTTCGACCCAGGAACCAGGCGGTGCTGCTTCGTATGTTGCATCGTTTTGACCTCCTGGTGCCGCTCACAACGCGACATGCGTTGCCGTCCAATGTGGTGCCTCCGGGAAGAGAGTGGGGCCTGAAACAAGCGGCAAAGATGTGGGAAAAGTGGGGAGACATCACGCAAAGAATGGCTTAGTATGAGAGTTGTTGCTCGGTTCAGAAGTTATGTAATGATCGCAAATTGGACTGGCACCAAGCAGCAAACTGGAGATAAGCCTATAAAGATTGGTGTTCAATTGACAATATCTGGTAATCAAACATGGAGGCTACTTGAAAACAACGTTTTTGTGAGCAACAAACCTAGCTGGCGCTTGTGATTTCCTGCACATTTCCGTTGTTCAAAACGATGTGGGGTGATCAACCACCAACCAGCTGGGGAAGCCATGACTTGTTCCCACAGCTGCTCGGCCACAAATCAGCAACCAGTTCTTCATTGCAATTGGAAGTCCCATCATTAAATTCTGCATTGCGATTCTTTTCCCGTTCAGAAGACAAGATGGCGAGTTGCCAACATCCATCAATGATAAATAGATGGTTTCCTTCATCCCCAGTTATCACCCTGAATATCAGCCCCAATGAACCACTGTATCACCATTAATCCCTTCCCCCATATTAAAGACCCCTCCAGAAACCATAGTTTATGTTGGGGATTTCCACATCCATGGAATTGCGGGTAAACTTAATATTGGACCGATGGGATCAACCACTATAATTATCACCAACAATCCAATTAACTCCATATGGTTGGTTGGTTTATGAACTATAATTAACTATAATATGTTTGAACACATATAGTATAATATAATATATGATTAACCTTATTTAACTGTAATATAGTTCATTAACTAACCATAATAACTATATATTATGAACTCAATATGCTTGGTTTATCCCTAGAATCTGAGTTCACCGAGGTGCCCAGCTTGCTCCCCTGTGCACCCCAGCAGCCCACCTTGCCTTTGACCAACGACAAGGCACGGGGACCCATGCAGTCAGCGCCATTTTTGGGCTTTCCAAGTCACCAATGACTTCAGAAGAGACGTGCTTCAGGATGTTCCCAGTTCCGTGGCTTGTCAGATCTGGGACTCGCTGTTTTTCGACTTTCACGGCCTGCTGTGTCGCCTGCTGTTCGGGAAGCCTGGAGGATCCGGATCTGGGATGCCGACGAGAGGAATCGTTGTCTGGGGGTCCTTAAGTCTAAAGCCAATACAGAATGGGCCCCCAAGATAGGTAAGATGGTTTATAACTAACCAACTGGGAATTTATGATACAGGTATGTCATATTGTTAGCTGAGTGTACAAGAATATACAAACAACTGGAGGATCCACTACAACAAACCACTGGGGCTGGCTCGTCGGTCATCGGAATCAGAAACGACCCCTCCGAGTCCTTGAAATGATCGCCGTTTCAGCATGTCAGCATGGTCGGTGAATAAGATCCCAGTTTTACAGTTTCTGATAGTTTTTCAATGGTCAAACCATAAGCCAGATGCAGATCTAATGAAAAACGCCTCTGTATCCCTTCTCCCAAGGGATGCCCCCAAAGAAAGGTGTCCATGTTTATGGCGGTTTAACATCCCATCCATCCGTTCAGAGTAAACACCCCCCATTGGTCCCGCGGTGGAAATCCCCTACTTGGTGGCGAACTACCCACGAATCGTGGGCTCGTGGGTTAGTTCACCCCAGTGATTTACATGGGATACGGAGCAGGTGAATCCATTCAAAAAACTGGGGTGAACTAACCCACGAGCCCACGATTCGTGGGATGAGCCACTATAATTTCTTGGGGGTGTTTCATATGGGGAAAGGGATTAGTAGTCACAAGATCAATCCCCCAGACCATGCGACGAAGTCCGAAGGGAAGTGACTGGCGCTGCATTTTGAGCTCAGAAAAGTCACCATGGCTGAACGAAGTCCAAAGGATGGCGGAAAGTGTCGTGCACACGTGTCCAACCACTGGGGTCGGCCCAAGTCCAGAACAAGGTGTCGAGCCTGAAATCTGAAATTGGCCGGGCAGGGACAAGAATCAGGGAACTTCTAAGCCCCATTCGGATTATAGAATGTCTTCATTCTCAATTTGGGTTCTGCCAACCCAGAAGGTCTTTGCAGGAAAAAACTAGTGATCTGGGTCATAAAATGTTGGTCATGGGATGCCCCTCAAAATGATGAGTGATCAACTCACCATGGACACAGCCGTAAACGGGGTTGATTAATCCAGGGTTGAGATTATATATGTTCAAGCTGCTAATCCCCTGGTTTTTATAACTGGCTGTAATTATTTTTCATGCTCCCCTAGTAGTTATCATTATCTATCATTATCTCCCCAATTAAACTCTCATTCATACTCTGGTAATTGACATCATTATTGGTAATGATCATAATTCTACAATCGTGTCACTATTAGTGCTAGTATCATCCCCACAAGTCTACCGAACTTGGGATGGCTCAAAACCTATGAAATACCATTGAAACTGGGGTGATGAACATCCATCAACACTATTTCGGGAAACCATGGGAAAACAAGAGGCCCGATGTAAATGGTCAGTCGCAAGTCGTATTGTTATATCCCCATGAAAATATCGCCCTTTTGAAAGATCATGATATCTACTCTAATTTGAATACTGAATAATGAATCATGCAAAGACCCCTATAATAGTTATCCCCCGAGAAGATTATTCCCCTGTTGAAAATGTATTCTTGTTATAACTATCCCAATGTTAGTTGGGTCTCATTCAGAATCATTATCCTTAACAGCAGCTATTATTATTTCTATGATCATTATTACTATTATTATCAGTCAACTTTGATTACTGGATATAATTGCGACTTTCTGCGGGTTCATCGCCTTGGCTACATCATGCGACATCCCTCAAGTTGGCTGCTGGACTTCCAGTGCTGACATGGCTAACATGGCTGAATTCTCCGGTTTTGTGAGCTCTAAAATGCGAGCAACTTTGCAGGTGTTTATTGATTGGTTTACCACATGATTGCTGTAATGTTTATTTATTTCTATTATCATTATCATTATTACTGTGGTTTCTATTATCACGATTTTCACGATGAGCCCCAAAATACACTAGTGCTATATCATGACTTCCCCCCGTTTATATCATTGGTGAGAGTATGTGCAAGTACGATTGATGTTGTTGGCATCATCACGACCATGGCACATATTTCTCATCCCCCAAAGTACGTCTCTCAATTTCCCAGGGAAAATTCATGTTTAGTTAGATGACTTACCTATGAAAATATGGTCATTATCCATAGCTGTGTTGCATTACTCCAGGGTACAAACTTGTTGGTTCTGAGCTTCACCAAATGGATTGTGTCTCCCCAATTTGATTGTACAATCGTACTTGGTGGTTCATCCCACGGCTCGTAAGTGGGTTATAACCCCAGTTATAGATGGGATAAGTAGGGTTAATCCACTTATAACTGGGGTTATAACCCACTTACTAAGTGGGATGAGCCACCAAGTATTGTCCCATATGTTTAGAAGTGCATATAGTTCACCATAGTTATAGCTGGTCTAACCCAACTTTTGGAGGTTATGCTATAGTTTTATTCATGCAGAACCCAAACTGCACTATATACAATCGTGCTATATTACAACCCCCCCTGTATATATTTGGTAAATATTTGGCAATAGTCATATGATTATCATGATTACTATTTATGAATATTGTTATTGGCACATATTATCATTACTGTGATTGCTAGTAATAATGCTTTATTTGTCTTATTCTTACTAATATGACTAAACCGCGGCACCTGATTTGATCCGCCGTTATCATTATTAACACTATTATTAACCAAATATATTATGACCAGAATTATCATTATATCACCATAATTGTTATTTTTGTCCCCAAATGACCCTTTATTGTTATCAGTATTACTATTTTATATCAACTTGTTACTGTTATTACTACTTATGATGATTATTGGCAGATAATTATAGCAATTATGATTCCACTATTATTATTCTATAACCATGTGTTATTAATACCATTCTTGTTAACCAAATATAGTATCACTATTTCTATTCTATAACAATAAATAACCAGATATTTTCACATGATCACCACTAGTATTCTTATTCTACAAATCCCAGTTATAAGTGGATTAGCCCGCTCCTTATCCCATGTACATCACTGGGGTGAAATAACCCACGAGCCCACGATTCGTGGCTAGTTCAACACCAATTGTTATGGTCCCCCAAATGGTGTCTCCCCAATTTCGAAGTCGCTCCGCACGTGACCTTGTCATCCTTGATCAGGCGATGACAACTCCCAGTCCATGTCAGATGGACTGCGCGACTGCGCCCCGATAGGGCGTGGATGTCACCAGAAAAAGATACGGGGACTTCCCATGGAGGTAGCCTCTGGTAATGACTAACATAACGAACTGGAAAATACGGTAACTATGGTTGATAGATGATAAATGATAACTCTGGTAATTTGTTACATCACGAAATGGAAAGATCCACCATAGATTTATAGTGAATTTTCCCATGAAACATGGTGGATTTTTCCATAGTTTTTTGTATGTTTACCAGAGGGTAGCCCAATTTTTAAATGGATGGTTTGTAATCGAAAATTCCAAGTGGGGACTTGACGATGCAACATCATGGTGGGCCAAGCAAAATGCGGGATTTAAGCCTGCAAACAAGCGGCTTTCACATGTTTTCACCAGCAAAAGTGGGGAGATTGACATCATATCATTCATAAAATCATGGTTTCTTCACGGCTGACTCGTTTTTTCGAAGGGTCGCATGATTCATTTTAACGGATGGCTCTGACCCTACGGCCTACGGGTTCTGTGGCAAATGATGTGCGATCTGGCAACAACATCAATGGTGTGTTTCGGATGTGGGAACTATGATAACTATGATGACTATGATAACTGTGATATGTTGCCGAACAATGTGAAAGATTGTGGATTTCACTAGCAATGGGGACACAAGTGGCCAAAGATGCAAGTATCGCCAAAGATTGGGAAATTTTCCAGTGATGGACTCTGAGTTCTGAATTTTCTGTGGATGCTTCTTTCCCCAATGGTTCGTCCACTGTTGAGGGAAGCTAATGGGAACGATTTGCAATTTGAAGGCCCTCCAGCAAATCTAGATGAGAAGCAGGTCATTAACCATGGTAAGTGGTTTGAACCCCTATGCTTACAGTAGGGATGGCTGCTATGCTATTTGGAATTGGTAAAGGCACCCTCCTGCTTCTGAGCTAGATTGCTGTTTTGACGCGCTACACATTGCCCAGTTTGGCAGTTGAAAATTCGCAGTGTGTGAAATGGTGATTGGTTTCCATGCAATATGGGGATTTCCTAAAATGGCGGTATGATTTTCCATTATTGGCCATCCATTTTGGTGTAAATATGATCCAGCAATGGGGGACAATGGCCTGCCAATTTAACCATCATGTCCTGCCACTTTTTGAAAGAAAAAGTTTGACACTCCTCGGGGGGAGGTCACTGTATCCTCATTGGTTTTTTCTCAGGTGTTGAAGCTGGGTACCCCGTTTCATACCAAGAATTGTCAGACTCAGCAATTCACTGAGTTCTTCCCCAAAGCCGTTGGTTGATGATGATATGGGCTTCTAATAAGAATCTTAAAGCCCATGCAAAAAAAAAAAACAATAATGGATTATGATGAATTGAAGATCACCATAGGATAATTGGGTTTGCATTAGTCTGCATTCTGCCCAAATTGAAGTCATCCTGCAACATGGAATGTCTCAAAAGTTTCGCTGAATCGATATACTTTTCCCACCTCAGCTACTATCGCAAAAAACCCGACGCATAGAGATGGGCGATAGTCTCGTCCTAGGGAAATCACTTCAGTTCTGAAGTGTCTCAACTTCAATGAAACAACCAGTTAATGATTCTTCAACACCCCTGTTGGTTGATTATTATATGCACCACTTCTACAAAGTGGGTCCCCAGTTGACGAAATCGCGAAGTTGGTGCAAATAACTATGGTTGAAGGTAGATATCGAACTAGTAAAGAAAAAGGGAGTTGTTAACCAATATTCACATCACTGGACACTGGGGGGCACCAGCTTGTAGATAAAGATTCAATATATAACCATCAATAATAAGATTATCTGGCTGGTGGTTTGGAACTTTTTTCCATTCGGTTGGGAATCATCATCCCAACTGACGAACTCACTCCATCATTTTTCAGAGGTGTAGGCTCAAGCACCAACCAGAGAATATCATAATTAACCATCATTAACCATATAATAACCATTACTATTAACCATTAACAGTATATTAATCATAGATTAACCACCAGCCAGTGTTTTTCTGTGGCCTAAAAATCCAAGATTTTTTCAGCAAATCCGCAGGACTCCTCCAGAATCCCTTTCCGCGGCGTCTTTCACAGGAGCCACGGTTGGGCTGAGAGGGGGGGCCACAAAAAGCTGGCGCCAACGGCGCCAACGACATCAAGACACTTTCGAGTATCCAAAAAATCCGAAAACAACGATTTATCTGGAGAAGTGGATAATAGGCATCATGGTTATAACCTGTTACAACACTTATAACTGGCTTGGCTGTAATTTTCAGCTGGTTCCACGCAAACAGTTGATGGGCGGAACCTCATCGAAGCGCATCATTTCGCATATATTTGGGAATGGTCATCAATCCATCAACCGGGATTCATGTGTATAATATATATAATATAATATATATAATATAATATATATATAATATGCATATACACACATATTATATCGATTATGTTCACATTCCTATGGCATGGG
This sequence comes from Cladocopium goreaui, assembly GCA_947184155.2. Taxonomy (NCBI): domain Eukaryota; class Dinophyceae; order Suessiales; family Symbiodiniaceae; genus Cladocopium; species Cladocopium goreaui. The sequence goes on from CAMXCT020000768.1 coordinate 755,553, forward strand.
ATGACCGCCGGATATACTGGTGGCCATTAGGCCATTGGACCCGCCGGCCCTGCCTTTCTTGTCTCAGGCATCCCTGTGCAGTGCATCCTTGTGCAGTGGGGCGGCCCAGGAATGTCATGGAAAGATCCACCATGTTTTCATGGGAAAATTCACGACATAAATCTATGGTGGATCTTTCCAGTTCGTGATGTAACAAATTACCAGAGTTATTATTCATCATTTATCAACCATAGTTACCATATTTTCCAGTTCGTTATATTAGTCATTACCAGAGGCTACCTCCATGGGAAGTCACCCAATAACACCCAATAAGTAAGTGGATACACCCAACAACACCCGGGTGAACAGAGTTGCTCCAACCCATTAGGAAATGACAGCAAGGGTACCCCCAAACGTGCTTTCTTCAATGGAGAAACTGATGATAAGCCATTGGATATGGGGTTACCATCTGTTTCAGGCAAACCCATGTATGGGATATGAACAGCCAAAATAGGTGAATCTATGAGATATACCTATGTCATGAATTAATTTTGGATGTGTATATGTGTATGTGTGTATGTGTGTATATGTGTATATGTGTATATGTATATGTATATATCTATTAGGTGATCCCATGTATATCCATCATTTAGGGCATATATTCCCCCCATTTCGTGGGTTACAATCACATTGGACCATAGGTGATCCTCATCTTAACAAGATATGCATATCCATCGATAACACGACATAAGACATCACCACAACTGTTTTGGTAAAATACCAGTGAACAACCATGATTTGGGGATGATATCCCTGTGAAAAAATGCTGGTTAAAGCCATATTTCATGGCAGAATCCCCACTAAAATCATCATAAGAGCCCCTTTATTCCCACAAAAAAAATATCATCATAGCAGTTTTCCTCAATCATCATTTCGGGATAGTACCCTCCAGTCAACCATGGCAATGGGTGATTGTCCAGCCAGTTTGATGACACCGGAGGGTATCTCCAATCATATTCCATCATATTCCATGGAATCCCATTAAATCCCTGTAAATCCCCACGCCCTACTTGTAGATGGACCATGCTAGAATGTATCATCTTGAAACTATCATCAAATCCCATTAAATCCCAGAAATACCTAAAAATGTGGGATTCAATCATCAAATCATCAACATGTTCTTAAAATAAGCTTCGGTGGTATCCCCAACAGCCGCAACTTTTTATTTTTACAAATCTGTCTGAAGCGTGCTGCGAAGCAAGCGCTGGAAACCCTGTTGAAGCTGTTGAACCTGACCTGGCCATGCACCAGAGATTCCCAAAACCTTCTCCGGGACCTTCTCTCTGCAACCTTCTCCGGAACCCGTTGAACCTGACTTGGCTTTGCACCAAGGCTTCCTGGAACCTTCTCCCGAACCCTGTTGAACTGACCTGGCTCTGCACCAAATCTCTGTTGAACCTGACCTGGCTCTGCATCAAAGGCTCCCGGAACCTTCTCCGAACCTTCTCCGGAACGCACCAAACCTCCTTCTCCGGAACCTCGTTGAACCTGACCCGGCGTCTGCACCAAAGCCTTCCAGACCTTCTCCGGAACCTTCGGAACCTTCTCCCGAACCTCGTTGAATCTGACCCGGCGTGCCAATAGCTATTCTGGGCTGAAGACCCCATTAGCGTACACCGTTGGGGAAAAAGCAGAGTGATACTATCCTAGAAATGCTTTTGTTGTGTGAAAAAAGCGCCCATTTCGACGGGTTAAAGAAATCACAGGCCGGAGCGAGCTGCGAGTTCCCAAAGAGACGCCGCCGATGCCCTCGGATCATGTGCCGTGGTGATTTAACGTGTTTCAGATGTTGAGAAGGGCACTGGAAACCCTGGTTTTACATGGTGATTTACTGGTTTTATATGGTTGTATGCGGTTTTATATGGTGAAAAGAGCAACATGAACACAGACATGTATAGAACATATATGTATGTATTTAACTTGAGTAGCTCTCTAAAGTAAGAAGGTGAAATTTGCCAAATTGTTTTGGACTTAGGCAGGTAAAAAGGTATGTTTCCCTTGGCAATTCTTGGATTTAGCAAGTGAAATGTGGATTTACCCATCATAAAATGATTGGCGCGCCATGCACAGGGCACTTTGCTGTTGGAAGCAACCCCGTAAAGTAGGTAGGACTTCAATTTTGGATGCCATATATTTAACAACCCGCTAGAATCAAAGTTCTCTAAAATCATGATAAATGACTTTTCTATCTCTTGTGGGATTGCTATAAAGTCAGTGGGAGAGGCCTGGTGGTGCTTTACTGGGAGGAAATGGCCAAAAACTGGTGGTGAATGTTGGCTGATGGGTTGTAATCTTGTGAGGAGAGGGGCTTTGATGTTTCGGGCGTCGAAAAACGTGGGAAGCATGTATGGCCGAAGGAAGTTTAGAAGTGAAACTTCCGACAATATGGACAGATGGAAAAGCAGAGGTGGGAAGAGTCAGAGAAGAAAAGAGAAGAGAAGAGAAGAGAAGAGAGGACAAGAGAAGAAGAGAGAAGATCAGAGAAGAGAAAGAATCAGAAGAAAGAAGATGCAGGTGCGCGAAAAGCTAGAAAAGTACCGATTCACTGTGTTTTTTCAATGATTTGTGGCTCCGGAGGGTCGAAAAGTAGGCTCGGTAAAGCGGCGGGTGCGGAGCCATCTGGCCAGATGAGAGATGAAAAATTGCACGCCGTTGTGGCGCGAAGCACATGTGGAAGTCACAATGTGCAGAACACGTCAGCTTCGGACCACTTTTGGAAGTTGTGGTTGTGATGGCAAAAAAGTGCACACCGTTGTGGCGCGAAGCACATTTCGAAGTCAAAATGTTAAAAACACCACATGTTCGGACACATCAACGCAGGATCACTTTCGGAAGTTGAGATGTCGAAAAAGTGCACGCTGCTGTGGCACCAAGCACATTTCCAAGTCAAAATGTACAAAACGCATCAGCTTCGGACCACTTTTGGAAATTGAGATGTCGAAAAAGTGCACGCTGTTTTGGCGTGAAGCACATTTCCAAGTCAAAATGCACAAACACACCATGCTGGGACCACTTTTGGACGTTCAGATGTCGTTTGGTGTGGCAGGTGCAAGGGATTCTGCACATTGTCAAAAGTGAGCAAAACGTGGAGTTTTTGAAGAGGACATTGGAAGAGGATCTGGAAAGATGCATTTTTGCGTGGCAGGCGCAGTACAATGTTACAAGAGACATGCTCATAACAGATATTAGGAGGTCTGGGCACTGATTTCCTGAGAGAGGTTGCTTTTTGGAGCATCAGATCTTCTGGTTTGCTAAGATGATTTTGCGTGACAGGCGCAGCACTTCGTATGACCTGGCATGACTTTTGCGTGGCAGGCGCAGCACTTTACACAGATGGAGTGGAAAAATCTCAAAACGCATTGGTACGAGGCCGTCAGCTCTGCACTCAACTTTCCATTTGTTTAAAGAAGTCTCGCAGAATTGCTTCGTTTTTGATGTTGTCAACTTCGAAAATTGAGGAAGTCTCTCAGAATTGCTTCGTTTTCAAACTTGCACAAAGACAGATAGATAATAGATAGATGGATGGATGGATGGATGGATGAAAGGATGGATAGATAGATTTCATTGATTGATTGATCGATAGATAGATAGATAGGTAGCTAGACAACTACAACTGCAAGTACCATTACAACCACACTACCCTACCACTACAACTACACATGCAAAAACAAATGTACTACGCTACAGTACACTAATTACACTACACTACACTAATTACACTACACCACTCTACTTACACTGCACTACACTAATTACAGCACACTACCTTACATTACACTACACTACGCTAATTACGTTACACTACACTACACCACAACTACAAGTACAACTACACTACACTACATTACGCAACACTACGCTACACTAGTTACACTACACGACATCTACAACTACAGCTACAGCTACAACTACAACATACTGCAGCTACAACTGCAACTTCAACTTCAACTACACTACAACTACAACTGCAACTTCAACTTCAACTACGCTTCAACCACAAGTACAACTTCAACTACAAATCATTTACACTTCAACTACACTTCAACTACAACAACTAAAGCAACTACGACCAACAACAACTACTACTACTACCACCACCACCACTACTACT
>CAMXCT020000768.1:759802-827351 GCA_947184155.2 Cladocopium goreaui
GACGCTTTTACACACACAGACTTTTACACACACAGACGCTTTTACACACAGACGCTTTTACACACAGACGCTTTTACACACAGACGCTTTTACACACTGAGACTTTTACACACACAGACACTTTTACACACAGAGACTTTTTTTTTACACACAGAAGCTTTTACACACAAACACTTTTACACACAAACACTTTTACACACAGACGCTTTTACACACAGACGCTTTTACACACAAACACTTTTACACAAACAGTTTTACACACAGACGCTTTTAAACACACACGCTTTTACACACAGACGCTTTTTACACACAGACGCTTTTTACACACAGACGCTTTGACACACAAACACATTTACACACAGAGGCTTTTACACACAAACGCTTTTACACAAACACTTTTACACACAAACACTTTTACACACAGACGCTTTTACACACAGACGCTTTGACACACAGACGCTTTGACACACAGACGCTTTTACACACAGAGACTTTTACACACAGAGACGCTTTTACACACAGAGACTTTTACACACAGACGCTTTTACACACAGACACTTTTACACAAACACTTTCACACACAGACGCTTTTACACACAAACGCTTTCTACACAGGGGCTTTTACACACAGAAGCTTTTACACACAGACGCTTTTACACACAGAGACTTTTACACACAGACGCTTTTACACACAGACGCTTTTACACACAGACGCTTTTACACACAGACGCTTTTACACACAAACGCTTTCTACACACAGGGGCTTTTACACACAGAAGCTTTTACACACAGACGCTTGTACACACAAGCATTTTTACACACAGACGCTTTTACACACAGACGCTTTCTACACACAGGGGCTTTTACACACAGACGCTTTTACACAGAGATACTTTTACACACAGACGCTTTTACACACAGACGCTTTTACACACAGACGCTTTTACACACAGACGCTTTTTACACACAGGCGCTTTTACACACAGACAAGTCCGGCACAAGTAAAATCGCAATTTTACCGCAGTTTTTGACGATCGACCCTCATTTCGTGCGAAAGGGTTGCTCGGGGGCAAGTAAAGTCGCAATTTTTCCTCAGTTTTTGACGATCGACCCTCATTTCGTGCGAAAGGGTTGCTCGGGGGCAAGTAAAGTCGCATGTTTTCTTCAGTTTTTGACGATCGACCTTCATTTCGTGCGAAAGGGTTGCTCCAGGACAAGTTGAAATCGCATTTTTTCCTCAGTTTTTGCCGATCGACCCTCATTTCGTGCGAAAGGGTTGCTCCAGCACAAGAAAAATCGCAATTTTTCCACAGTTTTGGCCGATCGACCTTCATTTCGTGCGAAAGGGTTGCTCCAGGACAAGTAAAATCGCAATTTTTCCTCAGTTTTTGCCGATCGACCTTCATTTCGTGCGAAAGGGTTGCTCCAGCACAAGTAAAGTCGCATTTTTTCTTCAGTTTTTGCCGATCGACCCTCATTTCGTGCGAAAGGGTTGCTCGGGGGCAAGTAAAGTCGCAATTTTTCTTCAGTTTTTGCCGATCGACCTTCATTTCGTGCGAAAGGGTTGCTCCAGGACAAGTAAAATCGCAATTTTTCCTCAGTTTTCTCATTTCGTGCGAAAGGGTTGACGTTTCGTGACTCACCGCCGGTACCACCCTCGGCCTAAAGAGAGAAAGATAAAGAAGGCGAGAGAGAGAAAAAGGAGAGAGAAAGGAGAGAGAAAGGAGAGAAGATGTGAAGGTGAGAAGATGTGAGAGAAGGTGTGAAGATGAGCAGATGTGAAGATGAGCAGATGTGAACATGAGCAGGTGTGAGAGAAGATGTGAAGATGAGCAGATGTGAGAGAAGATGTGAGAGAATATGTGAGAGAAGATGTGAAGATGAGCAGATGTGAAGATGAGCAAATGTGAAGATGAGCAGATGTGAAGATGAGCAGATGTGAGAGAAGATATGAAGAAAGATGAGCAGATGAGAGAAGATGTGAGAGAAGATATGAAGATGAGCAGATGTGAAGATGAGCAGATGTGAGAGAAGATGAGCAGATGTGAAGATGAGAAGGTGTGAAGATGAGAAGGTGAGATACAGACCCCCACTATTGGAAGAACCCTGCGCTCAGACGCTCTCGGGAATTTCAACTACACCACAACTACACTACAACTACAACTACACTACAAATACAACTACACTACAAATACAACTTCAACTAGCACTACACTACACTAGACTTCAACTACAACTACAGCTACACATACAACTACAATTACCCCTACACTACCACTACAACTACAACTACAATTACATTGCAATTCGCTACACCGCACTATATCCTGCAGTTGTGGGTGAAGTAACCCTGCAACCACTCCAAAAATCACAACCACCTTTCGGTCCATCAATGGATTCGCTCTGCCATCCATGCATCACAACAATTCACCTCGTATAGTTTCCCATCTTTGAAACTTCCGCCACCGCCTTGTGCGGTACTACTGGTATATTGGAAAAAAACACCATTCTGATGATGACAATGGCGCTGGTCATGATGATGACACTGTCGAAGAAGAAGATAAAGGCACCAATGATGATGCCAACTACCCCAGTGATGACTACAATCCGAATGTTGACAACAGCGGTGGCTGTGATGCTGATAGCAGTTTCATGCTGAGTGTTGAGTGGGAGATCCAACCGGATTGTTTCATACGGTCATTACCCACATTGCAACGGATGAATATCCAAGCACACTACCTGGTTGATGGGGCTACCGTGGTGCGGCAATGTGAAGCACATGATTGCAACAATGGAATTCCCATTACCCATTTCCCATGTCTACACGACATTTGCAAAGCTCTCAGGATGGATTCACGAGAACCTGCCTGACATCCCTGTTGGATTCACACGAGGAGAAATGGATCTATCCTGAAATTGGTTACGGCATACCCCTGAAATGGCCATGTTCAACTCTGATTGGGCGCAGGTGCCCCAGAAATCGGATGCTGACCTCCCAAAGTCTCCTGTGGTTATGTGGTTTACAGAGCCATAAAATACTAATCCATGTCACAAGAGCTATACATTCACGGCGGTCACGGCATTGTCTCAACTGGTTAGGATGGTCTTCAGATACCGATGTTCACAGCATCCCTAAAAATACCGGAAAAATCCACTGCCAGAGTGCGAATGATGATCCTCAAAAGTCAGTCTTGGCTGCCAGGAATTGCGGGATGTGCTGTTCCTTGGTTTTTGAACGGTTCCCCTCTCCCATTGTGGCTGTTAAAATGCGGATAGCTGTTTTAAGCGGGTTTTCAAACTACTTCCATCCCTAGGTTCGAAATCAAATCCATATGTTTGGTCCCTTTCAACTATCATTTTGGCCTTTTCTTTCGGCGCCTCGTTTGAAACCATGATTTGCGGTGCCTGATTTACATAAGCACCATGAGAAACGCATGCCATCGCTATCAAAGGTGGTTCTTTATGGCCGAAACTGTTGCCTGTTGGTCCCCTCTTGGAACACATGCAACTTGTGCTAGGGATATTTTTGGCCAGTAAAAATGGCGGTTTCACCAGAAATATCTGGATGTGTTCAACAGACACAGTTAGATGGGGATAGAGCGCAACAACATGTTTGGTGGTTATGAATGATCTTCAATCATCCTACCTGGGAGGATGTTCCCGATCGATCCGTTTTTCTTCGGAGAGTCTGCTCAGAAACAAACTTCATGTTCGCATGTAAGTAGTTTTTGCTGTAAACATGTGTCAATATGTTTCTGTATGTTCTGCTTTACCTGATCTCAGAGGTGCAAAACAAGGGATGGCAGGTTCCTGCCACTGATTCTCGCACTGAGGGTTCAAATGTGCGTGAAGCTGGAGCAGCTGCAACGAACCCTTGAGATGACGCCAGAGATCCTTTGTTGCGCAGGGTCATCACTGGGCGGAATTGGAAGAGTATGGCTGGCAGAAAATCCTTAAAACCACCTGGCTCACTGTCTTCGAAAAAATATTCCCAACATTTCTTACTGGGTCGCAATGCTGCTCTAACCAAAACATCCCCTGCAAAAAGTTGGGCATAGCGTCAGCCAGCGCGAAAAAATTGCGGGAATCCATGTTATTGAGCCATTAAAATTACCCTTACTGGTGGATGATGATGGTGGCTCATACTCTATTGGGGATGCAGCACCCCAAATCCGCACCTTTGAGCCATGTCAGGGCTGTGGCCAAATTTCGGATGAATTGTTCCAGCACATGGAGTTGCAAACTAGCGGCATGCGAATGTGTGTTCCCCAAAAGGCTTACCATGGATTAATCCCCTTAAAGAGGTGGCTTTCCGCGCCAAGGCCAAAAGGGATTTTGAACATCCAGCTGACGACTTCTATGTTTGAATCATCTCGAATTCAGCAGCATTGTTTGTTAGATCGGTTACATCCCAAATTTGATCCAACGGCTGATCAGAATTGATTCTTTGGTCTCCCATGTTTCTTCGCATCGTATCTCCGGAGGTGTCCTAAGTCATGGGGGCATTCGAAAAATCTTGGATGGTTTATTTCATGGAAAATTTCATCTGTTTATACATATTTATGCTACAAAATTGTTTTTTTAATACTATAAATGGATGATTTTTTGGGGATACCCCCATGACAAAACGGAAAGCTCCGCATGAATTTTTGTTGTGATGCTCGGCATCTTTTCAACGATGGCCAAGCTGAGGCGAGTGAGAACTTCATTGCACTCAAAGACGGCGGACCGGGATGATTGGGGCCCGTATCATGAGATGGGATATAGTTATGAGTATGGAGGTTTCCATAGATGGTGATACCCCAATAGCTGGATGGTTCATAGTGGAAAATCCGAAAATGAAATGGGTGATTGAGGGGTAGCCAATTTTAGGAAACCACCATATAGTCGTATATCTTGGTTGAAGTCTTCTACAAGGTGCTTTGAAAGTTCAGGATTTCACAAGTCTGCTCCAGCAATCGTGTCAGGTGGTTTGTGGTTATCACACGCATTTAGAATGCTGGGTCAAGCAGGCCAACAAGCTATTCTGTGTTTGGTGATTTCAGATCTGTAGACATATCATATTACGTATATAGTTGTTTATTTGTGTACGTATTCATGTTTATGTGTCTATGCATTTATTTTTCTTAATTCATTGATTATTTATTGCTTTTCTGTGTTATATATATATAATATCTTATGATTGTATGTATATGTATATATATATTGCATATGGCATATATCATGTATCATGTACCATGTATCTTGTATAATGTATCATGTATTTGAATATGTGTATATTGTATTATATACAATATAGTATGTTGTATATAACATCTATAATATAATTACACCAGCACAGACCCCAAACAGCAACAACACATGTTTCAGGAAAGAAAGAAGAGAGAAGAAGGGAGACAAGCACCGGAACCCCAGCCGGAACCAAGAGGAACCAGCAAATCATGATGAAACAGAACCCCTGTCCTGAGGAAAGAAAGAGGAGAGAAGAAGGGAGACAAGCACCGGAACCAAAGAAGAGAGAAGAAGGGAGACAAGCACCGGAACCCCAGCCGGAACCAAGAGGAACCAGCAAATCCTGATGGAACAGAACCCCTTTCCTGAGGAAAGAAAGAAGAGAGAAGAAGGGGAGACAAGACCGGAACCCCAGCCGGAACCAGGAGGAACCAGCAAACCATGATGGAACAGAACCCCTTTCCTGAGGAAAGAAAGAAGAGAGAAGAAGGGAGACAAGCACCGGAACCAAAGAAGAGAGAAGAAGGGAGACAAGCACCGGAACCCCAGCCGGAATCAAGAGGAACCAGCAAATCATGATGGAACAGAACCCCTGTCCTGAGGAAAGAAAGAAGAGAGAAGAAGGGAGACAAGCACCGGAACCAAAGAAGAGAGAAGAAGGGAGACAAGCACCGGAACCCCAGCCGGAATCAAGAGGAACCAGCAAATCATGATGGAACAGAACCCCTTTCCTGAGGAAAGAAAGAAGAGAGAAGAAGGGAGACAAGCACCGGAACCCCAGGCGGAACCAAGAGGAACCAGCAAATCATGATGGAGCAGAACCCCTTTCCTGAGGAAAGAAAGAAGAGAGAAGAAGGGAGACAAGCACCGGAACCCCAGCCGGAACCAGGAGGAGCCAGCAAATCATGAAGGAACAAAGGCAGTTTCTAGCAAGAATTAGGAATTGGGAACCCCATCCAGCTCAAGAGCTGTTTGGGGAATAAGTGTATACATGTATGTATTTTGTTCCGCAGCGATATGCAGCTCATGTCGAACTACACGTCAGCAGCATCTTTCCGTCAGCCGAATGGAGAAACAAGATGAAAAGAGAAAAATACAAAAGAACAGGGGAATCTGTAGCTGCAGGATCAGCTACTAACCAGCACCTATAACACAGGGCTCGATGGTTTTGTGTAGGTGGACCCCAAAACCAACGAAACGACGGAGAAACAATAATCACAAAGGAGATATATTTAAGGAATCTTGAGGAGATCGGCCCGTGACGCGCAGCAGGGTTCGTGACCACTTGTCTCTCGCTTTGGAGAGTAGAACTAGAAAAGGGAGAAAGTAACAACGATGGAGTGACCGTGGTCTCCCGGCACGCCTCTGGCGGCCCCTGCGAGCTTTAGCTGCAAGTGCAAGGTCATGGAGTTGATGTGGCTAGAAGGAAACTTTGCCTTGGCCCCTAAAATTGAAGTGGAGAGAGCTTCATAAAAATTTGCCACCGGTGATGTGGCACAGTGTGGTCGGAGCTGATGACAACAGCTTCCTGGTGGTAGTTACCTCCAGGCAAAAATTTCCTTATAACAAATTTCACTTTATAAACAGGGACTTTTCTCCCGCGAGAACAGGAAATGGAAATTGCCACGGCCCCTTCAGTACAGAATGACGAGGAGTGTACATTCCAGCAAAAGAAGAGAGTGAGAAGTAGGACTTGATGTGGAAGACTTCCCCCTTTCTCTTCATCCTGGATTGAAATGTGAAAAATCCAGAAAAATGTGTGCGGAGAAAAGGTCAATGAAGTAGAATAATGGCTGGAGTTGCAAGGAGGGGAATAATGCAACCAAAACGAGACACAATGAGACCAAGTAAGAGGTGGTTGAATTGGTACTAGTTCCAGCAAACTCGGAGAATGAGATGTAGAAGAGACTATGCAAGGCTTCCCACAGCCTTGAGGAAGGAGTTGAATACGACAAATCCAGAAAATAGTGATTCGAGAAAATGTCGATGTAGAAAAATGTAGCCAGAACAACAAGCAGGAGCTGGTATGTAGTGCAGAAGCGGTCGCCAAAAGGTTGTCCAAGTAGAAGATGGATGCTGCTTGAATTGCACGCGAGGCTGACATGGCAGAGAAAGAATCTTGATTGGATATTCCTGAAAATACAGGGGCTTGCGAACCGAGGCTAGCTAAAGCTTGTGCCCGTGCCTATGTGTATATATATATATATATGTGTGTGTGTGTGTGTATGTGCACAAAGCTAAGAGCTATTTCATCCCTGAGATGATGAAACCACATATCCCAATGTGTCTTGCTGGATACTCCCCACTATCTCCCCAGCGAAATCCCCGGCACAGATGGGTATAGCGACCTCGTCGCAATCAATGAGCAACGATCACATCCGAAAGCACAAGAGCACCTGGGCAACGTCAAGCGCAGTGGGACAACGAACTGAAACCATGACATTCAACCAGCGGCCACCCCAAGAAAAAACAGTTTCTTAAGGGTTTATCAACCACTAAAGCAATTTTTCACTATCTATCATTGGGAGGGTGACCTTTTGGGGGGTGAATCCCCATGAACCCTAGGGCATTCCAAATCCCAGAGACTGATGAGTTTCCCCAACCCTGTGATTCTGTGAAAATTTGTGTAAGTTACTGGAGGCATTGAATTTTCAATTGGGGTTACCATCTCATAGACTTCCGAAAGATGAATCTGTTGATCCTGGAAAGATCTATTTAAGAGATGTTCCATAAGCCATAAACCCAACCCCCTCGTCTTCTGGATATCCCCGTCCTTGAGGTTGCAACCCCATGTTTGATTGATTATCCGCATTTCACGTGTCCTGATGTTTTCCTTCATCTTCCTCACTTCTCCAAACTCCGTTTCAGGCAAGATCAGAAAACATGTTCCCCTGGAATGCCAAAAACTGTCAAAAAAAACCAGGGGGTTCTTCTAATCTGTCCCTTGAATCGCAGGTCAGAAATCTGAGGCTGCAGGTGCCATGCTGCCCTGGGGAAAGATCCAGAAGTGCCAGTTTTGTTGATTTGAAAACTGGAGTAAAAAGGTTTGATCCAAAGCTAAGTGGGAAACGACAAATATTGGTGACCTGGAAACTGGTTGAATTGGATAAATCGCAGAGCCGTAGAAAGTCACAGGTCACGGCTCTACAAGCCATCCCCGAAATCAATCTAAATCAACCAACGTGGTAACCCAATGCCACCATCCCAGTAACCAACCGTAATACGGGTACAGTCAATAGTATTTCTCGAAAGTAGGGATGGTTTATGATGTTTATGATGTTTAGTGTACAGCATGCTGGCAGATTAAGGAAAAAGATCTGAATGGAACACCAGTTCAGTTGGCTATGTGGGTCATGTTTGTGCAATATGCTTGCGCACTGTTTAGACAGCACCGGCCAGATCGGACAGCCGGAGAAAACCAGAACTCAATGCAGAATGGATTGTGTGGTGAATATTCGCAAGACCAAATCTATTGGCTGGACATAGCCAACTGGTGAAGAACGTATGGCATTTGTTCACCAATGTTCAGCCCATTCCTGGTAGTCCATGAACCACTTCACAGGTGAAGGAAGAAGTGCGGCAGTCAGTGTATCTAGCATGAATGTGGATATGCTCCTTGGATTTGAGTGGGTACAGTCTGCTGTTCTTTTTTTCTGCTGTTTCTCGTGATCTACGATAGAACCAGACATCCTTTTCATCATCGTCGTCGTCATATCGTCATATCGTCATCGTCATATCGTCGTCAGAGATGCGCTCCGGAAATCAAACCTGGCGAATGCAGTGGAAAATACCCTACAAATGCAGGCTTTTATAAATTGGAAAAACATCTATAAATGTGGAATTTTCCACTGCCACATTTGATTACGGGAGGGTATCCATTTCAAAGGATCTTGTGGGAAAGCCCTTGACGTCTGAGGATGCATTTGTCCCTTGCTCTGGGTATAGGAAGTCGACCACCGAATCTGCGAGTGATCCGTTTCACCAATGGATCATCATTTCTTATCCCTTCATTCCTTGAGTTGTTCTGCATCATCTCACCCATAGCTTGCTGCGTGCCCTAAAAAGGCAGAAGATTTGGGTTTTTTTTGGCCCAGGTTTGCGTTGAACCTCAAACACAATCAGAAATTGCTCTCGAAGAAGAAATCCTTCAGCGTCAGCAATCTGGTCCCTTGGTCGTCCGTGCGCTGGGCTTCACCGTCTGAGTACCTTGTTGATGGGGTACCCGAAATCATCACCTTGGCTTGTCGTTGTTGAAAAAATGCTCCCCCGAAATGCCACAAAACAGGTTGTTCCCCCATTTTCCCACAAAGTTCCTATTGTTATTTTTTGTGTTTTAACCATGCCCCAAACTTCTGTTCCATCAGCCTTATCGGTAGGAGCGAAAACTGATTAGAGATTATCTCTATTCACTGAACGAGGGGCAAGTAGTGCTAACCCTTAATTGAATATGGGCGGGCACCAATCTCAATAGCAATTGTTTTCACTGTGTGGAGCGTAACCCACCCAATTCATAGTCAGGGTTTATTCATCCGGGGTCGACATAATTTTGTATCTTCACTGGCAAGATATGTTTTCCTGTTGGTGTTGCAGGTATTTTGGGAAGCCGGTCTTCGAGAGAACATGTGAGCAATGCTCCGCCCAAGACTAGGGAGTTGGCAATATTGAATGCATAGTACATCATGCTTAAGGTCATGCTTGTGTCATGTCACTTCATTCTTTTGGGGCCGAGAATCACAAAAAAATCACGGCAGACAATTCCACCAAGAAGCTCCCATCGCAAGTTGCAGGCCTACGATAAACCGCGAAAAGGCGTCACTTGTCGCAAGAGGTTGGCGTTCAGCGCTGCATAAGCACTGAGATATCAACGGAGAATCTATAGCGAACATGGTCATTTTGTCGGCGATCCATTCAGATCGCAATTCCAAGGTAAAAACACAAGTTTAGCATCCTATTGATCAGCAAAGAAATTACCCACTTGGCTGTGATGAATTAACTTTTTTTTGAATGACCCGGATCACAAATCGAATGCGTGCGACCTCACATCGACCTCCGTCGGAATGATGGGAATTGGATTGGGAATTGGGGGAACTAATCCCTGAACAACCCAATGTTTTTAATCCAGCTTAATGTATATTAAAGCTAAATGAAATTTAAACAGCAACGTGCTCAAAATTCAATGGGATGTGAAAACCAGCACTGTATGCTTTTCTACCAGTAGTTAATGGGTATAGGAAACCACCAGCATCAAATGGGGATCTCTAGTCAACCAAGTAAAAAGGCCTCCAGGGTTTTACCGAATATATTGGACAACGATGAGGAGATATTGCAACTGGTTGGTGGATTCGGTTCGCGACAGCTGTTTGGTAGATGGAGATCAAAGAATATCCTGCAGCACCACTTCGTTAGCTGTGCTGAACATAACTCTAATAACTCACTTGGGGTTATAGTACATCACTGGTTCGTGGTTTGGAACATTTTTTTTTTTCCATATATATTGGGAATAGTAATCGCAACTGACTTCATATTTTTCAGAGGGGTAGATATACCACCAACCAGATCATATATAGCCATACTTAATGTGGGTTATAAACCTGCTGGGGAGGCACCACCTTGTAATCGTTTGGTTTGCAGTGATGGAAACATAATTCAAACCAACCCATAGAATGGTAATAAACCCGTTCATCTTGATAGGGTTCCTTATAGAATGGTTCCATAGAATTGCCATGTTGGGCAAGTATATACCCATTCTCAGATGCACGTCCATCGCCAGATATCATCATGATCATGCGTCCCAAGAGTTATTGTAGATGGATCTGAGTTGGGATTCAAAAAACTGTAGCTGGAAGCTCAAACAGCAAAAACAACTCGGCGCCATTCCATTGACCAAGGCCTTGAAGAGGCTGAACTCTCAGGCCGTCTCCTGTCTGAATTTCTCCAGGTCTATGCCGAAGCCAACCCCAAGTCACAAGTCATGGAGAGTTTCCAAAGTCATGGGGGTAGCCCAATTTATGGTTTATTTCAAACTCCAATTGAAATGGATGATAAATGATGACAACTGAGACCCTCATGACTGGATGAAAACCTCATGAAATCAGCCAATTCTATAGTTCCCAGGTCCCCATCAGCCTTCATTGTGAGTCTGAGGACGCCAGCACGCGAAGACTTTCGCAGGCAGGACCCAGGGTTTTCTGGGCAGGAGAAAGGGCAGGGGAAAAATCAGCCATGTCTGGTTGGTGGTTTGGAACTTTTTTACATAATATATGGGATGTCATCATTCCCATTGACGAACTCCATCATTTTTCAAGATGGTCATTGCACCACCAGATGTTTTTACCACATCTTTAGGATAATCACCATGGGAATGATTATCATCCACCAACCACCAACCAGATGTGATGAAATTCATGAGCTCCACATCTTTCGAAAATCCAAAGCGCCAGGCTTCTGTGAAGGTGGTCGCCCCAGAATCTGAGGAGAACTCCGTGGCCCTTCCGGGCTGTTTCAGACTCGAGGCAGACGGGGTACCGCGGAGTTCTTGCGGGGAAATCCTGGGAAATGTATGGGAAAATATGGGAAATGTATGAGAACATGTGGGAAATGTATGGGAAAATATGGGAAATGTATGAGAAAATGTGGGAAATGTATAGGAAAATATGAGAAATGTATGAGAAAATATGGGAAATGTATGAGAAAATATGGGAAATGTATGAGAAAAATTTGGGAAATGTATGAGAAAATATGGGAAATGTATGAGAAAATATGGGAAATTATGGGAAATGTATGGGAAAATGTGGGACATGTATGAGAAATATGGGAAATGTATGAGAAAATATGGGAAATGTATGGGAAAATGTGGGAAATGTATGGGAAAATGTGGGAAATGTATGGGAAAATATGGGAAATGTATGAGAAAATATGGGAAATGTATGAGAAAATATGGGAAATGTATGGGAAATTTTGTGAAATATATGAGAAAATATGGGAAATGTATGAGAAAATTTAGGAAATGTATGGGAAAATGTGGGAAATGTATGAGAAAATATGGGAAATGTATGAGAAAATATGGGAAATGTATGAAAAAAATGTGGGAAATGTATGGGAAAATGTGGGAAATGTATGGGAAAATATGGGAAATGTATGAGAAAATATAGGAAATATATGAGAAAATGTGGGAAATGTATGAGGAAAATGTGGGAAATGTAGGAGAAAATATGGGAAATGTATGAGAAACTATGGGAAATGTATGAGAAAATATTGGAAATGTATGAGAAAAATATGGGAAATGTATGGGAAAATATTGGAAATGTATGGGAAATTATGAGAAATGTATGGGAAAATGTGGGAAATGTATGAGAAAATATGGGACATGTATGAGAAATATGGGAAATGTATGAGAAAAATATGGGAAATGTATGGGAAAATGTGGGAAATGTATGGGAAAATGTGGGAAATGTATGAGAAAATATGGGAAATGTATGAGAAAATATGGGAAATGTATGGGAAATTTTGTGAAATATATGAGAAAATATGGGAAATGTATGAGAAAATTTAGGAAATGTATGGGAAAATGTGGGAAATGTATGAGAAAATATGGGAAATGTATGAGAAAATATGGGAAATGTATGAGAAAATATGGGAAATGTATGAGAAAATATGGGAAATGTGTGGGAGCATGGAGGTGTAAGTGGGACATGTTCCAAAGCTTGCCGGGGGGGTGTGTGAAAGTAGACTCCAGCGAGGGAAACTCAACAGCCCGCGTCTTGGCGATTGAAAGTCTGGGATCCATGCGGGGGTTTCCTAATGGGGGTATCCCAATTTATGGATGGTTTGTTTCATGGAAAATCCAATTGAAACGGATGACTTGGGTACCCCCATGGCGGAAATCTCCATTTCTGGACATGAAATTTGAACGCCACGCACTGGTTTGAGATTGCAGTTGGTATTTGGAGCTCAAACACGCCGTGCATCTGGAAGTTCGCAAAATGTCGGTAGATACAAGATCCCGAAATGATGTAGATATCCATCTCCAACTTGGATGAATATTCATTCCAGCATCCATCCTTGATGCAATGTCCCCTCTTGATTGCTCATTGTAAGTATACCAAGAGCTCACCAAACGTTCTAGTCCATGTTCGTCGGACAATATCCTCTCGTTGAATGATTCTAGTGGTGAATTTACCCCATGTTTTATTGCTCAATATCTCATCTATTTCCAGTTGAATCAAGTAAACATAAGTCTTTTTGAACCAACCAGTATGGTTTCATGCTGAATATGTTGATGAATTTATCCAGCATATGTATGTGCATATATATACATATGTACATATATACATATGTACATATACATTTTCTAACGAAGTAGTTCAATCTTTTCATGGCTAAGAT
Source organism: Cladocopium goreaui (assembly GCA_947184155.2). Classification (NCBI taxonomy): domain Eukaryota; class Dinophyceae; order Suessiales; family Symbiodiniaceae; genus Cladocopium; species Cladocopium goreaui. The sequence goes on from CAMXCT020000768.1 coordinate 773,420, forward strand.
TTTGGTCAAAATCCCCCATGTGTTTTCCGTTAGGCTGAGGAAGAAGGTGACTGTGAACTGTTGCCGCGCTCCGCCGATGAGGTCCCGACCCATGATCAAATGAGCAGAACCTCATTGGAATAGATATAGGGGATTTAATGGATTGAATGGTGACTTAATAGTGACTTAATAGTCAATGGGACTTCAATTAATTGTAATTGACAATTAATTAATCCCATTAAGTCACTATTAATTGTGACACCATTGAATATCCCTTAATAGTGTTTAATGGGTTGAATGGTGACTTAATGGTGACTTTTTTTGGGATTCAATGGTGATTTTTAACCAACAATGCTGATAATAATGGGATAATATTTCGAATAAATGCGATTTGTTGGGATTGTTTGGGATAGAATAGGACTTTAAGGGATATAATGGGATAAGTAGTTTAAGTAATCCAACAATGTGATTCTTGTGTCTGTTTCACTGGGGTATACTTGCCATTTTTGATGGGGAAAATTCTGTGAAACCATGGGATTTGGGGCATCCTTAGATCTTTGGGATGAGGGTTTTCCTGGAAATGCCTCAAAATCATGGATGCCAAAATGGGCAGATAAGCACTTTAGTGGGTCCATTCGTATGTACCCCTTCTGCAGCCACAAGGACGGTTTTACCTGTCAACTTGGAGATTGATTCTGCTGACGGAAATGAAGATGTTACTAGCAAAGATTGGCATGCACACAGCTGCGGAAGGGGAAACGTGTTAGGTCTCTGAAATCGGGAGGCCCAGCAAAAATGAGAGTCTCATCACCAACAATGTGCAGATTAACCATCCAAATGTATCATAGGAATGATCTGGAACGATCGGATAAAAGCAAAATGCAAAGTCGCCCAAATGTCATAGCTACATTGAATTGGAACTTCGAGATTTGTGTGTGTAAATTTCTACACAACATTATACAAGCTGTAAATTTGGATCCCCAAAATCTATGGGGTTACTAAGTCATGGTCATCCATGACTTGGATAATTTGGAGTACCCCCATGATTTTGGAAACCACCATATAGTGCCAAGAACCAGTGGCTATGGGTCTGTCGAATGTTGATCCGACAGGATTCGAACTCCGTGGACACGGTGCGAATTGCGGAGGCGCTTGAACGGCTGGGTGGAGATCTCCTGATACCATCAGGCTGTATGGTTTTCCTTTGCCGGGTTCAGGTTTCCCCCCCACAGTTCGGGGCCCATTATCCCAAAATGGCCTTCCGCAGCGACGGTGTTTTTTCCCGGTGTCTGGTCTCCTAACTTTCCCTGTGTAGAATTGCCATTTTCTATTGCTTAAATTTTGGGTACCTTCTGGTATTTAACATAGCTATTGAAAATTGCCATTTATAGTGGATTTACCCATTAAAAATTGTGGTTTTCCATAGCTTTTTGTATGTTTACCAGAGGGTAATTTAACATGGCTTCAGACAATCGTGTCTTTTTAAGATCGGTAAATCATTCAACCAAGAGGGCCATGGCTTCAACTAGCAAGCTCTTCAACTAGCAGAGGGGAAATCCATCTATGGATTTATAAATGGTTATATCTCTATATAAACTATATATTTAATTATATATATAATTTTATATAATTATACATATATATTTATATATATCCCAGATGATCTTTTTAAATCCCTATTGATGGTCCATGAAATGACCATTTTGAATTGTCCCAATCCCCGCGAAATCCTCCCAACGCCCGATCGGCCGGAGTCCCCAAATTCGCCGGCGGCGGAAAGCAATTTCCACCCCCACGTAGGGATGCCCAAGCGGCCACCACCGTGGTGTCGGACTCGGATGTGAGTTTTCAACATAGGTCAAGATCTCTGAAGTTTTATTCCATACCAAAAGTTGTTGGAGAAAAAGTTGAGATCTTATGAGTTCAGGCTTGCAGTGCCACTCGATTTTCGGCATTTCTCACCCAACATTGGATGCCAGTAGCTGTGTCGCGGAAGTTGGATCCTCCAATGACTAACTGGTAGGGAAATCACCGAACTGGGGTCCAGCAAACCATGTTTGGTTACAGTAAGCCATAGGTGGAGGTTTCTTGGAATGCCCCAAGTCATAAGTTTTAATACGAAGTCATAGTCATAACAACTGGATGTTCTGCCTGAGGATGCACGATCTTCTGTGGGCTCAATGGTGGGGGCCACAGCTGCTAGTGTGCTTCTTTGGTGTCGGGGAATCCGAGATACCAATGTATTGCACATCTCTGTTTTGTTTCTGGCTTGTGGTTGTTGTGGTTGTTGTGGTTTTCTTCTTCTTCTTCTTTTTCTTCTTCTTCTTCTTTTTCTTCTTCTTCTTCTTTTTCTTCTTCTTCTTCTTTTTTTCTTTTTCTTCTTGTTCTTGTCGAAAAGTTTTGTTTTGATTTTTTCTGGTAGCTTCAGGCGCGATCAGTCTATGCTTCAGTCGTTCCTTGGCGCAGCAGCTGTGGATCCCATATGAAACAGCCCCCAGAAACCACGGTTTCATAGGGGATTGTTAGATTTTTGGGACCATTAACCATGGGGCTGTTGAATAATGGGGAGATGGGATGAATGTGGCAAAGCCAATAATCCATCCCCAGTCATGGTATGGCGGTTGCTGATGCCCCCATTTCTTCAGGTCCACTGGAGGAAAGCTTTCCAGCTTTTGGCTGGTCAAACTGTGTCCTGCAGATGTTCCAAGCCATTTTTAAATCATCGGAGTTTATACATCATTTCTGCCGCGAGAAAGTGGATGTTTGGGAGACTCGCAGCAAGGATGATGGAGGTTTCAATGGGGGTACCCCGGTAGCTGGTTTATTTCATGGAGAATCCGTAAATGATGACTGGCGGCACCCCTACTTTAGACCTACGTATGGGCAAGCGCCTGATTTTTTTCGGACCCCCGAGAAAAAAAAACATGGTTTAACTCCCGTTCCAAAAAACAGTAGACTCTCCACTTTGATATCATATTCTCTCAATAGAACCTCTACTGTACAATATCCCAGATGCACCAAATAATATGATAGTAACCTCCACAAGGAGAGGGTTTAAACTGTTGATTAACAGACAAGTCACCCCCATGGTGAAACCAACCATACCGGTCCCCTGATTTTTTATCACAAGGGCATCTAAATAGCAATATTCATTTTTCAACATAGATGTATGTACATATATAGTATTTTGCATGTATATAATCATATGAATATACATATAATTCATATAATACATATACTAGTGTAATATATATATATATATGTATATATATATAGCTCCACTATAATTTTCAGCATAACAGCCATGAAGCCATGCTATTCATCCAGCCATGGCTCTGCCCAGGAGCAGGGGGATGAACTGTGCATGACCCCTGTGGTTCTCAACGACGTCTTCGCATCCGGCTCAGCTGCCAGGACCCAAAAATGGACCCGTCAAACGGCGCCCGTTTGAGCTGGGAGCTGTTTGAAGAAAATGGGAGAGCCATGGTGATTTAATGGTGCTTTCATGGTGATTTACTAGTATTTCATGGGATTTAATGGCAATTAATTCATTAATGGTGATTTCATGGTGATTTCACCAACAATAATGCTGATAATGATGGGATGATAATTGGAAAATGGTGAGGATATCATGGAATAGTAATGGTGATGATGATGGGATAAAGCCATATATTACCCCCCTGTATTGGGATAAATTATCATGACCTCATTGCGACTGGGGCAAATAGCCTTGAAAACATTGCCAGGTGGGTGAATTATGTTGTTTTTCCATCCAGATTTACCATTTGTTGGTTACATCCTCGCTGTACCACCATTATGAACCGCTATTACCCTCAGAATATTCCCAAAAAGCCAGGCGAATCCAGATATATGATCAAAAATGTTGATCAAAACGTATCACATATCCCAGAAAACTCATAAAATATCCAATAAATCGAACATAAAATATCAATGAATCCGTTATAAATATCTAAGTATCTTCAGATCAATCTAGTCCCAAATACAATTTGTGAGGCCCCCGGAGATGTTTGTTGCTTTATAAACTAACTGAAGTTATATCCCACTAATCAACCATAGAATTCATGACATTACCAACATCTCGCTAACACAAAACAGCTACATACCAAAATCCAATGAAATCCATGTGGTTTCTTGAATCACCATAAAAATCCCCACTTCAAGTAGGATAAAATCTACCTGTATTGATTCATCATGGTTTGTCATGGTAAATCACCATGTAAATCACTTTGAAATACCATGATATATCACCATGTTTCCCCATGGGTTTTCCATTAAATCTCCATACATCACCATTTTTCCGATGGTTTTCATCATCGGTTTCTCCTAAGCTTGTCCTATGATTTTCCCATGGTTTCAGGCAGGACATCAATCGGAGGCGGCCGAGCGCAAGTTTATCGGTGCCGCATGGGGCTATCAGGCTGGGCGTTGGGACCGTTGGGACGGTTGTATGGTGATTTTAGGTGATTTTCCATGGTGACTGGGATCGAATTTTCCATGAGAATGATTGGTTCCATTGAGATTTACTGTCACTTAATGGGATTGGTTTTTCCATTCCTCCGCTCTGAGTTGCCTCGTGCGGCCGCCTGCAATGTCATCTGTTCATGGGAAAAACCCAAATGAACGGTGTCTATTTTTGATGGGAAAAACGTGATGAAAACTCGTGGGATTGGACTTCATGGGATTCCATGGAATAATCACGACCTGGAAAAACATGGTGCTGATGGGAGTCAGGGTTAGGATAGAACCCCTGAAAAATCAATTGGGTTTCTCTGATTTTTTGCAGGGAAAATCCCTAAAAATGCCCAAAAATGATAATTTAAAACGGCATTTTCCACATGTTCAAGTGGACATTTGAGGATATCCCTCATTTTCAGAACCCAACTGCTGAGGTTAGCCCACTCTCCACCAGAAAATCCTATGTTACTGGGGAAAATGAAGAAGCAACCGGATGGAATGCGGTTGTATTATGCTTAAATTTAGGTGGTGCTATGAAAGTTTCTGCATGGAATATGATACGTTCATTTCCTATCGTTGAGTGGGTTGGCAAGTAAGCTGATGACCATAGTACATTCACTGTGGTTGAAATAGATCGCTACGTTTTTCTCACATGAGGGGGTTCATGTGACGGAAATGACCACAAATCCAAAGATACATTACTTAGATCTTGTGTCACACCATGTCACACCATGAAATCGAATGTCACATGACAACGGCTGCCACGTCTTTGGGATAGATGCGGCCAAAAACCGATGGGTATGTCGCGCACAGGTCGGGCCACGCAACGACGATGCCCGGTGGTCTTTCCTTGAATGAGGACGGGATGCATCTCACCATGAAATCGGAGGCATGTTTTTTATCATGAGGTCATATCCTGGTGCGGGTTGTTCCGTCAACGCCCATGCATACTTCCTGCGAAGCGCTTGTGACACATTTTTAGACCCCGAGAAAATCTGCCCAGTTTGCCCCAGTTTCCCAGGATGTGTCCAATCAAGCATCAGGGAGAAGCGCGCCAAAGAGCCCGTGACTGGACTGGTGAAACGTTCACAATGCGGAAAACCCACCGTGAGTATGATTTTCCTAGGGAAACCATTGGTTGCCCACATCTATGTTAGTTTGCCTTAGGGAGAGATGAACTCTGATGTTTGTGCTTTATCAAAGTTATGAGGCATCGTACATGTCTGGGATTTGCTGAGTCAGTTGTTATTTTTCTCATGGTTTTAATCCACTAGAAAAAATGGAGAATCTACTGGCAATATCTTTGAATCAGCACATCCAAGCCAAAACCTATAATATTGTAGCCTTTCACCCATAGAAATGATGATATAAATCAAGAATATACGCTCATCAAGAGGCTGACCATCTAGAAATCTGGGAACATACCAGTTTTAGATGATCCAAAAAAATACACCACTTCTTGTGGAGATTTCGAAACCAATTTTGCTGATGTTTGTGTCTTGTTTGCTGATGGTGGTGATGAAGATTAAACAAGATCACTACAGGATGATACCCCAGAATCTGAAGGAAAGCACGCTTAAGGTCTCCAATAAATATTGAATCACTTGCAAAGCAAAGCCAAAATCGGCAAAATCGAAAAGTAAAAACGACCAAGTCGTAGTGCATTACTTTTCTATCCTCTTGGGGCTTACATCATATCCAATCCCCAGGGGTGCCAGTTGGCTTATGACCAATACCGGGATAACGAACATATGGGTTGCTTTGTCTGAAAATAGGCTACCCTGATTTCTCAACCACTTTATCATCATTGTTACGCTGTTGCGGCATACCCCATGTTCACACACTTGCTCAGAACTGATTATCGAATTGTGAAGGTGGAATGCATCTTACGTGCAAAAACAGCTCAGTAAACCTGTCCGGACACGAGAAAAGATTGCTGGCCGGAGAGAAAATACCATCGTTGGTAAACCGTACAGGGCAGATGAAATCAACCAAAATACGCATGCGCTGATTGCAACAACTCGGCTTGTAATTCTGAAAAATCGGCCGGGAGGTTCTTGGGTTGAGCCTCTTCCCATGTCGGAAAAATTGGAAAATTGCAGGTAGAATTGCCCGACGACATAGATGGGTTTCCGCTGGCTCGTGCCGAAAAGAAGCTCTGCAGTAGAGGTTTTACTTCTGGTCAGAAGTTCCAGACACACAAACACCCAATTTGGATAGCGTTGACTATATATTCAATAGTGTATCCCATTGATATGCCCCCTACACCCCAATTTGTGGCAAAAGATTTAAGTTGTCTGCTATTTCAAAAGAATTTCATATCAGGCTGCATCAGTCAATTAGATAAATCGTCCGTGAAATATTCCCTTATATCCCATTATATTCCCACTATATCACCGTGAAGTACGGTGATCCCCATATTTCAACATAAACCAAAAAAAACATCCGCAGTTATAGATGCCCCCTTCTAAGTACTGTTGGTTGGTTATATCAAGTTCTATCTATCTCCACTATATCATGTACTTATCCCATATTTCATCAGCATACGTTGGTGACATGTCATGTCTCCCTTCAAGGCAACCCTCCAACAGCGACGCTCGAAGAACCTTGACCTCCTTGGCTGCTTGGCAGAGATCGGTTGATTTACTGATCGGCAGATTGGATAAGATAAGATTTTCATGTGGTAAAGCCAATGCCATAATCAATCCCCCAAATCATCACTGGCTGCGATTTCTAGCCATCCCAAATGGTCGGTTTTGGGCATTGGGTTTCCCAAATTATCCCACAAAGATCAGATCAGATTCGATTAGGTAGATCCAATGTGTTCAGTCTCCGGTACCCCGGTTTTTTCGACAGCTTCACCCTCGGCGAATTCATTTGGAGGTGTCCTAAAATGCTGGCACCCCCCAATCATCCAAAATTAGACCATTTTAGTATTGAAACCTATGATTTTCAGGATCCCGAAGTGTAGGAAACCTCCATTTGTTTGTTCAAGATATTGCAAATTAATGGGAATAGAATGTAGCAACCCCCAAAACGATGCCAGTTGGGAACCTGGAAAAGATGTGGGAAACATCACTGTCCATCCTGGAAGCACTCTATTTTTGGGGGGATTATTGGAACATATTAGAACCATATATAATAATGTATAAATCATCCATAATCATCTTTAACCATCTATAATTATCTACAAATAGATATCATTAGATATCTACAAATTGTAAATCTATAGTTGGATTTAGCCTCACTGGAAAACCCAGGATTCCCTTCGTGCCCAGCACAATGTGAAGGTGCTCGCGCAGCAATCTGAGATTTGGCAAGGTGAATCCATAAAGATGGGAACAGAGTCTTTTTTGGCTTGTTTTTTTGTAGTTTTGTATGGTGTCCCATGGAATTCAAATTTGTATGTATATAGGATTTTGTATGGTTTATAATATATATATATATATTTATAAACTCATGGATGCAAATGGATTTGTCTGGTTTTTGAATGGGTCTTGCCGGCGATTGACCAAAAACATCGCAAAAATACGATTTTTGGGGGGGACCTCCTGATATCACATATTGTTTGTTGCCCGGGAAAATGCATGCGCACCGTTGCTGAACATTGGTTTAGTTCTGGCTAGTGTTCAGGGTAAGTTCAATGACTGGCCATGAATATGATCTAAACTTGGGAGCACAAGAGTCTAAAGACTCAATATATTTTGCGACATAGATATCAAAACAAAAGAGTTCGTGCAGCAAGGCATGCTACCCTTCCACAAGCCTAAGGAGAGGTTGAATCAGCAGCAGCCTATCAGTGAAGATGGTGACATGGAGGAAGCTTACGAGGCACCGACATGTGACAAGCGTTTCAAGTGTTGTGAGACTCTCCACCCCAGCCATCGAAAAGGGAGCGTTTCCCAAGCTTATCTTTCCCTGAGCAGAAATTGCTAAGAATGTGGTTGACTATAGCCCCATGTTCTGATATTCAAGTAAAAAAGGTGCATGTCTAACCCTTTGCTGTTCGATATTTTCATGTATTGGTATACATACATTTAAAAAAATATGAATAGTTTGTAGCTGAAGAAAAGAAACATTGGAGTTAGTACCATCGTTATACCGTTATACAGTATACAAGTTATACCCATTAAATCCCAATGACCCCAGTCCTGCAGCCCAAAAATAGGTATTCATATCTATTTAAAAAAAACACAAATAACCATTAATCATTAACTTAATCATCATCAATAAGTTTATCATCAATAAGATTATAAACCATATCAATGATATTAATCATAATAACCATCTCAATCAGATTTCATCATCAATAAGCACTCTGAAAAAGCCTTCACAACTTTCCGGTCGATCGATCTCCCAGGAGACGCTGGAGGGCCGATCCATGATTTGTGTCCTAGCGATGGGTTTTTGGTTTGGCCCTGGCACCGGAAGTTGGGTTTGGATCCAGAAAGTTTCGGGTGATGTTATGGTGTTTGTTTAATGATATGGAGTGATGTTAGTTGTGGTGAGAACTGGCGATTCATTGGTGTTTGATGTCGAGTGGTATTAGTTGTGGTGATCAAACTTCTAATTTCATGGGATGAAGCTAAGTGGGAAGCATCTCCATTGTGGGAATTGAATAGTGGGAGTATTTTGAATCACACTATTATATAGTTGGGAGACTATTGATGTGTATATATATATTGATATATTGATATATTGGATATACTGTACTATATATCTAAATCAACTCACTAAAATGGTTGGTCACTACCAAATATGAAGCAAGCATTGGGATGGTGACCATTATGTTTTGGGAAATTGATTGTAAACCAGTTCCATTGATATCCATGGTTCCAGAAAAACATTCCAACATTTTTCAGTGATGGTGATTGGTGATGTTTGTGATTCCCCATGAAAATTTTCTATGTGATCTTATGGTCTTATCAGGTCTTACCATCTGGTTATTTAACATAGCCATGGAAAATCACCATTTTTAGTAGGTAAATCATCTATAAATGGGCCATGTTCCATGGCTATGTTAAATAACCAGAGGGTAATATGAGGTGATCATATTTCATCAGATTCCCAAAACAACGGTGATACCTAGCTGCTGAGGTGCCGTGAGCTTCGTTCTGAGCCTCACTGGGGTGTTGGATGCGCGGCCAGGTGGGGGGCGGTCTCAGGTTTGATGAGATTTGTGGTAAACAAACATAGCTATTGAAAATGGCCATAGAAATAGTGGATTTACCCATTAAAAATGGTAATTTTCCATTGTTATGTGGCTGTTTACCAGAGGGTATATATATATATAGGGACTTACTAGGGACTTTCTCCCCTAAGTTGATATTTTCCACTATACAACATTTTTCACACATCATACATCATAAAATCACACATCATTATATGCATGTGTATATATATATATACATTTAAAGACAAAGAGAGAGAGAGAGAGAAAAAAAAAAGAGAGAGAGAAATAGATACGGATAGAAAGACAGATAGGTGGAAAGAAGGATAGATAGATAAGAAGGATAGATAGATAAGAAAGATAGAAAGATAGAAAGGAGAAGAAAAATTGATAGAAAAGGGATGTTTCCGCCACCGTTTTCATTTGTCACCCACTTTGGCATCACACAATTCCTTCATCCACAGGACGCTTCTGGAAGTGCTTGGCACATCTCAGTTTGGTGCCGTGGTCATGCAAAGTGACCAACCCCATGGCCCATGGTATGAGGGATATCCACCATGGACCATGGACGTGTTTTTCCCATTCATTTTTACGGGGCTAAAACATTAAAAAAGTTTCACTTGTTATCAGATTAGAGCCTTCAACATGTTTCCAGGTTGCTCTAAGCAGTTGTAGGTAAACGATTGCCACTTTTGGCTGGAAAGTTGGTCACAAAAAAAATTCTTGTTTCACCCAAAGTATCCCCCAGTAAAATAACATAGATATGGAGAATCCATCATGAATGGTCTGACAATGAATCTATCATTTCAAAGCCTAGGATTTCCATCGTTTTTTGGTAGCACTGAAGGCTACCCCCCAAAAGGTGGAAATGTTCTGAGGCGACCACCTTGAGCCTGGCTGTTCTGCTGCTGGTGCTGGGTGATGATGAGTTCAGGCGGGGCTCCCGGGGCCCCCGATGTCGCCATGGCGGTGAGAAGTCCAGATTCTTCAGCGATTGTTTTTTATCAAATCTGGTGAGTAATCCAGAAATGATTGTTAGTTTGTTACCTGGGGAAGCTTCAAAAAGAACAAGATTTTCTGGCGATAAGGTAATGATGTTCCCTGGTATCTCGACTGGGTTTCACCGTTCAGCGATGACCACGCTCTCCCTTTTGACCTTGTCTTTTCGATTTCAAGATGGTTATGGAACAACACATAAATAGCATGTTTTGGGGGGGTGAACAATGATGAACATCCATAAATCCCAGCATGAGAAGGGCTAATGCCAACCCTGGATCCATAAACCCCAAACGGCTGTGACTAATTGGGGGGGGTACCATACTTGGTGGCTCATCCCGCTTAGTAAGTGGGTTTTAACCCCAGTTATAAGTGGATTAACCCTACTTATCCCATTTATAACTGGGGTTATAACCCACTTACGAGCCCTGGGATGAGCCACCAAGTAAAAAAATATCAGATTGGGGAATAACCCCATAATTTTCGAAGAAACATCGTTGACATTAATCCGGGGTTGACATGAAAACCATTATTCCTCATTATTAATAGTTATTAAGCATCACCACTATCATTAATCAATTATTAACCATGACAGTGATTAACCATCACTAACCACTATCATTAACCAATGAAATTAACCATGACCAATATTTTTTAAGCAGTAACTTGACCCATCGGTGCAACGCTCCCAACCACATCTCCGCAAGATATGTGAACCTCATGACCAATGCCTACGCAGTGGGCGTGGTAATCAGCGTGCTGCTGCTTCGTTGGGGCAGAGCAGAAGAGGATGAAGGGAGGGGAAGTAACCAAGATCATTTTACTTACCCCCCAGTAAACGTTTACATAGCTATGGACAATGGCCCATTTATAGATAATTTACTTATTGAAATATAAAATGCTGGTTTTCCATAGCTATGTTAGGCTCAATAGGGTAACTAACCTTTCAAATTCAGTAAACACACTGGCCGGTGAAATGATTTAGTCAGACGATCATCTAATTTAAGGTAAATGATAAGACTAATTAACAGCGGTGACCATTTCACAAAGATGACAAGGATGATGACAGTTCACAACGCAGTGGAGTGGATACAAACAGTTCGAGGATGGATCATTGCTTAAACAACCATGAGTGTATTTGTTGGTATGCCAATGATCTGGTGAAATAGGCCCAAAATATCCTATGATTCTGACAGAGTCAAGAAAGAATGCGTGATCCATGAAGTGCTTTTCGCTTGCAAATCTGTTGCAAGGCTCCACAGGCATCTCAAATGTTTGATGGGTTTGCTCTTCACTCAGAATCAAGTATCAGAACAGCTCGTACCCCGAACTCCATCAGATCCCTCAGCCATATGGAAAAAATCGCCATGTCTGCTTAGCTGTGAACTGACAGCTGGAACACAAAAACAAGTGTCCTGGAAAGACAACTTGTCTACTAGAAATACTTGTTGTTTTTCCTGTTCCAAGAATCTGTCGCAAGGACTCTTTTTGCTACAGAACCCAATAAAAATTGATCAGAGAAATTCTCCGACAATGTCAATGATCCATCTGTTCAAAATGGGAATTCTTATTGTCAGCGGTCGCCAGCAGCCAGACAAAAACGACCATGCAGGCACCACAAATTTCCGTGAGGGTGAAACCGTGAAACCAAGTCCCCATCACCCTATGGCGCCAGGACTCCTTAGCAGTGTTGCTTGGCCCTAAGGAGCTGCAGTGATTGCAAAGTGTGCGGGCCTCGCCACGAAAAAACATTTTAGGAAAATGTGGATAGAAAACTCAGAAAAAATGGTGATTTAATGGGATTTTAATCGCTGATTCTTGATAGCTAAGTTGGGGGCCACATAACTCCAACGTCACTCTGGTTTGTGGTACGCAAAGAACGAACATTCTTTACTGGTTTTTTTTTTCTTAACCAAGGTTCACTCATCACGGGCCCCACATCGTGTAGATTGCCTGCCGCCAGGAGTTCCAACTAGATGAATATGCCTGCAAACGAGGCCTGTGCTCCTGGAGCCTGACTCAAAACGCAATTTGTGATAACCTCCGTCACAACTGGGCTAACCCTACTTAGCCCACTTTTATCTATATATATATATGTGGATATATATATATAAGGAAATATATATATATAGAGATTTTTTTATATATGGATATATATATATATATATATGGATATGTGTCATGTAAGTGTTGACACATGTGTAGTGATCTAATGTGATCTACATGAATACATTTACAGATGCTATACATTTCTATACTATGAACATATGCCTGGCTCAAAAGCCACGAGTTTTTTTGTTGTCGCCAGGATTTATCGAATCGAGCCGGCTCTTGGGGACGCTGAGAGCCATGTGTTTCCTGGGACACTTGGCACGTTTCACGGGAAAAAACAAGGGAGAGATTGGGCATGTCTCATGTTATCAGGATGATAGAATGATTGGGGATGATGATCATATCATTGTTTATGGAGATATAATGATGATCATATGATCTGTTATGTCATGATATAATGATTGTGGATGCCAAAAAAATGTGTTTCATGGATGTTATGGAGATATAATGATTGATGATCGTGGCGATATAGATGATATAGATCATACAGCTTGAATTGTATCGAAAAAGTGATGTCTTGGATGTCTTAAAAAGGGAGAAGTCGACCCCAATTTATGGCAAGCTCAATAGGAATAATGATGATTCACCTGTGGCATGGGCTACCCTATCTACAGACAAACCCTGATCAAAATTTGAACCTCGCAGGGTGTTTGTCATTTTTCGGGGTCACCATGTTCAATGGGTGTTCTTATGTGTTTGCATGGTGTTTGAAGTTTCCATTTGTTGTTGCATTCCCCTGCATCTAGATTAATTTAGATGGATGCAAATGTCGGTCCCCAGATGCAGAAATTCAGAACCTGCAAACTGAACAAGAATGTGAAGAGCAAAATTGCCTTGAAATCTCAATGTCAAGCCTCTTCTGCTGGAGTTTCCAAGTGCAACGATGATATGATTATGGATATTATGGTACATTTCTAGCTGTAAGATATGCCAAATTTCCACTACTCGTTAGTTCCTATTGGTTTCCTATTGGTTCCTATTGGTTCCTATTGTTCTCGTTGAATTTTCGGTGCCATTTTTTTTTGCCTGTTTTGTGTGACATCGGTCACCAGGACTTTGGGCTCTGATGGTGGCCTCAAGGCAGGTCAGCAATCCGACCAGGAATTGTCACCAGCTGTGGGTCAAAAATGTGTTTTTTTCCAGGAAATTGGATTATGAAATAATCCCCGGAGATATTTTGATAGTATAATCCTCTATCATCATCAACCAGAGTTTTGAACACTGCTCAGTTTTTTCCAGCAAATTGTAGAGTAACATCCTATGACCGAAATTGACATCCATCGTTTTCTACACCGGAATGGGATCTTCACCATTCCTCAGGTGAAATGACACACAGCCTATTTTCAGGTGCATCACTGTCAGTGAGTGGATACAATCCATACAATCCACCATCTGTTCAGGGCTTGGTAAATGTCCAGTTTTTTTGGAGACGTTGCATATCAATTTCCAGTCTTTCTTGAAGATTCGAAATCATCATTATATTCCCAAGAGTTGGATGATGTGAAGAAAAATTCGGACATTTAGCATCCCCTGTTATGTATATGTATATGTATATATGTATGTATAGATATATATATATATATACATACACATATACATACATGTGTATATATATATATATACGTGTGTGTGTACATCCCAGTGAGATCAAAGGAGTCAAAACTATGGCAACAGTGACCTACGCTGCTGAGGATATTGTCAGGTTACTTCGGGCAACCAGCGACAGGGCTTCTACCGGGCGATACCACCCAGGCATAGGGCGGTGAAATATGGTGAAATATGGTGGGATCAACCGTCAAAGATAGGTATCAACCATCTAGAAGTACCATCTGGTTATTTAACATAGCCATGGAAAATCCCTTATAAATGGAGGTTTAATGGGAAAATCCTCTGTAAATGGGCCATTTTCCATGGCGAACTGTTAGTCATAACCAGATGGTAAATGATTCACCATCTGAAATCATCCATGGCCATATCACAAAGTGATGCGCAAATCTCTCGGACATTTGGGTGCGAGGTTTTGAGACCGCGCCCTCAGCATTTCATAGCTTGAAACCTCCGACCTTAGCTATTTCATGTGTATCATGGGGGGTACAAGTCAGTCCACTTGCGAACAGGCTTTGTTTTCTTAGAGAAACACGCAGCAAAGATATCAAATCGCAGTTTCAGTGCTAGGTCAGCTGGGATGTCCGCACAGCCTTGTCGTGCAAAGGACCTGGTGTCGCTTGGAAGCTACGCCATGGCCATGCTGGTGACGATTGCCATCATCTACGCGCAACTGCATGTACTTTGGATCCGGTCGAGGGTGGCACCTTTCAGAAATTGAAAAATCCCTGGAGAGATCGGTTCGGATCTTTTTTCCACTAAGCATGGTCAAGAATGGGTATTTACAGTGATTTTGTGATGCGAATCATGATGAAAATTCACTCCAGCCGCAAAGTGCACTGGGTCCAAGTCGGGGGTCTTTGTGGGACAAGCCCACTAGGCCCGTTCCAAGTTTTTCCGAAGTGTTGACCCTCACTGGGGCCCCCACCATTTTTGGAATCACCGCAGTGGATCGAACCACAGGTGGCATCGGGTTTAGAGCTGGCAGTGGACATGTTCAGCGCCCACTTCTTCGACACCAAAGATATCTGCGCCGCCATGGATGAGTGGAACATCCTGCAGGAAGAGCACTGGGATGGTTTGGTGCCTTCAAATGGCGGAAATGCTGAGTAAATGCTCAGTTTTTGTGGCGTGTTGTGTCGATGGGCAACATTGTAAGGGGGATTTTTTCGTCATGAACCAATTACGAACTTTTGAAATCATTGAAAATGAAGGACCATGGCACAACACAACCAGCATGGCCACCAAAGAAGGGATATTGGATATAGTGGATGTTATCGTTACAGAAGGTTTGTGTTCCGACAATGCCAAGAAATCTTTCGAATAGATTTTGGGGGCTCAATTTTGAGACAAGCCCATGTATTTCCGGTTGGTTGTGCCAAAATATGACCATTCAATGGGAAAACATATGAAAACCTCGGGATAGTGAAGCAACTGACCCTACCCTGCAGGCCTTGATCAGATGCGCCTCATGCACCATGGCTGAGGGGTGTTGGTTGATAGGGGACTAAACATGATTTAACCATGAAATGTAGGCCTTGAAAAAGGCTGGTTAACATTCATATGTGGATACTATCGATAAATGGATGGGTATTATAGTGGGTACTCTCCAACTAATATTGGAAATCATATATATATATTTATATATATGGATAGTAACCGATATAATGATCAATATTGAAAAACATATATATATATATATGTATATATATGTATATATATATATATGTATATATATATTGTATATTATATATATATATAGATATCAATATTGGATGGTTGATCATTATAGTGGGTACTATCCAAACTTTGTTGGGGGATTCTCAGGATTCCGTTGGGAAATCCGGCCACTGATTTCTGGCGTGTTTAAGGCGTTCCCACTTGAGGTGGTGCAGCTTAGAGCCCCATTTTTCAATATGTTTCTCATATGTTTCCCATACGTTTCTCATATGTTTAACCAGTCCCTTCCCAATATTTTGCAGTTGCCTCAACCAACATCCTTTCCCCATGGAGCGCCTCAGGTCGTATCGAGACCTCCTTCATGGTACTGGGCGCCAGTTCTTTAGCAACGCTGGTGCTTTTGGCCACCGAGGACCGATGTCATAGAATTGTTTTATATGATATTCACCTTGGCTGTGCGACTGTTCTGACTTTCTTTGCTGGAAATAGAAAATTGATTTGGAGACAGGCAAGCTTACTGGGTACATGTATGTATGCGTATATATATATATATATTATGTGTATACGTCTTGTCAACAAAAATGTGAGGTGACCCCTGCAAATAAAGGAGGACAGCCAACAAAATCACGTTGAACCGATGAACCATGCGGGGTTTTTTGCAGACCGTGCCAAAGTTGTGTGGATTCCCGAATACAGAAACTGGATGGAACTGGTGACAAGGGGATCCAACCAGATATTTCAGGGACTTTTGAGCTGGAAGTTTCCAGAAAGTGACCATGTTTCTACAGATTTTGGCGCCCCTGCCAGTTATGGACGAAGCCAGAGCTGCTTCAAAATCCCCTGCAAGCTGTGTCGCCTGGCTCTCCGACCCGCTGGGGAACTCCAAGCCTCGAAAAATTTGTGGCTGGTGGGTAAAACAATGCCATTAATAGTGGTTCGTTCATAGTGATTAATAGTGATTAATAGTGGTTAATAGTGACTCATAGTGATTATAATAGTGGTTATAATAGTGGTTATAATAGTGGTTAATAGTGATTACCTGATGAATGTGGGTAAAAGAAGTTTATAAATTTATAAACCATCCCCCAGTCACCATTTTTATAGGTGGTATATATAAACCATTCCCAGTCATGGGTGGTTTATGATTGTTGTACCTACTGAATATGATTGTTTTACCCACATGATCACTAAATATAAAGATGAAGATGAAGCAAAAGGCTCGATGCTCGTAGATTTTAGAGGTTGAGACGGAATGCAAAGCGATCAATCTTGGCAGAATATGTTTGAGGTCCCAGGAATCCCTTGGTGTAACCCCTGCACAAGATGGATAAATTAAGCGCAGATCCTACATGGTATGGGACAAATGACACTGGGACAGGGCTATGGGGGAAATCATCATCGATATTCACTGCTATGGATGGATTTAATGTAGTAAACCCAATGCCATAAACCTACCATTTGTGGATGCTTGGAGCACCACAGCTAAAAATGGTGATATTGGGGATGGTTTTTCTGATGATGTTCACCACATTACATGGATTCACAACGAATCCTATCTGTCCATACTATTTACCTTCAGTTGAACATCTGAGGTTTTGGCTTGGTTGGGTCTACCCACCCGTGTTGCTTCTTCTGCCGGGATTCTCAGAGACAGCTTGGAGGCTGATAATGATACTTGGTGGCTCATCCCACGGCTCGTAAGTGGGTTATAACCCCAGTTATAAATGGGATAAGTAGGGTTAATCCACTTATAACTGGGATGAACTAACCCACTTACTAAGTGGGATGAGCCACCAAGTAGGATAGATATGGGTGGTTCCAGAGTCATGGAGCTACCCCAAGCGAGCATTGGATGGTGACTATTTCATGGAAAATCCCAATCAAACAGTATTTTAAAACTAGGGATACCCCTATGACTCAGGAAACCTCCATATCATAAAATAACATTCCCAAGCAACTGGATAGATAGTGACTAATCACTTCTTTGCTATAAATGGAAGATGATCACCTTTTGGGATGATCCCCATGAAATCCACTGAAAGGTACTCCCTGACGCGCGCCGCGGCGGTGTCCGAGAAGTGTTCCAGGGTGGCACCATTTATCAACTCCTGGGTGTCTGGGCGATCAAGAAATGGCACGATTTCATGGTGATGTCATGGTTATTTTCTGTGGTGATATGCTGATTTCAGTGTGATTTCATGGTGGTTTTATGGTGATGTCATTCATGGTGGTTTTGTGGTGATTCAATTGTGATTGTATGGTGATTTTATGATGGCTTTATTGTGATTTCATTGTGATTTTTTGGTGGTGTTATGAATGTGATGATTTTATAATAAGTTTCTGGTGATTTTATGGAGATGTTATGGTGATTTCATGGTGGCTTTTTGGTGATTTCAATCCCATCCATTTTAATGGGATGGTTTATGGCATTCGGTTTACCTTAGGAAGCATTAATTGAAGTCGGCAGTGATTAACAAATATGCTACTAGCCTTCACTGTAGAATCTCTAAATCCGAGCCTGTGAGCTTGCTGGTAAATTGCAACTTTCAATAGGGATACTATATCATTTGCAAATGCGGGTTTCCAGTAAGATTGTTGAGATGTTCCAACTTTCCGTGTCAAACACACTTGAACCACCAGAAGCTGATACTCAGCTGTCAGGATTTTCCTTCAGAGGAGGAGGAGTACTACCAACAATGGTTGCACGAGGGCCGGCAGTACATTGTCCAGTACATCATGCAAAGCGAGGCGCACATCGGACGGCTATGGATGGATAGTGGGGACGATCTACCACGGCTCATTTTTTGCTGGTTTTTTTGGGGGGGAAATCGTTGATCTTTACAAGAAATTAACAACCTCAGGTTGGTGAATTACTATCATCCAGACTGATGCAACTTGGAGGCATCTCTTGAGATACCTTTACCAGGACCGGCAATGCTCTGGGCATCCCCTCCGTTGACCAGCTTCATTCACCGGCAGCTTGACTGCCTAAGATTGGACGCTTTGCTTCCCAACAGGCTGGATTCTATGTGAAGGGTGTGCGACTGAGCAACTTCACTGTCATGAAGCTGCCGGAAACTCAGCACATCTCAGCACCGCTGGAGGCTGGTGGCCTGTTCAACCCCTGATATGAGGTGTAGTAACCAACAGATTTGGGACTGTTAGGGGGCACATATCTGGAGACACGAACCATGCGCCATGGGGATGTAGCCGGGAAATATTGGATTGTTGTTGATGGCTTATGTTTAAGCCCCCGGGTTTGGTGACACACACACACCCAGTATGTTTTGGTTGAAACTCAATGTTCGTTGATTAGAATCCATGGAAATTTGTGCAGCAAAGCCCTTCCATAAATGATTAGCATGATGCTACTTGGTGGCGAACTACCCACGGCTCGTAAGTGGGTTAGTTCACCCCAGTTTTTTGAGTGGATTAACCCGCTCCTTATCCCATGTACATCACTGGGGTTATTCACCCGATCGACCCGCCGGACGAAAGCCCCAGGTGTTATGGTTTTGGCGCGTTGAGTTTCGCGCTGCTGTCGCACACCATGACGACGGTGTTGGCCGATGCAGCCACTGGAATCAAGTGGAAAAAAACCTTTGGATGGGGAATAGGTGATTATCATAGGTGCTTATACTATCATGGTAATATCATATACTTCCTCAGATATTGGAACCTCTATACCAATTATTACTATTATTATATTATTATTGTTGTTATTATTGTATGATGAGTATTCTATCTTGGGCGTTATCATCCAAGTATTGGAACCCCAAGAAAAACGGTTGGGTAGGCTGGGTTGTTTCTCAATGGTCGATGTTGAGGCTTGCTGAGGTTGGAGATTCCACCAGGAATTCCACCAGCTTCGAGCCGAACTACTACGTGGTTCTGAAACCACCAAAAAGAAGGGAAATCATACAAACAATAGAAACAATAGATGGGAGATCATCAAAGAAAAAGTGTAGCGAAGCATTGCAACAAGAAAAACACGAAAAAAAAAATGCAACTAAAAGTTTGTGGATACAAGCAGCAAACATGAGTTGCTGCCAAAAGACAAGAATCTGACAAGAAGAAGTGGCTACAAGCTTCGGCTGCATGGGGCTGAATATGTTCGCTAGAAATGATAGCAGAATGCCAGGCTTAAAATGTGCTGTGCATCCAGAATGTTTTTCCGACAAATATATAGAGACACAACATCTAGATAGCAAGAGGCAGTATAAATTAAGCGCTGCGAATCTAATCCCAACTAGTACTTTGGATAAGCGAGCAGCTGGGGTAATGTATCCAACAACAGAAGCAGTGAGGATAAATATGTGCAACCTCGCTAGTCAAAAGCCACAAGGAAAGCAAGAAGATTTCCCACATACTTTGCAGAGTCCGCAGCATGGCAATGGTAAAAGGTTTGTCCAGATCCTAACCCATTTTCCGACAGCTTGGTGATTTTGTATACTTGGCAAATGTTTGGGGTACCCAAGTGTATGACCTAGACACATGGAGTGGATTCCCCCAAGATGTTCTGGAGTTGAAGGGTTGTGGTTCTTCAACATCCATCATGGACTAGGAGGTTCATATTGCTGTTTCAACATGTCCAGTTGCTGATGTTGGGATGCTCGCCTCAAAACATGCTCAAGTTCAGAAGATTTGCTATCAAAGGTGTGTTTCCAAGATACCTACCTTCAGGCTATCAATCACCTGGAGTGTTATACTTCAGACAGATGGTAGAATTCCCTGCAAAATCATAAGCGCCTTATCAACTATCCAATTGCTAGCTGTACCCAATCATCAAAAAGATGGGATCGTGATCTCAAAGGACGTTCATCACCGAAAGTAGATGCTTTCACATCGAAACAATTGTCCAGTTTTTTATAGATGTGTTGCTCCCCGATTTTTGGAGTACCCATAACATTGATGTCGTTTTTTTTTCCCATGACCCTCGAGATTATATCTCATTAAACCCCATCAAAATCCAGAAAAAACTTAATGTCAGGTGAAGACTCGAAGCTGAAAGGCAGCTGAACTGGTAGCTCGTTGCTTTTGTTGCACCAGTTTTTAGACATCCGTTGGGCTGATGTCACATTTGGCTGATGTTTGCTAGAACTTGGGATGTGTTTATTTTGTTGCAAGATGGTGATAAGGAGTTGGAAGGTGATGCTTCACTAGCAAAATTGCCATTGGTTGGATTCCTTTTCAACATTCAGTGACATAACCCAGTGATTCAAGTAAGTGAACCAATGATTACAGGGATGATCATGAAATTTAGTAACTGGATACTAACCTGGTAGTGATTCATTGTATATCCCGGTGAAAAAGGGGAGTACAACCCAGACACCGCCAGGGTCATATCAGCTCTCCATGTGTTCCTCTTCAGTTGGATCAGCCCTAAGAAGCCTCCATTTCTGTTGGATCTACTGTTGGATAATATGGGGAGGTTCATAGTCATGGTGGTACCCCAAGCAAGCATTGGATGGTGACTATTTCATGGAAAATCCCAAGATGGATCATGATTTGGGGATACTGCAGATACCCCTATGACTTAGGAAAGCTCCAAATATGTGAAGCTACAGGAAGGTTGTGAATCATGTGGATTTGCCAAGCAACTTGCAATCGGGAGGGCTAGGGCCGATAGCGACCAGCGGCAGTGCCAAGATGGATTCTTAGCTGGCAGAATTCACCTTCCAGTCCCTTCCAGTCCCTTCCAGTCCCTTCCAGTCCCTTCCCTCACATCAAAAAATTTCCACACCATCGAAACATTTTCTTATGTAGTGGATCTATTCATGTATAGGGGACCCTGCTATGGGATGTACAAATAATTAGGTAGATGGGGTGAATTGGCCCCCAGTGTTCCCTGGTTTCCCTCCAAAAACGAAACTTTGCGATCTTTCCCCCTTTTACTACACGTTGAAAAAACAAGAGCGACCAACGAACCGAAGGTAGTGACGTAAAACACTTTTTGTGAAGCAAGTTATTTCAACAGTCTTGTGCATTCTTCCCCTGTTGCCGTACCAGTGTAGACCGTGGAGTGTTGAGTGGGGAATGTAGTGTGTAGGGTATGAAGTGGGGATTGTGGAGTGCGAAGTGTCGAGTGTAAAGTGGAGTGGAGAGTGTAAAGTGCAGTGTAAAGTGTAGACTGTGCCGTGAAAAGTGTAGAGTGTCAAGGTGTCAAGTGTAAAGCGTGAAGTTTTTCAAGTGTAAAGCGTAGAGTTGCGAACACAAAAGCCCCGGAAGCAGCGTCTTTCGCAAACAGCGACGGAGCCAGCGCACGAGCCCAGAACCGCGGAGACTTGAGACCTTGGTGGCCTTGTTGTTAAATAAATCCGTTCCCATTGCAAAAATCTTCGTTGATATCCATTATAATAGTATGGATACAATGGATTCTTCAAATGATCGGATAATTATCCGATATTATCCATATACGGATGTAGTGGATTATAGTGGATTATTCAGTCTTGTATGATATTCCATCGTCGGTTTAGCTGTTTCACCCTGACATAGTGATTTGATACAAGGTAGTTATGATAGCTTCCATCTACTATTTTCATTATATTTGATACCTTTAGGAAATCCATTGATAATCATACCAAATGATCATGACATCAATCCCATTACCCTCTACCAAAGTAGAGGACTCGTTTTCCGAACGGGAAACCATAGGATTTCCACATTTTTTCTATTTTGATCCTGGGGCAATTTCCTTCCAGGGATTTTTTGGTCTCCTACAGGCTCCCCACGCTGTACCTGGGCCGTCCCCCGCTTTGCTTCGTCAGTTAATTAAAACCAGCTCGGTCGTGACGTCCGTGAATTGTGGCGTCAGCAGATGTCAAGTCGGATAGGATTTGTTGGTGAAATATGGTTGTCAAATATGAAGCGTTTTTTCAAATTTGATGAATATGATGCAACATATCATGTGATTTTCGTCATTTCAGGAAAACACATGTCCCACTTGGTGTAAAAAAAATGAGGTGTCTTGGTGTTGGCGGTTGACCCGGTTGACCTCCCGGGCACTGGTGTGGTAGCCAGAATCGCCTTGACATCACGTCCAGTGGGAATCTCAACTCAGGAAATCTTGGATGGTACCTGTTACACATGAAAAACTATGGGTTTTTTTGGCATATTGAAGCTTGACCATGGACAGCGCCACATCACTAACGCCCCGAGTGATCGGCCTGAGGGTCGTGGTGGATTTTCAGTGAGATGAATCCCGGTCGATTGTTTCAACTGTTCCCAGCATCGTATTTTGGGGCAACCGTTGCAGCCTGCGCCCCATGAATGGTAAAATCCCCAATTGGACGATGTTTTTACATGGCGTGGCTGAAACCACCAGATTTCTTCGGTAACCTGGAGCTGAAGATTCGCTGGGGAATAGGGAACAGTATGAATATGTCGAATATGTTACATTTGCGTTGCCACCTTAAGCAAATCGACAAAATATGCGTGATGTAATGTGCCCACGGTGTGACTGCCAAATCATTGCCGTTCACGGATTCTTGGCTACATACGTGCAAACATGTGCAAACATTGGTTGTTGCATTGTTTGAACCACTATCATTGCCAGGGATTCTTAGTCGCCCCGGCTTCCATATATATAATTATATATATATGTATGATATCACTATAAAAATGTTCGTTTGAAGGGATGCATAGCGCTTGACAACCGGAGGTTTTGTTATTTCAATTAAGGTGAAATAGGAGCAATGTGGGAAATCCACCAACAAGAGGATCTCCCCCGTCTTTTTTCCTCACGGCAAAGTCGTGAGTGTTGCATGTGGCATCCAGGGGAACAACTGGAGAAGCTGATTGGTGTGGAGAATTCCTATGGGATGGTATGTTTTCCTGGTTTTAATTTGCTTGGATTCTATTTGGGTTTCTGTGAAAATAGGATACCCCCTACATCCGATGGTGATTCCTGTATTGTCCTATTAAAATAGCTATTTGGGGGGTAATACCCAACTTTCAGACACAGCCGGAGATGATCCCATCGGCAAATCATCATGAACTGCGATCATGGACCAACTGTGGAAACACATATCTTCAACATTTAGATTTCTGAAGCTGTGAAACAAAACACTGGTTATGATTGGTTGAGTAGCTACACTTTAAGGATTTCTTGAATCCATAGTCAAGTTGGGGACTCATTGCCCACTGGGGTCATGGTTTTTCGGCTAAGGCCAACCCTCTTTCCGAAGCTGGTTGCAGCATCCTCCCGGCAGGACATTTCGGAATGGGGGGATTGGGTGAGATTCCCAGATGGCGGGAGATGCTGATGTCTGACCATCTTTTTTTTGATCAAACGATGCTTCATATGATGATCCCGAAGTGAGTTGGTTCATGGGTTGGGTCGACACCATGAGAGATGTGATCAATGCGAGGATGTAGCAATAATTGTAGCTTTATTCTAGAGAAAATTCACGAAGACAAAAATGGTGGATCTGGGCCACAATCTTGACCTGTTTTGTAGCCCATAAATCTATGGTTTGCAACTACTGTGCCTTTGGCTCCAAAAAAAACACGGGTCGCATTCGGTCATTCTCCCTGGACAGGACTGTGTGGAAGGCATCGGCTCGTTAGGTCTCTTTCGTGTCGGGAAAGCTCAGTTTCAGCCATTCTTTGAGCTGAGAAAATCACTGTGAAACATCCCCCTCTAAAAGCCCTTTTCAAAATTTCACGAATCAAAGAAAAGCTTCTGAAGAATTTGAGAATGATGTTCCTCTATCAAGGACAGTTTTCGCCTGCTGTGGATGGGAGATGAACTTACTATGGATCTCTTGTCCCGGTGCCCAGTGCCTGAAAAAGGAACGCTGTTCAGGCCAAAAAGTGACCCACCAGGGACGCAGTTTTATACCTCAAACTTGGTGGAAGCAACTACACTTTGTCAATTTGTGATGGTTTATCATGTTTTATCATGTTTTATCATGTTTTATCTTGAATTCTTGTGATTGAAAAACAAGAAAGATCCAGAATGGTTGGCCACGGGGCCATGGTTTAGAGGCTTCAACACCGGATGTGTTCAGACCAGTTGTCTGTAGGAGCTCTGAGGTGATGAACATCGCCAAAGATGTAGGTGTTCACAGCCACCAGGGTTTTGACCACCCAAATCGTCAAGGATAAATTTTCGATAGCCACTTAGCCAGCTGCAAAAGTTCGTATTCCAAGTCATCCCAAAATCAGAAAATTGATTATATCTGATTTGGTAAATAAAGACTAACTTGCCCCATGGTGTAGAGGTCCAAATATTCACTCAATGGGAACATCACCCAGCTATTTCGATGGTTTCTCACACTCAGGCCTGCAGAGCGGCCACAAGTGGTGCGGGTGACATCGCAGGGAGGCGCTTCAGACACTGCCACCTGAAAAAATCCTTGGAAAATCGTGTGAAATTTGATGGAAATCGTTCTGCAAGTGATCCCGAAAGATGTCAAAATTTTGTACCATCTCAAAATGATTGGGATTTCACAAAGCCCATGAAAAATATGTACACTGCCTATATGTTCAACATATTATCCAACAAAAAAAAGGTGTGTTCCATAAATGGGGGGCACGCCAAGCGAGCATTGGATGGTGACTATTTCATGGAAAAACCCTCAATGGGGGGAGATCTCCCACAGCCAGGGCTCAGCGTGGCAGTAGTGCAAGGCTTGCTGCAGCTGGTGAAGGCCTAGCCATGACGCTTCAGGGCATTTTGGGGGTAGAAACCCATAGAAAAATTGCGGAAATAGCATGGTTTTATACCAAAAAATGTGTGAAATTGTTGGAATCATCGTTTTTATGAGGAAAGATGGGATGGAATGAGAAAATAGATTGTTGCTGGAGCCATCTTGGATTTCACTGGTTTTTTTCAAAGAGACCGGCTATTATAGGAGTGGAGCAGAACCGTTTCACCAGCATCGCCATCGACAAACAGCCAGGCTACATTAGCACAGAAGAGCCACTTGTCCTTCACTGCTGGAGTTCTTTGCGAACATTGCCACGCTGGGAGCTCAGCCAAGATGATCCTTCGACGGGTTGAACTATGATAACTTCAGGTTCCAAGTTCCTATTTGTTTGTGCACTGTGGCTACAATGTAGCAGATGTGGTTTAAGATGAGTGGTGACCTCAAGCTGTGCCGCTGAACCACCTGATTTGGGGGACCCAAAGCTGGATGACCGGGCCATCACGAAGGGGTCATTCACCTATTCATAAGCTATGATATTCTCATCATATTCTCATAAGGACTCTCATACGGATTCCAAATATAGGATCAATAACCATCCACAGAGAGAGAGCTTTGTCTCAAGATGGGGTTTTGTCCTACATGGAACCAGTTGGGGTATCCCTCCCGGAATCAAACATAGCAATGGAAAATCCCCAATTTATAGATGACTTTCCCAATAAAATCCCCATTTATAGATGATTTTCCCATTAAAGTTTCCAGTACTGGCTGTAGCTAACCATGTTTGTTCCCGAAGTGTATACCATGACAGCTTGCACCCAGGCGCAGGGCCGATCGCTGGCAGAGCGACATCATGTTCTCGATCTGCAAGAGTTGCTGCAGGACGTTGAAACAGCGTAGCCACAAAATGCCCAGGAGTGCAAACTGAATTGGTGATTTCACTGTCTATATGGAATAAACAAGCAGAATCAGAATGTAACTGATACATGACGTTTGGTTGATGGTGTTGCGTTGCTACTATTGATGAATTATACCACCTGGCTTGATAGGGATTGTGAACCGAGCTAGAATAGAAAGTAGTAACCAACCATGACCAAGCAGTTTGATTCGATGGGGTAAGGGTAGTTTTCATGGCTCAGCTAGATAGCCTTTGATACTCAAGCCTGGCTCATCATGGAGTGATTCACAGCAGGGAGTCAGCACTGACCCACTCCTATTGTTTGTCACGTCCTGCGCAAACAACTATCTGATTATATGATATGTCATTGTTCTTCAGATGTGTGTGATACACTGATATCCCTAGGTTTTATTGGTAAAGGCTAATTATAACTGTTCGTTAGTAAGAAGTGTCTGTAGTAGCGTATCTCCGTTTTGCAGGTGGTCATAGGTCCAGATCCCCCACTTTATTGGCATGTTTGACGGATGAATGTTGTTTTTTCTTCGGAAACTCCTATGTGTCCTTTTTTTACAAAAAGGAAAACTAATTTCCCTGCTTGGTGGTTTGGAACATGTTTTATTTTCCACAATGGGATAATCCTTCCCATTGACTAATATTTTTCAGAGGGGTTGAAACCACCAACCAGTTCCTATAATGCGTCCATTTCATCATGATGGTTTCCTACAAACTGTTCCCCGAGATATCCAAAAAACTCATCCGTAAATCATGACGGAACAGAGGAACCTTCCGAAGACACATCCCAATCATATTCAGTTGCCTAGTTATATCAAATTATATCCCATGAATATCCCATGGATACCATCCCCATTGGCAAAAGATTCCAGTTTTCCACTTCAGGAAAGTGTCATTTCCATTAAAAAAAAGCTCATCTGGGTCTTTTTTTATAGGCAGGAGAATCCATGTTGCTCAGAAATCATGGATTTGCCCCGGAAAAAAGTCATGATTCCCATGAAAAATGGCCAGAAATCGTGTGGATCAACCGGATCAACGAAAACCAACGACTCCAGGAGGCTCCGGTGCCCTGTCGCTTCTCCGCCCGTGCTGTGATGCCACCAGAAACCTCCTGGGTAGCAGCCTGGAGGCGACGTTGTGATGCCACCGAGTTCTTTGTTGTGATGCTGTTATATTCTAGTTGTTAGTTACTGTTAGTTGTTAGCTGATCTGAGTTGTTATTTTTGTTTGCTATAAAAGTTTCACGAGTAATTAGTAATTATCATGATTATTCGTATTTGTGTTGCTGTGAGTATGTTCAACACGGATAACAAGGAGTTGTTTATGATATAATTGATAGTATTATATAGTATTGATATCATTGAGAAGTCATGGTTGATTGATTCTTATTGGGGCTTATGCGGCATCTAGTTGAATGGTGAATTGTGTTCTTGCCATGAATGGTGCATACTACCCACTGATTCTTTTGTTGCAGTGTATTTAAGTTTAGCCATCTCAGGAAATCATTGTGTTCTAGACCTTCTGTACATTTTGCTGGAAGTATATTATGTGAATTATGTGCAGTTCTTGTGGACTTGGCGTGATCCAACATGTTAACTTTGGAGATGGCCTGCATCCCATTGGGGAACCTGTACCTCAGCTCTGAGTTGAGATTCTAAAGCTGCCGCAGCTAGGGGCCAAGAGGCCAAAAGAAATACGTTAAGAATAGACCTTTGGCAGTTGGGTCGAGTCGTGAACGACATGGATGGACATGGTATCAGTAGCTGCACTTGCTGACGCTGTTTCAAGTCGATTGGCCAAACTCAGCATCCAAGGATTCATGTTGCGGGTTGGGTTTTAATTGATATTTCGCAATGACCCAATGTTCAAGAGTGTTGTTCATTGCAGTCTCCATGTTTGTTGTGTGTATATGGGTGTGGTATGGATCAAAGCGAGTGTTTCCCAGAGTCATATAGCCTGACCCATAACGATCTCACTGCGACGTCACCAAAAAATCATACAAATCGTCGTTACTAAGGGTAACTATCCCCAAATTGCGGTATTTCAAACTTAGTGAAATATTATTTCATGTACACTATAGTAAGTTATCCAGATACTATCAAGTACACTGCAAATGTTATTGCTACAAGTGTTAAATTTGTGTTGGCTATCCAGATATCCTCTCCACGGTAATATCAGTAAAGCAATAAGCAGCCATATTCTGATGGATTATACTACCCATTTATGGTTAAATTGGGGATGGTGGATCCTATTGCTTTACTACACTTCCTGGATGCATATCCCATCTTGAAACGCCACAGGTCCACCAAAGCAACATGTCCGAGGCGTGAAAGCGGCTGCTATTGCAGCTTGAAAACCAATTGGGGCTTTGACCAACTGATAATTGGGAACACTGAAATCGAATTATCATTAAAGATAAATGAATATGAATAGTTGGTATGTGGTTTCAAGGTCCGTTATTTTGAAGCATCAAAATGGGATCATCCTAGTTGAATTGCAGTGGGGATGAACATCCGTGAACATCAGTGTACTGGGTACCAGGATGAAGAGATCCATACCTAACAGGAATGACATGAGTCTATTCTGATGTTGGAGCAGGCTGGATTGGCTTGTAAGAAGTTCAACCATCACTCCCAGAATTGGTTTCAGGGAAAAAAATAAGAGGAAACCTCAAATTTTGATAGTCAAAACCATAGTTTCCTGTAAATGTTCCCTTAAACCAACGCATTAACACATCAAGAATCACAGAGACTCTTCCCCTGGGTTCGGGTGGTTAGACATCCTGCCAGGTTGAATCTTCATGAAGTCGGAGAGCCCGGCTCAACCTCAGATTCCTGGGATGTTCCCAAAATGACGAGATTTTTGGGGGGTCAAACCATGTCAAACCCACCAACCTTTGGATCTTGGGACATAGCCATCAGCTCCACTGTCCAGGACCGTGGCAGTCCTGCGCACACAG
The DNA here is from genome assembly GCA_947184155.2 of Cladocopium goreaui. Lineage (NCBI taxonomy): Eukaryota > Dinophyceae > Suessiales > Symbiodiniaceae > Cladocopium > Cladocopium goreaui. The sequence goes on from CAMXCT020000768.1 coordinate 802,957, forward strand.
CTTCGACGGAGACCTGGGGGGATCCCGAGTGCCGAGATCTTTCTTGGGATATTGGACGCTGGTCGACCAAAAACAGGGATTTTTCTTGGGAGAGTTAAGCAACACCTATCGACAAACATGGGATGTCAGGTAACGGTACCCAAGGTAACCGTCGACATGGGGAATCTAAGTGGAGGCATCCAGGCACAAATCAGGTCACCCTTTCACCCGATAAATCACGAAAGGTCATGAATGAAAATGTCTGCCGGAAGTGGATTGATATAGACTGATATAGACTATAGATATCTACAGATGATGTAAATTAAAGTGATCTGGGATGATGTATCCATCATGTAAGATGCTTATGGGATCTTATGGGTATCCCTAGCTGTGAATCCCGCCAGGAAGTTTCTGTCTCCTCCCGTGGTGGCTCCATAGTTTGGGCCTGAAAAATTGGCGGCAGATTGTGAACAGTAACTCCTGTAACTCCTGTAACTCCTGTAACTCCTGTAACTCCTGTAACTCCTGTAACTCCGTAACGATCAATTTAAACATCTACTTTAGCAACTTGACCTCAGTTTCTCAGGTGAACTTGCTGTATGCCTCTCCCATTTGGCGCAACGAGGTTGGTCTGCTCAGAGAGCTCAGAGGTCTGTCGAAGGTCTGTCGAAATGCCGATCTGCCGATCTGCCAAGGCGGGTGAACTCCCACAGCTGGATGTGCAAAACGAGGCAAGGAGCCCCCAAGAGAAACTGCCGTGGTGTCGGAATGTCGGAATTCTGCAAAGTTTCTGCCTTGCAGGTCTCGCTGGTTGAGCTGGGTGAGGCACAGTGAATGTGGGCAGACATGGCGGAATTCAGAGTTGTCAGGAGCTCCCATTTCCTGAGTTTGCAGGGTTGAAACATCACTTTCTTGATTCAACAGTTGTTAAGCCACCCAAATTGCGATAGTTACAGCGGAAACCGTTGCCGTTTTTGTGCACGGCAGGCTATGCACTTGAGCCTCGCCACAGCTTCCAACTTGGCAGCCATGCTCACAGCCGAGGTGTCCAGACATGACCCGTAGGAATGTCTAAAAACATTGGTTTTTTAAGATTTGTTTTTCACATGTTTTCACAGAGGAATTCAAGTTGAGGCTTGGTTTGGTGCTATTTTTTCGGGCAATAAGAAGGTGTGTCGTCGTGTAAGCGATTCAACTGCAACGATGCAGCAGCAATATCCTTGCCTTAACCTCCACAGTTGATGCAAAGATCTCTGAGCCAAAACAAATGGAAAAAATATCATACCAATATGTAGATTCTGTAGATATATATATATTTATATATAGATAGATAGATTAGATAGATTAGATAGATAGATAGATAGATGGATGGATGGATGGATAGATAGATAGATAGATATCTTTGAATCGACTGAACTTGGAAACTTTTCCGAGCATCCACTTGCGTGTCTAGGCCACCACTCGCAGCATCCTCCACCTGCGCCTTGGGCATTGGTCCATTGGTCGAGTCATCCCAACAAAAAGAGGGCTTCATCAAATGGTCCATATATATATATATATATATACAATGTTGGTTTATAAGTTGGTTTATAATCCCCAGTAACTTTAGTTATAAGTACCATAGACCATAGTTATTGGAGTTATTAACCAACTTAGCTAGATATATATATATATACCCATTTATATACCTGTTTCTCAGGGTTTTGAGGGATCACCGTAGCCAGCACAGCATGTCACCATGGCACATTCAGCAGCTTTGTGGCAAAAGCATGGCAGTGAGGTCGCTACATTGTGCAGACAACGGACAGGTTTTGTTACTGGAGGTTGGGCAAATATCTGATTGATCTACTGTGTTTGTTCAGCTTTGCATTGTCTTGGGGTCTCTTTTTTGGGCGACCTCTCAAGTTCTTTCTGCGGACGTGAAGAATCCTTGAACTCTACTGGATGACGCACCAGGAGTCATGTAGAGTATACGAGAAAATAGTTCCGATTGACCAATAGAAGGTGTAAACACAGCGCTGCATTGGATATCCAGTAGGTATCCAATGATAATGCTTCGAACAATTATGGTAAGACAAGCAATAATCGTCATCATAGCAACCTTGCGGATTTCATGGATGGATTATTAGGATTGCTATGGTTATACTATTGGCAACAATATATTGTAGCAATATATGCATCCAAACAGTTGAACAGTTGGTGACTTCACTTCCCAAATCTCCACACGTTGTGTGTATCAGGATGCCACGGGCGGCGCGCACGCCTTTTCGTTGGAGGATGGGGAAGCGGATGGGTTTCCCATGGTTTGATGATGGCACCATGGAAATTGGAGAAAACCGTGACGAACAGAGTTCCCCTCATTGGCAGATCCCAGTATTTGATGGAAAATATCGGGATCCAACTCGTGACGGGTCGTATACAACCAGCAGATTTTTGAGTCCAAGAATGGCATACCCCAGCCTGTGCTTATTTCACGGGAACAACACAGGAATTCGGCCTTTGATGAGTTTACATTACCTGGCTGACCAGCAGAACAAAAACCGGGGATGTGAATCCACCAACATTTTGAGAGTTCACCGACCAAGATGGAAAATTATATATATATGTCTATATGTCATAGACATCCATACATATGTGCATGTAAAGTAAATGCACTAAGACTAGATGGGACCACAACCAGATGAAGGATTGTGGAAAACAACTCACGAGCGTCGTCTGACGAAGTGTCATGGGGGGCCCATAGAAGCAATGGAAGAAGCGATGCCCCTAGTGAATGTTTGTAGGAGTGCCGCATCACCTAATCTTTTGAAATGTAGCTTTCAGAAATTGCAAAGCAACACCACAACATCTCCACGTCATCAGATTCCCCAACTGGTACATTTCTATGGCATCCTTTGGCCGCTTCAGAGCTTCTATAGGGATCCATCGTAGGTTCATCGAGGTTCGCCACTGGCATCATTTGGCCCAGGATTTGCAAGCGCTGCTGAAAGCGACCAACGGTGCAAGTCGACTTCAGCTGGTTTTCCTCAATGCCTGCTGTCAGGGACTCGATTTTCTGCCGAGATGAGCTTGTTGAGATGACCAAGTATGTCCAATTGATTCTTTCAACGTCATGTTTTCCACAGTTTTCCAGGTGTTTTCCATTTCCGTAGTTTTCCCCATTTTTCTCTAGTTTTCAGTAGTTTTTGCCCACAGTTTTCCCAAGTTTTTGGGCAAACAAAAAACAACACGTCAGGTAGCGACTTAGCTGGGCAGATCTTTTTGGAAGCTGGAGCTCCTCATGTGGTAGCCTGGTGCGAAGATGCTGGGGAGTCTTAAGATGCTGGTTTTTAGAAAACAAAAATGGTGATTTAATGATGGTTCAATGATGATTTACTGGGATTTCATGAGATTTACTGTAATGGGATTTCATGATAATTTATAGGCGATTTATAAACAGAATTTGAGCATCAAAAGTCATGAGAAATGGCATTTCATGGGGATTTTAACAATCCAAAATCATGATACAATTGACAATGGGGATATATCCGGATACATGGTGTTGCGACCGGATGAGATCGCAACATTACTGGAATGGGATTTGGATTGGGTATTTAATAGCCCAACTTTTCAGGTTGTTGAATTACTATGGTGTTCCCCTGCTCAAAGATTGCAAGAAACTTCGGGTCCTGAGGTCTGTTGCCGTGGATCAGTCTTCGATGCCACAGCACAGGCCTTTACAAAGGCCTTCTATCGCGTTGCGGACGCCCAGTTTGGAGTGCCCGAATTCTTCATCCCCTGGAGTCATGAAAAAAGGGCCCTAGCTCCATGGATTTGGTTCGGTAAAGCCTTCACAGAGGTACAACTGTCCAACCATCTCCAAGTATCCCATCTTCTGGAGTGATTGTTATGAGTTGCTTTCTGTCTCTTGGTAAAGCGATTTCTATGTCGTTGGACATGTCCAGGTTGGAGTGCCTGAGCTGAACCAAGAATCGTAGAAATCGTAGAATTGCAATGCTCCCCTGTGACCTAATCTTAGTGCCCAGATCGTGGATTGTCCTGACCCAAGGCCTTCGCTGCGGGCAGGTGCCGTGGGGAAAGAAAAGCAACAAGCCTTGGAAGCGTTCAGAATTTGCAGAAGATGTTTCCAGAAAACGCTCCCAAAACACCAAAAGAAACATCTCCTACGACTCGTGTTGTGTAAACATCAAACTCGGTGTCCAAAAACGACTGTCGTGTCCATGTTATCCATGGAGGCTGTGACAGGGATCCCAAAAATGATTGCTATGGATTTACTTGTTATCTTCACCTGCCCCAAAAAAGTAACAAGTAATTATAGTTATATATAATTATATATAGATATAGATATAGAGAACAATTATTTTCATGTATTTTTAATGATTTAGTTGTTTGTATTCCCCATGTCATGATTATGTCATTCTATTTCGGGAACCTCGGGAACCTGGAACCTGGGCAGCTGACAGGAGCATTGCTTCCGCCTTCGACATCGCGAAGCTGGAGATTCGCACGGCGCCGCAGCCTGGGCTGCGAGCCGAGGCGAGATCCATCCGGATCCAGGGGGATCGATCTGGGTGAAATATCAACCCAAAATGATGGCTTGTTATGTGTGGATATGAAACAATATGCTTTTCATTTATGTCAAAAATGATGATATGGGATGATGTTTTATGAAAAAATGTACTTGTTTATGACCATGTGAATATCCGTTTTTCAATTTTTCCATTGATAAGTCTGTGTTTTGGCTGGGTTTTTTTGGTCGTATAGACAGAGCCATATTTTGAGCTCCAGATTGGTGGTAATTAGTGGAGTGGTTTGGCTGTTCATCTCCAGTTCCAATCCATGGTGAAAGTTTTAGCCACTGACGAGTCCATCATGACTTGATGGTCGGAGCAGCATATCTGTTCCCTCAGGGCGGCATCCGTCCCAGTGCAATAATGAAGCTGGACTCACCAAAAACCTGATTTCCAAGAGGAACCATATCAAGAAATGCGCCTTTTGCCCAGTCATTTTGGGTCTTTGCAGCAACTTGTGCTATCCGATGTACTGTTCCAGGCTGTTCCAGGATTCCATGTTCAACTTGGAAGGTCCCGTTGATCAGCTCCTGAACTCCCCTCCTGCTACAGGCGGAGAAGTATTTGCTGCTGCCAGAAGGTGACGCTTCGTGTGAGCCCTACTCGCCCCCGGTGGGAAATGCCAAGTACTTGGCTCATGACATCCGCATTGAAAGGTGAGTGGCAGCAGCCAAGGCATCAGTCTAGCTTCTGCGAACTGGCATGGCGTGCAGGACGGAATCTGCCGCAGCTCCTTGGGCATTGACCACTTGTCGCATAGGAATCCAAGTTCTTTCTTGGGACGTATACATTCATTCCATTTAGACCATCTAGATAAATCTAGATCATTTTTTCTGAATTCATAAAGATTCAGCAGCTCTGAAGGACCTCCGAAGCGCAGGTGGCTGCCGTCTCGAGTGGAGGAGATCTGATGTGTTCATGACGTGGGTTTCACTTGGAAGGTCATTATAAATTTCTTGGCTCGTTTCGAAGGCAGTAGAATGAAACTTCTCTTAAATCTGTCTCAAGAAAGCAGTGGAAAACATATTCCAACCGGCTTCATTTCAGATGTTGTTCAGGTAACCAAAGTCATCCAGTTAGGGAGATGTCTTGTGGCAAGCCTGGCAAGCGTTGTTTTGTTGTCTTTTGCCCAAGTTGGTTCAAGAACCTGTAGTGGCTGTGAGATAGCGCATGTACATATGATGCATGAAAATTCCATGATGATCATGATGCCTCGTTGCTTTGCACCAAGACAACCTTTCGGTAACTCCACTTGCGAAAGCCTCCCAGGACTTCTGCGGCCGTTCACGAGACCTTTGGCTCCTGCTGAAACACCTGGGCTCTGCACGACGCTGTGTGCTGGTGCATGGCCCAGCCAAGGTGAGGGCCAGAACGCAGGAAGTGAGACCATAGCATAGTGGGACCTGACATCCAACATCATCCAACTTCTAGGTAAACCGGTAAACCTGGAGTCAGATGGAAAAAGGAAGATGCAAAAAGATTGGCACTTGTTGGTATTTGTCTGCGTGTTGTTGCATGTGGATGCGTAAATCCAGTGTTCAATGACATAAGTTTGAGCCTTTGAAAGGTGGCCATGCCAAATTGGATTGGGATTAATTGGGCGAGACTGCCTTTAAATCTCCAGACTGTCTCCTTTGAAATTGATGTTGTTTTGGCGTTGGTTTAAAATTGAACATGCGAATCATCAGATCACGCTTCGAAATGTCCGTTTCCAGGCCTCATACAAAATTCTATGTCACTCTGAAAGTCCTGCAAATAAACTGCCACAAGGATGTTTAGAATTGGTACATACCATCTTTCTTCCTTCATTCGCATAGATGTTTCGCGTAGTGGTGTATGGTATATTATAATATCAGAATTTGCTTTTTGTGGAACGGTGTGATTGCGCTCATCCTTTGAGACTAATTATGGCTTCGATGCGGTGCTACACAGTTTTCAGGGGGTTCAACTTGAAGATTTGCCAATTTGGAGAGCTCATCGTCCATAGTCCAATTTCATCCAATTCCTTTTTTTTTTGATTTGTTTCTCCAAAAATTTCTCATTCATCCGGACCCCGAGATTTCTCACATTTTCCCAAAAGAATCCCTGGCGTTTCTTTCAAAAGCGGCAGATTGGCAAATCCGCGCTGCTGACTGAGCTGGCCCGTTTCGCCGCTGCGCCGGGGCGCAGCTATGAGAACCGCGCCCGGTGGCCCGGGACATCCATGGGTTGAAACGTTGAGAAAACATGGATGTTTACTGGAAAATATGGTATAGAAACATAGAATCGATAAGGGGTAGGACATCCTATGTAAAATAAGGATTGAACAATGGATGTGGGGATTAAAACCAACTAAATTATGGGGGTATACTAGGGCACACAATGAAATCTTGAGCCAACAAGCGCAGTCTGTGTCCCTTTTTCACTGGTTAATTAAGAGAGAAGTCCCCCCATTCCACCACCAATAGGGTCAATGACATTAAATGACAATAGATGCTCTTCAACCCCCAAGAAAGCGTTGAAAACAGAGTTTGATGGAGTTGAGTGAATGGGTTTTTGAGACTTTTTTTGAGACTTTACAATGGATTTAGATCAATCCAAAGTATGAATGCTGAGAAAGTGTGTCATGGATGTCATGGCGCAGTGGGACAAGCGCCTTGTGGAATCAGACACACTTTTGCTGACCTGGGATGCTCAGTGGATTTCAATGATGCAGCTTTGAGTTTTTCCCAAACCGTGCATCTCGGAAAGCTGCATAGAAGCACAATCTCTGTCCTCAACCAAGAGAGCCATAAAGTTTTGATGGTTCAATTCCAGTTCCATCTGGTGGCACCCAGGTGATTTATCTGGCATGCGACGAGGCGGGCTGCGGGGCGCCGGAAAGTAAGGTGACAGGACATGGTGGTGGACGTACATGGGTCACAGACGAAAGGGAAGAAACAAATTTTAACAACCAGAAAAGGTCAGGGGAGAGTCTTCTTGGTGCTCCCTGGATGTATATTTAGACTCTTGGGCCCAACTTTCACTTTCAAGATCTTCTTAGGTTGTGCGGAGGCCGATACTTGGCCCTTTGGTTTCAATAGTCGGCGCAGGCAGATCTTGAGAATCGAGAGGACCGGAGGGCGGGGCACAGCTTCGATGCCCCCATGGCATAGTTGAGTCACTGGAGACAAGTGACCAGTGCAGGTGGGATCCAACGTCATCTGAATTTATCCAACTTGCAAGGAATCCAGGCTACCAAAATCCATTTATCCTTTCTCTTTGAGAAGTCTGAAGCTTTAGGGTTTGGAATCAAAAGAGTTCAAAAGAGTGGTATGCTACTTTATTCTTGATTATAATATTGTCTCGTTATTTTGGATTTTTTTGTCCAAAGGATGACCACCGAACCGTCGAGGAGCCTCTGCTCTATTTCCTACGGCAACTCTTCCGACAGCTACGGATCGAGGCAACGGGATTGGAACATCATGAACGCATTGGCTTTTTCTTATGAGGGAATCCAAAATCATCCAAAATTGCTTAGTATCAATGGGAAAACTGAAAGGAAAATGGGGCACCCATATCTTAGGAACCCGCCATATGTCAAAAACTCATCTCTGCCTAGCTATTTTGGGGGTGGACATGAACAGCATGGTACCAGAGCTTTGACCTTCTCTCAGGAACATGCAGCCACTGAGCAGCTTGAGGTGGGGCCAAGCATCACAGCTCCAAAGGTGCCACCCAGTTGGGTAAAGACCCAGACATTTCGCCAATGTTCTGCAATCGCCATCGGAGACCTATTAACTCATTGAATAATTATTGAAAGATGGATTCAACATTTTCAACATGATTCAACCATGTTCAAAAACCATTCCCATATATTCCCATAGTATTCATGTAAATTCTGGTAGATTTCAACAAGGCCCACCAGCGCAGGAGACGTTCAACATGGATCTCTCCGCCCAAAGCGAGGCTGATGAAACCGTGGGGATCATCCTGGGGAAAGCCCTAAATTCATCCAAATTCATTTAAATTCATCTCGATTCCACGAATTTCCCAAAGATCAGCACGTTAGCTGTTAAAATGACCAAAAATTGAGGCATCCCCCATTTTCGGAGAAATCCAAGTTTCGGCAGTTCAGATTGGAGGTGCGCATCCTGCGAAGTCTGCAGCTTAGCTTCGCCGGTCGGGATTGCCTCTTGGTATTTGCCAGACCAGAAAGCTTCTATCACCAAAAATTTGAAAGAATTCTTCAAAACTTGTTCAAACATGACCTTGGTTCTTGCCAGATTCACCAAATCTTTGTCATTTTGAAGCCAATGTGCATCCCCTGAGTCAAGGCCAAATTGTCCAAAGTCTTCAAGAACTCGCATCGCTTCACCACCCGGTGCTTCTGATCTTGGATGATCTGGACCCGGGGATCGAGGGCGGGGTTGCAACGTGGTGTCAGAAAATGGGGAACAATGGCCCAATGTCCCCAATTTATGGCAATGCTTATAGAGAAAACCAACGGATTTTGGACTCCAAAATGTTTAGATCATGTGTTGGGCGCATCTTCGTTTCACACGTCATGGTTCTTTCAGCATTGCAGGTTGCATGCGCAGCCTGGTTCGTGTTCACGGCAACTTGCAGGATTCCCTGCTGCAAAGCAACGCAGAGGAACTCAGGCACCCAGGGAATCTATCTGGGCACAGGTTTTACAAAGCCACGCTTAAAGTGTTTTCTCTTGGTCTTAATGCTCCGGATGTGGTGACGGCTAGTGGCATCTGAGATCACGTTGTTGTTGTTGTTGTTGTTGTTGTTGTTGTTGTTGTTGTTGTTGTGGTTGTTGCTGTTGTTGTTGCTGTTGCTGTTGTTGCTGTTGCTGTTGTTGCTGTTGCTGTTGTTGCTGTTGCTGTTGTTGTTGTTGTTTTGCAAGTGTTGCATTGTGTTTCATCGTTTTTCATCGTGTTTCATCGTTTTTCATCGTTTTTGCATAAAGGGATCCGTCCAGGCACATGTGAAGTTGCCTCAAGATTTCTTATAGTTTTGCTCTGTGTCACCGCCATCTCCGTTGGCAGGAAGGTTCTCACTGAGTTGCTGCTGCGCACGGAGGGTCTGGAGTTGCTGCTGGCAGCACGTGAGGCTGGAACTCTTTCAGTGCGGATGATGTACAAGTATACATTAGAATATTAAGATGCTGAAAAAAATGTACCTCATTTTTGGGCCATGTCCAAATTCCGATACCTGGGCCATTTCTTTTTTGTACCCTGATGGTAGGCTCCGTTTCAAGCTCTTGGCGCCCACAAGGTCCACGAAATTGACTGCTGTTGTGTCGATTATGATGTTTCTTGATGTTTGTGTTGAAGTTTGGTTCATGCTGTGGCCGCTGTTGATCTTCTTGATTGTTGCGGGTGATCTGATGCTTCGGACCCTGGAGAAGGAGTCACTTCCACCAGATCCACCAGTGTGACATTCAGGTGGTGGGTTACCATTTGGACCCTCTGCAGCCCTTGGACGCAGCCCGCCTCTTCCTGTGCTCAACTGAGTTGCTGCCGGTCAGCCGAACTGCGAGTGCCGATGAGTGCCGTGGGGACGCGGCATTCAGGTGGAGAGTTCACCGTCCCTTGGTGGTGGCGGACTTTTCAGTCGCTGTCCCCAGGATCACAGCTTGACCCATGGGATTGGAGAGTGCAAGGGGCAGCGTTTATCACTACCATTGAGCAATCCTTTGAGGGAATGGCTTCACTGCGGCCTTCTGATTGACACAGCTCACTGAGGTCTTGTCGGGTAGCGAAGCAGAGGCATGTGAGATTGATTTATCTGATTTTGAAAGTGTTGATGATTAGACGGGTTTTGGGTGAAGTGTCCTTGTTCAGTGAAACTTCCTCATTGGGCTCCCCAAAAACAGCTGACATGCAGAAAGTGTTGCAAGCTTCAGGTGTCAGTTCTACATTGTTTGAGATGGCGCCAGGGTCCGTCCAGAATGCTGCCCCTGATCATGAATGCACAAAACCGAGGCATTTTCGGGGGCTGTGGGATACCTCAAGTTTCTTGGTGGTTTGGACTTCTGTACCTTACCGCTCAGGTGATTCCAAGTGACCCATACAGTGCTCAAAAGAGATTGCACGCAGCTATTGCAAAAGTGGTAATTGCTAGAGTCAAAACGCATTGGCCAACTGCAGGGGTGCTGCTTCAACAGCTGTCGGGCCATCCTTTGCTTCAGCGGAGCACTCAGTCCATCAGAGGTACTCATGTTGTGAACTTTGAAATTGGCCATCGGCTGCAATTGGGTTCATTGATTCATTCCCTTGTGAGAGCAATACAAACATCCTACAAAAACGAACAGAACAGCAAGCCAGACTTTTTTTTGATGGTCTATGGTATCAAATGAATCTATGCTGGCCCCACTTCTCCCCGTCGCGGTTTATGGATCGTTCAGGTGGTGTGGCGGTTGCCCTGGACACTTGCGAGCCGGAAGCTGAGATCAGACCTGAGACCAGATGAGACCGTGGCAACTTGCAGCGCCCTGAGGCCGCTGCCGACCATGTACTGCCAGGGGGTGGTACCTTATGGGCCTCTTCGAGAAAGTTAGTCAGCAGGATCAAAGCATGGCGGGCATAGCCTCTGTGTTGGCAGATACATTGAGGTGTTGTAGTGGGCAGGAACGAATCTGGAGGAATAGGCCTGGGAAGAAATGTAGAAAGAATTCCATCGTTGTGTGTGTGTGTGTCCACCGGGATGCCTTTGCGAGGTGCCAAATCCCGACATTTATTGAAGCTAAGGACATCCACGAGCACGTGCAGTCCAAAGCGGTCGCTGGCGAGTGGAAAACTGTATCCGTGTCACTTGAGGCATTTTTGATGTGGCGAAACAAACGCAGTTGTTACACGATGCCGGTGACACCCCTTGACATGCCATCACCTTGGCTTAAGCGACATTACCATAGCTCAAGAATTACGTAAACGCAAACACAAAAATTATTAGCCGGATCCTTCGCAAGCTTTTGAGCAGTTAGTACACAAACCAGCTCTGCCAGACACCGTAGAATCTTCCCATGCAACATGGTTAGAATAGACCCAAGGATTTTAAGAACCCAATGTTGGAAATATCCGTGCAGAATGCATAACCTGATAGAAGTAACATGATCTAGTTGCTAGAATCATCGTGCTGTGAAAATTGAGACATTGGTGTAATAGTAATTTGCAAAAAGAAGCTTGCGATCCTTAAGGCAACGGTTTGCCTGACATTGAAAGCACACAATTTATGCTCGCTTATGTCTGCGGATGCGCAGATGGTCATGTAGAGATGGAACTTGCAGAGACACCTGAGCGATGTTTGACAGGACCGGCTGCCGAGACTTGACAGGATGCATTGTGGTGCTTGTGGTGTGTAGCGGGCTTTCATAATCCGGTGCGCCTTCTTTGCAGTTGGCAATGAAACGGGCCAAGGTGATGGAGGTTCTCTGGGTTCTAAGAAATGGGAGTTTAAATGTTTTAGCTCTGTTCAGGCCTTCTGCGTATGTGCTGAAAGGCAGCCTGCCACCACCATCCAATTACAGTGCCTTAACGTCATTAGTTGAATACTGGCCAGAACAATGTCCAGCCTGGCAGTTTAGATTTTTATGCAATCCAAAAAGTCAGTTTTAGGGCCGCATTCGATTCTCTCTTGTGTAGAATTGGCCTGCTACTAAGGTGCTCCAGGTGGAAAAACTCTTTTCTGGCAAAGCTTGGCGGCTTCCTACCAGCAACTCGGTCGTGAATACTGCAGTGGAGGCGCTTGATGTTGCCAGGAGTTCAGAGCAGCTGGCTGGCCACGGCCTATTTGGTGATTTCAAAATAGGTCTTGGCCCAAAACCTGCCAGTACAGAGGTAGACCGGCGCTTGCCAATTTTGGGTCGTTCTGTTTGCAATGGGGGATTGGGATAGCCCTGTTCGATCCCACAACATGTTTGTCCCTGACTGGAATTCTGTTGCAAAGGGCACTTCAGTTTCTGTAGTCATCGATGGGACGGTTTTCACTGATGATTTGGTGATGGGAATCTCCTTACCTGATCACAGGCCAGTCAGGATCTTTGGAGAGATCAATGCTCAGGTGCGTGGATGTCGTCGCCTTACAGTGCTTGGAGCCTTGGTTGACTTCACTCCCCCCTATGTGGATCTGCTGTTGACTGATGCCAGTGAAGTGGTTGCACATGGACTTAAGCCGGCATGTGAGGTCTTCCGTTCTGTGGAATTTTGTGCTGGGTTGGGTGCCACGGGGGTCGGTCTGGCTGCTGCGGGGTTTGACCTGGCGTGCAGTGTTGAGTGGCGTGCTCCTCTTGCGTCCTTGCATGAAACTGTGCATCCTACTGTCCCTGTTGTGCTTGGTGACATTGGTGACTTGGCATGTCTCAAGCAAGTGGCTTCGTTGGTGGATCCCCCCTTTTGTTTGGTTGCTGGAATTAGCTGTCAGCCCTACTCAGTTGGGGGTTCACAAGGTGGTAGTCAGGATGAGAGGTCCAACACCCTGCCGTCCACGCTCAGAGCTTGTCACTTGTTCCAATGCCCACTCTTGATTTTGGAGTGTGTACCGCCTGTCCGAACCAATAGGTATGCACGGTCGCTCTTTGCCGCTTTGGAATCTGAGCTTGGATACCACATCACTGAGGTCACACTTCGACTTGAGGACATATGGACTGCCCGTCGGTTCAGGTGGTGGTTGGTTGCGACCCATCCTTCATTGGGTAAGGTGTCGATCCCTGATTGGCCAAAGTTTGCTGGTCTGGTGGTTCGTGATTTGATGCCTGTGATTCCTACTTGGCCAGACGATGTTGTTGAGGAGTTGCAGTTGAAACCCCATGAAGTCAGGCAATTCACACTGGATGGTTCTCACATGCGGAAGTATGTCCTGCAACCTGACCAAAAGCTTCCTACCAGTTTGCACAGTTGGGGAAGCCAAGCTGATCCGTGTCCATGCACCTGTCGTCAAGAGCCTTTCAGTGAAGCCCTGGTTCGAAGTAAAGGCATTTATGCTGTGGTGGTCCAGATCTTGTCTGAGTCAGGTGAACCACAGTACAGACATTTGCATCCGACTGAGCTTGCCCTTTTGAACGGTCTGCCACCTCCCGATGTTTGGAACTCAGCGGACAGACCTGACTTGCGGCTTTGTCTGTGTGGTGTTGGACAACTTGCGTCTCCACTTCAATCTTTGTGGGTAGGGGCATGCATTCGTGCGCAGTTGCTGGAAAGATGTGGTCTTCCTGCGGACTCTGTTTCTCCTGTCTGTCGTCTCCAGCAGTTCAAGCAGAAGCTGTATGACGTTGCCAAGACTCTCTTTCGCAGTGTCCCGCCTGTTGCCCCGACAATTGTGGATCCTGAGGTGCATGAAGTCACGCTGGTGTATGCCGACTGTACTCAGGTCACAGTGCAGGTTTCTGCCGATGCCACTGTTTCTCAGCTGCGTCAAGCGGATGATGCTCTTCAAGGACCGGAGGATGGAAAGTGGATTGATGCTCAGTCTTCGTCTGTCTTGCAAGGTCATGAGACGGTTAGTGGTCGCACCATACAGGTCTGTTCATCCCCGTCCAGTGAGCCGATGTCTGAACCTGATGCTACTGGAATTGATCCCATTCAGCTTGAGCAGGATTTGCCGATTGTCCCTCACCGACCTGTCTTGGATGTGTCTCTCTCCAGCCCTAGCCGTGGACTTGATGTCGTGTCTGATTTTCATGGCTTGAAGCGTCACTGCACGGTTGATGTCCGGCTTCCGGTTGATGCCCTTTCTGGTCTTCTTGCTTTGACCGGTCCTCAGTTGGCTGCACTGGTTCCTCCGATTGTGGTGACCAGAGAACAGTGTGTTGCCATGCGTCAGGCCTCAACTTCGAGCTCCTCTCGCTTGCAGATTCTCCACAACCAGGGAGTTGCCATGGGTGATGATGAACTGACACTTCATGTGATGTCTTGTGTGCAGTTGTCAGGTCGTTCTGATCTGCGGTTTTTAGATCCCCTGCTTGCTTCTGGGTGGCTCCGTCATGGTACCGTTGATCAGGTACGTGCTTGGATGGATGAATTGCCGCAGGTGACGTGCATTGTCACTGTGGTGCTCCTTGACGACCATTGGATCCCTGTCATGTGGACGTGTGGCCTCTCTGAGGTAAGGGTCACAATGTGGGAGCATGATGATGGAGTGGTTGAACCGTTGTGTCCGTTGCATGGCTTGATCAGTCAAGCGTGGCAGCGTCCTATGTTTGCTCTTGCATGCAACAGGCGTTCCTTTGGACGTGATCACTGCGGTACTGCGGCTGTGTGCTTCCTTGGCCAATTGTTGCTGAACAAGCCCTTGCCTGTCCATGATGAAGATTTGGTGCGTATTCATGCTGAGTTGCGCACAAGCTTTGGTGCTGCCATTGGACTTTTGACTGAAGTGCCAAAGCCTTGGTGCTGGGGGTTGGGTGTCCCTGATGTGACCGGTCTTGTCGCCAACCTGTTGCAATTGCATGGTGTGCCACATGCCCAGTGCAATTCACGTGCCAAGATGATCCTCCAGAGCTTAGGCAAGACTGAAGTCCAAGCTGCTGTCACAGGAGTTGCACCATGGAAGTCATTGAAGCACTTGGCCAACCTGCACCAGCCAGTGATCCAGCTGGTGTTGCCCGATGAACAGGCTCAACATGTTGCAGCCCGCCAGAGCCAAACCAGCATGCCTAAGAAGAATGCAGGTGGCACCAAACGCCTCCCCCCTGCCAGGCCAGCTGAGCTGGACCCATCCAAGTTGGTTATTGATCATGGGGCCTTTTGCATTGATGCTGACGAGCCATTGTCACAGACCCCCTTCTCGACTTTGGGACCTCTGTCTGTTGGAATTGCCTTGGCCACCTACGCGGACGCTGCTCCCTTTCTTGATGATGGACAGGTGTTGTCACGTGGTGGGCTTGCCCTGCTGATCATTAACCCTCCTGCTGACTTGTCCACATCCTTGCAGTGGTCGTCTCTGAGGTTTGCTGCACGTTGCACTTACAATAACGAACCCATGTTGTTGTCTGGAGTCTTGGTTCAGCTTGGCCGCAAAACTGTGTACCAATTCCGTGCCAAGAATGTGCCGTCCATCATGTCCGTTGATGTTGCATGTGCCCGGGTTACTGTCCACTATGATCAGTGGGAGCAGAGCTGGGAAGACTTTGCCAGCAAGCCAGTGAAGCATGTCCTTGCGTGCATCCCATGCCTTCAAACTTGCAGAACGGAAGGATGCCAATGTCCTGCCTGGCACCCCCAACAGTCGGATCAGCATGATGCCCTGCTGGATGTCTTTCGCAGACAGTTCTTCGGTGACAATGGGCGTCCGACGAAGTGGGACAAAGCTTCTTACTTTGCGGTCCTCATTCGATATGTGAAAAGCCTGGAAACAACAGTTTTGTCTCTGAGTGGCCGCAATGGAGTTTTCATCGAACCCAAAACTGAAGATGCCATGCAGCCTCACAATGATTTTCAGGTCATTTGGCTTCCGAACCTGGACTTTGCAGCAATCGCTCATAAAGCCAAGTGTGAGGCCCACTGCATCGGCATTGCCAGGTCAGGCCGACGCTTTGGACTTCGCGTCATGGCTCAGCACTTTGCCGAAGTTTTTGCCAGTGTCAAACCAGAAGCAGTTTACTTGGCTCCAGGGTCCCGACTGACCTACCACACGGGCCCTTGGCCGTATGGTTGTGACAGAAAGAGCATTGCCAAAGCTCTGCGTGCTGTTGGGTGGGAATGCAGACCCTTGCAGCCTTTGCAAAGTGTTGTCGGTGGGTTGGTTTGGTCGGTCCAGGCCATTTGTGAACCCCCCAACAATGTCCTGTCAATGCAGCATGGTCAGGTGGTTTTGACCAGGCATGATCCGCGTCAAGCACCTGCTGAGGCCCCTGCACCTGTTGTCGGCCAAGAAGCCACTGTCCGCCTGTGCTCTGTACCTGCTGGCAGTGATGACCCGTGGCTCACCCATGACCCATGGAAGAAGGCCATCGCCACAGTGCCGCCAGTTGTGTCCCCGGCTCCCACAGCCAATGCCTTGCAAGAACTTGAGGCCAGAGTTGAACGCAGCATTCTGGCCAAGCTGCCGGCCCAGTCGGAATGCATGGAAGTGGACGAGCAGGACCAACGTCTTCAGCAGTTGGAGCAGCAGGTCCAGCAATTGGCGGGACGTCATGCCAAGCTTGAAGCCGTCGTTACCGACAACCATGCTCAGCAGTCGGCACAGGTACAGTCCCTGCAACAACAGATGCTGGTCTCCATGGACCTCCAAAGCAAGCAGATGCAGACAATGCTCACGGAGCAAATGTCTCGCATAGAGACGATTTTGTGCAAGAAGAGCCGGACCGAATGAAGGTCCGGGAACCCTGCAAAGTTGCCCGGTTGTGGGGTGTTCCCATGGTTCTTCCGAATGTTCAGGGCGCTTTTCCTGATGATGTTGTTCTTTGGGACTTTTAGGGTTGGCGAAGCTACTGTCCCTGGTCCAGCCGCTGATGCAACTTGGAGCATTGGGATTTGCAATCCTTCCGGATTGCAAGGTAAGTTTCAGTTGGTTAGCAGCATAGATGCCTCGGTCGTCGCCATCAGTGAGACTCACTTGTCCAAAAGGTCTACCAATGCTTTTTCTGGCAGCCTCCGGGCTATGCGTTCCCGTTTTACAAAAGTTGTCACTGGCGCCCCACTCCCGCAGAGGGCCGCCAGTAGCGATGCAGGTAGTTATGCTGGAGTTGCGTTCGCTTCATGCTTTCCTTGCCGCACCTTGGCAGTTCCATGGCCAGTTGATGCGTACGAGACCAGCCGTGTTCAGTGTGCTGCCTTTTTCAGCCCTGCAGGGTGGGTCACAGGTGCTGTTGTGTATGGGTACCCACAAGGCAAGACCCATGTTGACGCCAAGGGGAAAACTGAGTTGCTGTTGGATTTTCTGTTTGACCATTTGCACTCCTTGCCAGGTCCTCTGTTCTTCGCTGGCGATTGGAATTTTGAGCCACGTGAATTGGAAGTAGTTGCCAAACTTCGTGCTGCTGGTTGGGTGGAAGTCCAAGACCTTGTGCTACAGCGTACTGGTGCCCCGATCCAGAAGACATGTAAAGGGGCCACTAGAAAGGATCACCTCTGGTTGTCCCCTGAGTTGGTGCTTGCCTTTGTGGGACTGTCCTTGGATTTTGAAACCTTTGCCGATCACGCTGTCATGGTTGCACGGTTCCGTGGGGATACTTGTCATGCTGAGCGCTTTGTGTGGCCGTGTCCTCAACCTGTGCCCTGGTCCCAAGTCCCTCCGTCTGGATTTGCAGTGGAGTTTTCCTATCCGACTGACCCGTCAACTCAGTATGCAGTGTTGTGGCAACAGCGTGAGCAAAGTGCCCAGGAAGCTTTGCAGGACCAGTGGGTCCCGGCCATGGGTGGTCGAGGTCAACAAACCAAACCCCGCCGTGTGGTTGGCAGGCATGCCCCTATCAAACGAGGGCGCTACCAAGATGTCCAGCCCACCTTTTATGGATTTTCATCGGTGCATGCCCAGCGGTTCAAGCAGTTGCGGCGTCTGCAGAACTACTTGAGGTGGGTTGTGAATCACGAGGCTGGGAAAACCTCGGACACTACTCATGGCATTGCGTTGTGGTCTGCTGTGTTGAAGTCACCTGGGTTTGTCCCTTCCTTTTCCCGTTGGTGGCCTGAACGTTGGTATGTGTGCCCCAATGATCCTTGCAGCATTCCCCAGTTTTGTCCTGCCTCCAGTGTTGCCCATCAGATCTTTGATGCTGTCTTCGCTGAAGTGCGGTTGTTTGAGCGTCGGTTGGTTCACATGCGCGCTGCTCACAGGTCTGCACAGCATGCTGCTGATCGGAACCTGATTTTCAGGGAAGTTTCTCGCCCATCTGCAGAGCCTGTTGAAACGTTGCTTCATCAAGTCAGTGGGGTTGTTGAAGAAGTTGATGCTCAGGAGTCGGCTGTCATCCTTACTGAGTCAGTTGATGTGCGTCCTGGATTTGCCTTGTGGGTCGGGGGATCTCCAAAGGATGTCATACATGCTGAAGCTGATAAGGTGTGGCTTACTGACATCGATGGCATCCAGGCCACTGACAGAGTTGTCCAATCTGAGCCCGTCGGTGACCTGGCGGCTATTTTTGATGCCTTTCATACCCAATGGAAGCAACGCTGGTGCCGTCATGATGCAACTTCCTTCCGTCAATGGGATCAGCTTGTGGGTTTTGCCTCTCGTGTTCTCCGGCCTTCACCCATACCTCACCTCCGGGTTGACGTGGACTTGTTGCGTGCTGAAGTGTCCCGGAAGAAAAAGACTGCAGCGACTGGGCTTGACGGAGTCAGCAGGCAAGACTTGCTCCTTGCCGATGACCAAACGCTGCAAAGTTTGGTCAATGTGTTTTGCCGAGCGGAATCCGATGGCATGTGGCCTTGCCAATTGTTGGCAGGCAAAGTCCACTCTCTCGCCAAATGCGCAGGTGCTTCGGGAGTTGGAGACTATAGGCCCATAACTGTCTTTGGTTTGCCCTATCGTGCTTGGTCCAGCCTCCAGTCGAGACACCTCTTGCAATGGGCTGAAACCTGGGTTGACGAAGGAGTTTATGGTAACAGGAAGGGACGTCAAGCCTCTGACCTTTGGAACTTCTTGCTTCTCCAGATTGAAATGGCATACAGCACTGGCCAACCCATTTGCGGGCTATCGGCTGACTTGGAGAAATGCTTCAACTGTATTCCCAGGTTTCCTGCGTTGTGCCTTGCCGTTCTTGCAGGAACCCCTTCCGAAGTTACAACTGCATGGGCTGGTGGACTTGCCTCCATGAAACGGCACTTTAAGGTCCGTGAGTCGTTCTCCAGTGGCTTTCTGACTTCAACTGGATTGGCCGAAGGGTGTGGACTTAGCGTCTATGGGATGCTATTGGTTGACCACCTTTTCCACGTCTGGACTTCCTACCAAGGGGTGCCCTGCCGGTCTCTGTCCTATGTTGATGATTGGCATGTGTTCACTTGGGACGTTGACTATGCCGTGCGGCAATTGGACTTGGTTGTGGAATTTGCCTCCATGTTGGATTTGACTGTGGATCGTCGCAAGACTGTTGCTTGGTCCACCGATGCCCAGACACGGAAAGCCCTGAGAGACCGCAATGTTCCTGTGGTTCACCAAGCCCGTGAGCTCGGAGGCCATTTCGGGGTGTCCCGACAGTTCACCAACAAAACGGTGACGCAGAGGCTTGAGGCATTGGAAGACTTCTGGCCGAAACTGCGCAGTTGCAGAGCCAGACATTCTGCAAAAGTGCACATGTTGCGGGCGGTTGCCTGGCCGCGAGGGCTCCATGCCATTGCCAGTGCGCCAATTGGTGATCATGTTTGGACTGAACTTCGCCGTCGTGCCACTAATGCCTTGACTTGCAACAAGCCTGGTGTGAACTCTCACTTGCTCCTTGGTCTGGTTGAGGTGCGTGCTGATCCCCAGTTGGTTGCTTTGCTTTGGACGTGTCGGGCTGCCCGTCTCAGTTGTGACCTTGACTTCTGGACTGCCTCAGTCGCTAGTGTGGCCCATGGGGACATGGACTTACCCCCCAATTCGGTGGCATCAGTGTTGTTGGGTCGTCTCCAGCATGTGGGACTCCATGTTGATCGACTTGGTTTAGTCCATGATGCGTTTGGCTGCTTCTCGGTTCATCAGGGCAATTTTGCTGAGGTTGAAATGAGGCTCACCTGGGCGTGGTATCAAGTGGTTGCTTCGAAGGTTCAACATCGTTCTGAATTTCATGGACTTTGGCAGGTCGATGTACCTGCTACCCGGCGTGCCCTTGCTGCTTTGGCTCCGGACGACCAGGCTCTGCTGCGGTTTGGATTGACTGGTGGACTTTTCACTGAGGCCTACAAAGCCAAATGGGCTGATCAATCAGATGTTTGCAGATGGTGTGGGGGGCGTGATACTCTGCAACACCGCTATTGGGAGTGCATTCAGCATGCAGATCTTCGTGCCTCTCTTGCGGCCGATGCGGCCAATGTTTGGACTTCCCTGCCCCCTGCCCTGTCTTTGCGTGGGTGGGCTCTGTTGCCTCCCACTTGGCAAGCTTGAATTGCCACACTGGCTGGACTCCCCGCTGACGCGGTCCCACCGTCTAGCTCCTTTCGCCGTGGAGTTTGGAATGATGTGTTCACGGATGGTTCCTGTCTTTGGCAAGCACATGTGTCTTATCGTGTTGCTTCTTGGGCCGTTGTGTTGGCTGCTCCCTTTCAGCCGTCATGGACTCCCGAGATGGCTGTCGTCCTCCATGCTTCTGCGTTGTCTGGGGTGTGCCAAACTGCGTTCCGTGCTGAACTTGCTGCTGTTGCGTATGTCTTGCATTGGGCGGCTCGAACCGGCATTGCTGTTCGTGTTTGGTCGGATTGCTCGGGGGTGGTTAACAAGGTGAAGCTGATGTGCAATGGGCGTTTTCGCCTTGGTGTCAATCGGCCCAACAGCGACTTGTGGATTTGGATTGCTGCTTCATTGGATGACATTGGGGTGGATCGGGTTCAAATCCGTAAGGTTGCCGCCCACCGCACTCTGCAAAGTGCCCGGACGGCAGATGAGATGTGGCAATTCTTTCACAATGGTTATGTGGATAAGGCTGCCCGCCTTGCAAATCAAGCGAGGCCGGAACAGTTTTGGAAGCTTTGGGAACAACATGTGCAGGCGACTCAGGCAGCTCAGAAGCTTGTCAATCAGGTTCAAGCTCTTCACGTTGCAATTGGCCGCCGCCATGTTTTGTCGGAAGAGGAAGCAGACCAAGGTACAGAGGTGCCGCAGCGGAGCACCAGACAGTTTGAGATGAATTTTTCTCTTGGACGTTGGTTTGGTCATGCGCTGCCCGATTCATCTCGGTTGTTTGGGACGACCCATGTTTCAAGAGTGGTGAGATGGTTTACAGAACGGATTCGTGACACTACAGCAGATGATTTGCGTTGGGTGTCGTTTGCACAGTTGTATCTGGACTTTCAGATGTGCTGGGGACTGCCAGGTCCATTGCGAGTCCAAAATCAGTGGGTCGACATCAGCATGCGGCCCCATCTCACTACATCTGGTTTTTCGTTCAAACAGCAGGTGAAATGGTTCAGGCAACTCTTGAAATCGGTGTGGAGGGAAGCCTCAGCGCACATCGCAATGGAGCAATGCAGGCCACATTCTTCGATGGTCCAGGCATTTGTTCAATGTGCCTCGCTTCCGTGGGCACCTTTTGCGCTCCATACGGTTGACAACTGGCTTGCTGCTAATCTGGTTCAACCGTGCACACGGAATGCTGCCGCCCTTCTCCGCCTACCTGCTCCCTCGCAATGCCTGGAGATGACAATTTAGAGCTTTGCGATGCAGGTGGATCTAGCAAACAGTGCTACGCTCCAGTTACCGAGCTTGCACGCTGACCGAAAATGGGAAAATGGTGATTTCAAAATCAAGAGCAGCCTTCCAAGAGCAGTGAGGCAGAAACATGTCTTAAACTGTTGCGCGGATTTCAGTCCCAGGCTGGTCCCAGATAAGAAGCCATGAAAAAAATTGGTCCTTTTTTTGGGAAAATTCATTTAGAAAGAACATCATCATTTTTCTGTGTGTTTGTTGAATAACAACAACATGCTTGGCTTGGCCCATTTCTTGTAAATATATAACACAAGAAACAAGTGCTGATTTCACAGAATAGCAAACCACAGAAGCAAACTACCAACGAAGGCGAGTTTAGTGAAGCAGGGGATAAACAATGTAGAAAGATGCCAGTGCCAATCGCCAAGCTTTGCCAAGCTGCGCTGAGGTATTTGTCTGAGACTTCGCCTTTTATCCATTGTGCTCAGCAGAGGCATGGGGCTCATGGTTTTAGGGCATGTGCATGTTCATGCGCATGTGTAGGTATTTGTTAATGCGATCCTGAAGTCAGGATAGGTGTTCAATCCAGAATGTTCCAGTGAGTCAAAGGCAGTGCAAGATGTGGTTGATTTGGACATGTTTTGCCCTTTCTGGGTCTTTACTCAATTTTGCGCTTGCGCAGACGTACTTCCGGCAGGGCATGGCAAAACTCAAGAAGCAAAATTAAATTCAAAGGTCCCTCTCTAAAGCATAGTCAGTCTAGTAACCATTACCAAGTATTGAAGTTCTGTCAAGAAACATGTGTCACATCTTCTTACCTTGAAAGTTGGGAAGTCGTTCCCAGTTGTTTCAAAACAGCTGCTGGGAGGTGGCTGAATCGGAGCGCAGATTGTATGCCGGAGGTGGCAATCAAAAGATACCAGGCCTGCTATCGATCTGGCGCGGTGGGTCACTTGCTCCATCCTTGGTTACCTCCGAAGGCCTATTGGGCGAATTTGAAAAGTGAGGAGTACGATGTCTGCTGTCAACCTGGAAAAGTCGAGCGCTGCAAGGACAAGCTTTTCAGCCACCACCGCATTCCTTGCATCCACCGTTGTCTGCCAAACTGTCCTTGGCCAAAATTGCAAGGATATTGTAGGATATCGCATGTTATTTCCAAGAGTTTGGTTTCTTTTCTTGATCAGGAGCCGAAGAGGAAAGAAGGCTTACCATTCTGTGGTTTTCCTTTCGGTTCCGTGGATCACTTGCCGGCATTTCTCCCAGAATTCCAAGTGAGCTTACCTTCAGGCAGCGGTGAGGATTCATGGCTTTGATATGTTCTATGGCAGCAAGTAGCTGGAGGGCTTGTAGACGGCCGTGTGTTTTTTCTCCGTTTTGGGGTGTGGCGTAGTTGCTTGGAGGCCCTATGCGGGTTCTGCAAGGAATTTCCGATGATGTGCCTCGTCTTGAAGAAGGTCAGACATGCGAAGTGCGTTGTAGTTTATTTCTTCTGCGAGGTCCTAGGCACTTGGCAATGATTGCAGACCACTCAGTTGGCACGTTTTAACACCAGCAAGTAAAATTTAGGATATGTTAGGCGTTTCAGACGCATCAGAAATGTCTGAGAGGCAAAAAGCCTTGCTTGCTTCTAGTTTCCATTGCCTTTGGTAAAGTTTTGAGGGGATGTGCATGGTATAAGCCATGAGCACTGGCCATTTCTCAAGTCCACATGATATTGCGAAGCCAAAGCTTCTTTCTTCTGCTTTGGCATTTTGCTTCAAATTCTCGCTTCAAGGATATGTTTCGTGCTACCTCGCAAGGATCTGTATTGCACATCTTTCAATTGCCGGGTCTTCTTTGGAAATGACCTCGAGCCACGATTGCTTTGGTCCACAGCGCTTGTCTCTTGCCTTGAGACAGAGAACATCAAAGTACATCTTGGCCGGGCTTTACATTGGAACTCTTCCCTTTGGATGCCTGGAGTTGCCTGAGGCTGTGTACCTGGACTTGCAACCCAAGCTTCAGGGTCGAGCAATCGATCTTGGTGCAGGGGTTGGTCTGACATGCATGGTGCTCATGAGGATGCCACGGGGCTCGTTGGCGCGTTGCGCAAAAAACATAAAGCGCTATATTTCTTCTGATACTACTTTAGTTTCCGCCAGAAGGTGAAACCCCAAGCTAGCAGCATCATGACCTAACCAATGAAGTATCGGAAGAAGTGTGCCCATGTGAGGAGAGGCGCCGACGTCACATGCACTGACGTGGACGATGCGGCATTGATCTCAAGTTCTAGAAATGCTGCAGCCACGGTTGCAGATGCCACAAGGCAGAACCAGCTGTGGAGGCGCCTAGTCTGCGTTATTAAAAGGTTTCGCTGCACTATTCACACAGGGCTACTCATACTTTCAAGTTTTGTTCTTTGAGGTATGGAAGTTTGACCGTTCTCCGCTTCAATTACTCCAGTGCCAAAGAAGCATGGAGAGACCAAGGCCTGTGTGGGCCCGATCGTTCCAATATGATCAGTAAAACCAGTGTCGCAACAGCTTTGAGCCGCAGCCAGGTGTAGTGCCTCCTTACGACATTGTGGCAATGGCTGCTTCACCGCAGGACTGATTAGTGATG